>OU862923.1:3299246-3899246 GCA_917880885.1 Limnephilus marmoratus
TTAAATAGTTTTTACAAATTTACCTTTATTTCCTCCGATAAATCTTCTATTCTTTATTCGTATTTGTGAGAACAAGACAAAGTTTGTAAGAAATCGAAAATATTAATTTCTTCTTATCTACTTATTAAATAAGAATTTTCATGTAATTTTTCAGTTTAAGAAGAGGAAACATATTGATAAAAGTTATTTAATAAAAGATACTACGCTTCTTACAGTATACTTACAGCCCGAGTTGGAGCCATTGATTTATATTTTTCTCACATTATTAATTAAAAATTTTCAGAAGATATTTTCAAAATATATTATTGACCCCTCCGCGGTTGAATGGCTATGATCCTTGGCTACGAATCCAGGGGTCGCGTCAGTCGCGTGTCCAAATCCAGGGGTGCGGATTAGTTCATTTGTGTAATTTATCAACTTAAAAATTCAAAGTAATATTAATATATTTACGTCAAGTTTTACTTTTAGTATCCCCCAGGTGAAAGACCACCAGTCAGAATCAAAACATTACTCGAAACGTCTTAAACCATGTTTGGTGGCCAGATCTGAATATCAAGATAATTCCCTACCTTCCTCTTTCCCATCACCTTCCCCTCTCCAGAATCTTCAGCCTTATGACATACCCCAATCGGGGTTGTGTTAGTCTCACTGGCTTCAGACGGTTACTCTAATGTAACGAAAAATAGCGACACTAAAAAGAGACAAACACAAACATCTGTAGGATTTAGCCTGCGAGAGAATGAGAGAGTGTAATCGGTCTCCTCTTTGTGCGGTGCGTCGTAGCCTCCCCACTCTTATCTACTTTAGCTTTCTGAAAGTTTCACTTCTACCGTGTATCAATTGCACACTCTGTTTTTTTGAGGTGAAACTTCTTTAGCTCCTTTAGTGATTTAAAATTTGGATGAAACGGAAATGCGTCGCTACAATTTATTATATTATGACGGGTCCTCGATTCTAATATAATGCGGTAAATTCACAATTCCGCACGAGCGTCCGGTGGCGCAGCGGTATAATGCGTCGCAAATCTCAGCGGCCAGACAAATCTAGCAAACGGAGGTTCAAATCCTACAAAATCCAAAAAATAAACATTTTTATTTTTGTAAATCAATATCCAATCTTTTAACCACTTTAAAATGAACAGTCAAAGGAAAAGAAAACGACGTCTAGCGATTTTCTTGTTTCACTTCTGCCGCGTGTGAATTACGCATTCTGATTTTTTTTCTTTTTTTATAGCGTGTACAAACGCCAAAACCGGTTTGTGAAGTTTTAAAATTATCTGTGGCGGTACATTAAGAAATGGTGTGATAACATTCAATGCTTAACAATATTTCATATAATAACACTTTATACAATATCCCTTCCAACAATCTACAGAGATATCTCAGGGTGGAAGGGTAGAGGGTAGCTTATTCAAATAAAGCCTTTCGTTTGACGCGCTGCCTATTCCAAAAACGTTTAAAATTAGAACATATCTGTCTCATTTCCGTTGACAAATAACATAAGCATGAAGGCAAATATGGGCCTAGGTATTAACATTAAGTACGAACGTTACTTCAACGTACTCGTACATGCTGAGCTACGGAGTGGCCCAAAAACAACATCAAAATAAACGGACGGTTTTTAAATATTTCTTATTTCAACAGTAACAATAATAATACGTTCGGAAAAGTGGTTAGTTTGTCTAATACTTAAAAAATAGTATGACATGAATTAAAAAACATTATTTGCGGTGACCGGACACTTGATCCCTTGAAAGTTGGTCCCCAGAAATTATAAATATTATAAAAATGTAATTTTTTGTGCATTATTAACCAATTCGAATACCAATTCAAAAATACACATATAATAATAATAATTACATAGCAGAACTTGATTAAAATTAAACTGTTTTTATTAATTTAATAATATTATTGAATATATAAAACAAATAAAAATTAAAATGGAGTTCTACAAATTAAACTTGATAACAACAAATAACTCGATTTTAGTTTTTTTTATGAACAAATTTAACCTTTGCGTCGCGTCGTTCGTATTTCAAAGAGAACGAAATTATTTATATTGTTGAATGAACATCGAACGTTCATCCACACATGCGCAAGTCATTCACGAGAAGCGTCGCGTCATTTTGACATTTTATTCGGCATTCGTTAAGTATCACTATTTTATTGTTATGTTTCTCCATTCCTGTTTCTGTCATAGATACCATCCCCACACACTTAGAATACATTCGTTATTTTTTTATTTAACAACCAAAATATTCACTAGAAATAATTTATATGGCAGAACAACGTTTTCCGGGTCAGCTAGTAGTATATAGACAATAAGTATTTACCTTGATGCATTTGAATGAAATTTTGTTTTGTAATTTTGTTATTCGGCGCTGCATCCTCTTTGCACACCATTTCGGGGACACTTAGTTATATTTTGGGTAGGTGAGTATACCGTATTTTTCCTAAACCAATTGCATCTTGTACATAGGTATGTTATTGATTTGCGTTATTTTATCATTTTAAAATAATATACGGTAATTTGCAGGAGGTTCCAGACTGGAAGATACTCTCAGTATCGTCCTGGTGTAAGACTAGCATTCAGAATTGAAATGTTGCTTGAAATTGCTTTACCCGTATTTGGTGACCAGAGCCAGGTTCTTTCCAATCTTCATCTCCCCATATTCTTTCCCTCCCCACTAGCTTTAGCCTCTACACACCCCAATTAGGCATGCCATTTTCTCACTGGCTCTAGGCTGTTGGGAGCCGCTAAGACTCTTGTGCGGTATTCAAAAAATTAGATTGTGCAATTAACACGCGGTAGAAGTGAAACTAGAAATGCTAGATGTCGCTTTCTTTGCTTTTGCCTGTTTATTTTAAAGTGGTTTGGGTATTGATTTCACAAAAATAAAAATGTTTATTTATTTTGGATTCTGTATGATTTGATGTCTATCTCTCTGGCCACTGAGACGCTGTCAAATAATACATTTTAGTGACGCACTTCCATTTCATCCGAGTTTCAAATCACTAACGGGGCTAAAGAAGTTTCACTTCAATAATTTTTTTTTTATATTACGAAAATAATCCTACAACTGTTTATATTTGACTATGATAGTTTGAGTTGGATGTTATAACAACTTGTGTAAAATTTGGTACTTGACGTTATGCCGTTAACTTTAAAAAATCTACGTCTTTTATAAGTTACACAAAAGTCTTAAATTATTATTTGTTGCACCCTGTACTCGGTGTACCTATGTGTATACGAGTAGACGTGTAAAATTTGGCTCCTTGAGCGAAAATCCGTCATAAAGATAGGTGCCTGTAATTTTCCTGAATTTGACTTAATATGGCGAAATGAAACCAGATTAGGAAAACAGTCTCTTACTAACAACAGCAGGGGCGAACTAGGAAGTATTTTATTTTAGATAAGTAAAACTGGGCCGAAATATTCGATGGTCACTGATAACTGATTCGGTTTTCATTGAAATACAACTTTTTTTACTCTTTCTGTTAACTGATTCGGTTTTCATTGAAATACAATTTTTTTACGTTTTATCGGAAAACCATGCAAAAGTCACAGGGTCAATTTTATGTCGCATAGATGGAAGTTAGTCAGAGGAACGAACAAGAATGAAAGACGGGATATGATCGTATAGTAAAATACATTGTCTAACTCTAGAACTGATGAGGCACATTGAACACCGTGAAGATTGTATCACCAAAAATTGAATTGATAAGTTCCATCACCCTCTGTTGAACCCGATCCAATTTTCATTGATCTTTGGAAATTCCTCCATCCATATGCAACCGTCATTCGTTGTTGATAGGCAACCGTCGTCGGTAAATTGCATTATTATTTCAACCCATCAATTTTTGAGACACATCCCTTTGAACTAATGCGTGTCAAAATTTTGTTTATTTACCCGAGTGTTAGGAGACGTTCATTTTTTTGCCAAAAAGTTGTTCCCTTTTTATTTAGGGGTAAGGGAGTAAGGGAGACGAAAATAATTCATGATAACCTAATTTTCAATTGTTAAAAAAGTTCATTTATAAGTTGTTTCTAAAGCACACATCATTTTTCGCGCTTTGATGCCTTTATGTGGTGTAAAAATGAAATTGGGGTAGTTTTTCGAAATTTCAAGTAAATATTGATCTTTCTCTTATTTCGAAGGTTAATTGTGCATAATTTCATCAAACTCGGAATAAAACTGTAGATTTTACAAAAAAAACAAATTCACACACACTCTTATTTACAATCTTTTTCTATTCGTAGGTACATCTCGTATATAAAAATCAAGAGGAAGGTCACTGTCCACAAGTCATTTCTGTAAAATCACCTCCATCCCCAACCCTTTAAAACAAAATATTGATCCTTCTTGATGTAATGTTGCGCACATTACGTTGAAAATAAAAGAAAAAATACTTTTTCAAACTGATTTCGAAAACACTGCGTAAAGCCCAGGCAACGCTGGGGACTTTAGCTGGTATAACATATTATGGATAGAAGGTACATAAACAATGGATATGACAACTGTATGGTTTATTTTATAAATGAGAAGCAAATGAGACTTCGCCAAAATCCAACACTAATTTAAAAATTAGTTAAACATTTTATATTGTATTATGTAATACTAGCTGACCCGTCGAATTTCATACCGCCCCTGAATCAATAACTGCTGTGTTAAATTATTAGCTGAATTAAAATCAGTTTTTTATTAAGTTTAAAATTACACAATGAAGCAATTATCGGTGCGCAACTTACCTTGTTTTGTTTTTGTCAGCATCAGTGATGGCGTTGTGTACGAATTTATGATTTTCTTATTTTTCAAAATACTTACGGAAGTTGCGTTTCATTTTCTTTAGATATACGTGTGAGGGAAATTTATTATAATTATTATATTTTTCTTTTGGAGGGGTGCAGACATACGTTCGCCGTTTATCCCATTTTCGACTGTTGACATTTAGTGTGTAAGAAAGAGGGGCAGCATCATATGTTTAGGAACAAAAGCAAAACAATCAGCGCACTGGCATTGACGTTTTTGAATTTTTGAATTCACTCACTACTCAATATTATACTTATCACAATATTCCTGCAGCTCTTTCAAAACATGAGAATTCGTTCGTTACAAAATGTATAAAGAAAAGAATTTTCTTCAATTTTTTTTTTGTGAATTTTTCCGTAAAATAGATATTCTGCTATTCAGGGCGGAGACAAATTCAACAAATCAAATATCATCAAAATCGGTACAACCGTTCTCAAGTTATAAATAGTGTAACTAACCCGACTTTATTTTATATATTAAAAACAGTTTATTTAAAAAAAAAGGTTCTACGGTGTAATTACTATTATCTGCTACAGCTGTTTCGCTTTACGAAGGCATTATCAAACTGTGGTGAGGCCACATACAGACGATGTATTTATAATATTTCTATGTAGATGCTTTTATTGAGTAAAAATAAAATCGCTTTTAATTTTATTACCAATGTCCTAAATGTCCGAGTAAATAATATGAAATTATTGATGGTTATAAATAGAAATTAAATAATCATATTAATAAAAAACGTGTTGGAAATTCTGTAAATTAATCTTGAAAGCAACAAATAAATCATTTACTAGGGTAATGCGCGTTTTCATCACCCGACAAAATATCCTCCGACCAAATATCCCTCGACATAATATCCCAATATGGATCTCCGCTACGCTGAATTATTTCTTATACTTCAAACTATTTTTGAACAATAATTTATTGTTATGGCCGAACAACCTTAAAATATTATTATTGCTTAATTTTAGCGACTGGTATCACTGACAACCGCTGCCCGTCCCAGTGCGTGACAATGCAAATTATTCCGTTTACCGCGTCCGTTCCGTCCAACTGTTACTTCCATCTAGCCGTCATTGTTTAAACTCTTTATCAAGTTTATTGTAAAATAACGTTTTTTTTAAATATATTGGACTTGCATAATCACGAGTTCTTATTGAAAAGTCTCCACCACACACGCAATCCAGTTTACAGATTTGGAAAGGACTGTAAACTGCAAAGTCCAACCAGGATTAAATACCTAAACATAACCCTGTATATCTGTACTATTTTGGTCCCATTTCACTATTTTTGGATAATAATTTATTGTCTTTACAGGATATCTGTATTATTTTTGTCCCATTTTTTGTTATGTTAGGTTAGGTTAAGTTAAGTTAGGTTAGGATTTAGTAGATATTTTGTTGGGGGATGTTTTGTCCGTAGGATATTTAGTCGGGGATATTTTGTTGTGGGATGAAGACGCGCGGAACCATTACTAGTTCGCCCCTGCTGTCACTACAATATTATAATACTTATGTAGGTACATAGTTTCATACATATAATATATACCTTCTCATTTATTCACACGACGAGACTGCCAGGCTTAATAATACATATATTATATAATGTATGGCGAATATAATAATATGTACACTTAATATTTACTCGAGTGTGGCCCTCAGATAAGTGCGCGCCGTGATTCATTTGGCTGAGATAACGGAGCGTTAAAATCACCAACTTCCCGGCCCGAGCGGGTACTTCTGATTAGGGGTGCTCTGCAGCGGGTGGAGAGGGTTGCTTACTTACTTTACTGTCTACTGTTTAGTGGGAGGTAGGAGAGTAGTTTGAAGTAATATTTATATTACTTATTGCGGTTATTATGTGAAAGAGGTTAATCGAATTGCATGTTTTATGTTTTCTTGCCATGAGAAAACAATTAAAGAATTGTGAGGCATGGAACTGAGGAACATGGAACTGATTGTGAGGCATGGAGTGAGGCGGAACTGGCAGAGGAAGGATGAAAGTAGACTGAATGCTGTGGAAATGAGATTCCTGAGGCGTATGTGTGGTAAAACCATGTACGATCGTGAGAGAAATGTGCAAATCCGCGAAGAATGCAAGGCTGATGTAAGCGTAATGAGTAAGATTAAGAAAGGGACGCTCAGATGGTTTGGGCATGTAGAGCGAATGGACAAAGAAAGTAGTGTAAGTACGCCCGAGGAAGACATGGCACGACCAAGTGAATCAGATACTTGAGTCGGGCTATGTGAAGAGTCGGAATAATAGAAGAGCATTAAGTTTCCTACTTGTGACATAAATTTGATTAAATGGTGTTTTACAAAGTGATTGCATTTTATTTAACTTAACATAAATTTGAATTTAACAGTAGGTAAAAAAAGGAGAATTATTAATGGTGAGTTTAGTTTCACTACTTTTAGATCTGAATGAGTTAAATATATATTCAGATCTAAAATTAGAGACATAATCCAAAGCCTGGACAACGCTAGAAGGTACTTAAGCTAATATTAAATAAATTTGAGCAATTTTTAATGTGTGCTTTATATTTTATTACAATATCGTTATTCTTCATGAATGTGAACGACACAAGGAGTGTATGCCAAGATCGAGTTGTTTGGCGGTCCGTCCTCTCTGCCTACCCCTGCGGGGAAACGGCGTGATGGTTAGTTAGTTAGAAAACAATTCAGGCGTAAAAAATAACAAATTTAAATAAGTATATTTGCAGTTAAATGAGCCTTGACAGTCACCCTGGTTGAGTAGCTACAATCCTTAGCTACGAATCTAAACGTCGCGGGTTCAAATCCCGACTTAAGATTATAATTTCTCAATTAGTTATCCATTCAAAAAATGTGTGGCATGTTCTTGAGTGGAAGATACTCTTAGTATCGCCTGGTAAAAGACCTCCATTGCAAAGAATCGAAATGGCTTTGGTGTTTGGTGACCAGATCTGAATAGTCAGGTACTTCTCCAGCTTCCTGTTCCCCATCCCTTTACCGCCCATCTACCTTTATTCTCACAACATACCTTAATTGTGGAAGCCATTGCCTCACTGGCTCCTGACGCGCGACGTTCGGGAGCAGTTATTAGCAATTTGGGAAGCGGAAATAGATACCGCCGCCCCGGGAATCATTTATTGGATACCAAATAGTTCTGCCATAGGTCAGCATGCAGGGGTGCCCGAGTTCATGAGGTGAGGTTTGTCCAGGTTTTGGCGGCCGATGCGTCTGCCCACCTTAAATTTGGGGGGGCAAGATCGAGAGAGATTTTTTTTTGCATTAACTTCACGCAGGAGGCCCTGAGGAAAATAATTTCCTTCAGGGCCTATGTCATCTGGGATGCTGTGTGGAAGGTCTTTTGAGGAGATGAAGGAATGAACATTGATCTTGAAGAGACCCATGTTATAGGAAGGAGGAAACACAGAGGCCGGCAAATCATTCCACAGCTGAGCTGTTGAACACAATAACGAGTCGAAGAAACGACCCGTTCTCATGTGACAAATGTCAACCGTGTACAAATGTTGGGCACGCGTTTGGCGTGTTTCCTGACTATGCACCGGTGCCGAAGGGATCAATGATGCTAGTTCCTCGGAGCATCTTCCATTGTAATACCGGGAGAATAAGGATAGCATTCCCTCTTGACGCCCGTGCTCTAAAGATTGCAATCCGTCTGTTAAGACGGGAGAATCTATCAAACGGACAGCCCGTTTCTGCATAGAGTCGAGGGTATTTTTCAGGTATTTTGGAGCTCCAGACCAGAGGTGGCTGCCAAATTCAACCGTGGGGCGCACTTGCGATTTGTACAGGGTGAAACTTGAATAGATCATACTTTTATCATTTTACCACTTCGGTGTATGTATGTACATACTACGCAGATATCAGTCACCCAATAAATATAAGAAATAAGTCGAAACAGAACTAGTAGTCCAGTAAAGGAAGGAGTTGTAGAGTGCGTGAGCAGGAACCTAAGCGATTCTTTCAGGACTTGTTTAGGGTGCTTAGGGTGTGAACATACTAAAAGTCCTGATGTCTAGGTGGTGAGCTAGGGGGGGAGGGGGGGGGGGAAGGTCCCGATTTTCGGGTTTCCGTTTATATCTCAAAAACGGTGCGTTGCAGAGGAAAACTTTTTAAGAATAAGTAAAAGCTTATGAAATTATCGACAACTTTTATTCTATTAGTAATTTTGGAAATCCCAGCCGTTTTTGAGTTATACGCTCCACAAATGTCAATATTTTCGAAAAAAATCATTTTACCTCACATTTTTCATCAAACATTCCTTCATATCATCTAAAACATTCATCCAAGAAAGAAATTTATTTGAAAGAAGTTGTAAATAATTTAATTACCTTTTAGAATATATATACATATGTAAGTAAATCTCTAACCAGTAAATATTTACAGCAATTTTAAGTTTTTTCGTAAAATGTCATTTTCAGAAAAAGCGGTTTTTCTTACAAAAATTATTAAGACGGGTTTTTTCTTCACGGGAAATACCTTATTAATTTTTGCACGCATGAAAGCAGGTAAGTTGTTCTCGAACAGATGATTAGTGGAATTCATTTTATAATCATTATTATTGTGATGGGTGATTAGGTTAGTCGTCGGAGATGCTACAATAACGTGCTACGATGCAGTTCGAGTTGGTGAAAAGGTAATGAATGCGATAGTGAGCTTGATATTCTCAGACATCAAGTTGTCCCGCAAAAATCGGGCATTTCCAATGTCTTCTGTCAGCTCGTCGATAAAAATTCACGATGAAAAGGTTGCAGTTGACCCAACATTGCTGTTTCAGCGGATGTGTATAAGCAAACGATCAGATGAGGATTTGATGAAATTCTTTGAGTATGAGTTGGCCCCATTTCCCTTGCCACTGTTCTCAATAACATCGTGTTACACTCTCAACTTTATATGGATTCACGTTTTCATATCCTCTTTGGACGTGAGGGTCCTGGCAAGCGTTGTTCATCCATGGCATCGTCATTCTCAGTGGTGGATGTTCTTGCTGAAAGGGCTCTACGTCGTTTTCATCGTCGTCCTCGGCAACAGGCACGCTATTGAGGCATCTCCCTTGGCAGTGAAGGCACGCTGCGGAACAGGTCAGCATTGCTTTTCGGCATCCACATTTGCCAATTGCACAATCCTTGGTGCAGCGGCAAAATATTATTTTCAGTAGGACCTCCGGTGCTGGAGGATCTTCTGTTGTAATTGGAGCCAGGGTATCTCCTTCGTGTTTCCACCCCCATTCTTCAGGGGACAGCTCAATCTCGAGCCACTGCTGAACTTGGTGGTATGTCCGCCGGGAATGCTGTTTAGCTGCACTCTCTGTTGGAGGGAGGGAGCTGATGTCAGACTTCATATTTGCCACGGACCTTGTGAACGATTGGGAGCGGTACTGGTTAAGGGAGGTCTGTCTTTTTGGCGCCGCATACCATTTCAGGAAGCATTTATTTCCAGCCTCTTCAACCTCGTCGTGAGTAGAGGAGGGGTTGTAAAAGATCATTGCCGCTTGCTTGATCATTTCTGACTCCAAGTACAATTTTGAAAAGCCCAGCTTGCTTCTCCTGAAAGTTGCAGACGTTGTATCGCATCCGGTAAATGAATGTAAAAATATGATGTGTTCAAATCCACGATGCTGCATCTCTTGGGTTGACAGTGCCAATGTTTTGGTTTTCCCTCGTCCGGGTTTCAGCAACAGAATATCTTAGGTGGGAGGAGTGGAAGCAATCAAAAGGACAGTGAGGTCCACATCCTCACCAAAGACAGCCACAGAGTTGTGAAACGATAGTTCCATAGCAGTCTTTACGATAAGGACGTCAGCATCATCGGTGGCCTGAAGAGTCTGTATCCCATTCTCCCGAAACTTTTTCTGTAGTAAGGAGATGAAGCTACTTTTGTTGGTAGGATTGGATAAAAATCTTCCTGTTTAACGGGTATTGATTTGTTCCATGTCAAATTGATGTCTGCTGACCTTCTCAGTCTGTATCGTTGCATCTGTTCTTGTGATTTCGTACTATTGACTGGATTTGCGTACCCATCAAATACAACAGTGCGAGTCATTCCAGGATAGTGGTGGTTGACATAGGTGATATAACGATCACAAATTGCGGCAACGGAGGCATCTTTTTATCAAATTACTCTGTATAATATAGATAATATGTATAATATGATAGAAATCCTCCGTCCACAACTATGTTCATCTGAGACAGTAGAAAAGTTTTTTTGGTAGGCTCGAATAAGCTATACAGAACAGATTTGTTTGTCTTTCGCATCCCACTTTCATTGAACAGTGCCAAGGGAAATGGGGCCAACTCATACTCAAAGAATTTCATCAAATCCTCATCAGATCGTTTGCTTATACACATCCGCTGAAACAGCAATGTTGCGTCAACTGCAACCTTTTCATCGTGAATTTTTATCGACGAGCTGACAGAAGACATTGGGAATGCCCGATCTTTACGGGACAACTTGATGTCTGAGAATATCAAGCCCACTATTTATTTATTTATTTATAAGAATATTGTACATTGTTTAGTTTTTTTGTGGTGTTTCATCCGCCATGCTAGGGATATCCCTGTGTTATGGCGGGTGAAGTATCGCATTCATTGCCTTTTCACCAACTCGAACATCATCGTAGCACGTTATTGTAGCATCTACGACGACTAACCTAATCACCCATTACAATAATAATGATTATAAAATGAATTCTACTAATCATCTGTTCAAGAACAACTTACCTGCTTTCTTGCGTGCAAAAATTAATAAGGAATTTCCCATGAAGAAAAAACTCGTCTTAATAATTTGGTAAGAAAAAGCAGCTTTTTCTGAAAATGACGACATTTTACTAAAAAACTTAAAATTGCTGTAAATATTTACTAGTTAGAGATTTACTTACATATGTATACATATTCTAAAAGGTAATTAAATTATTTACAACTTCTTTCAAACAAATTTCTTTCTAGGATGAATATTTTAGACGATATGAAGGAATGTTTTATGAAAAATGTGAGGTAAAATGATTTTTCTCGAAAATATTGACATTTGTGGAGCGAATAAATCAAAAACGGCTGGGATTTCCAAAATTACGTATAGAATAAAAGTTGTAGATAATTTTATGAGCTTTTACTTAGTCTAAAAAAGTTTTCCTCTGCGACGCACCGTTTTTGAGATATAAATGGAAACCCGAAAATCGGGACCTTCCCCCCCCCCTCCCCCCCGTAGCTCACCACCTAGACGTCAGGACTTTTAGTATGTTCACACCCTAAGCATCCTAAACAAGTCCTGAAAGAATCGCTTAGGTTCCTGCTCACGCACTCTACACCTCCTTTTGGACCATTCGTTTACTGGACTATAGGCAGTGTGATCAATTAGATTTGTTGTTCTGCTTGCTACTAATGGATTTTTACATTTAGTTATTGTGATGTAGAGTAATTAAGTATTTCATATGGAAAGAATACGATAGATGGCGGTAAGCATGTAGCTTGCACCATAGCTCGCCAGATGGCATTGGCGTACAAGAAGCAGTCTCAGAGATATACTTTGCGAGCTCCCGTGGCAAGGCTTCAGAGATTTACCTACCCCCGAATAGTAAACAGTCGTAGCTAACCAGCTAGGTTATTCCAGTAAATAAACACTTTTATATTCAAAGAACCGTATTTAATAATTACTATCTGCCGAGGAAAGGGCAGACATAACAATTGGCGCAGCCGTATAAGTATAATTGTGTGAAAGTTACGCGTGCGAATAACAATTGGTGCTGGACACGGAGGACTAAGTCACTGCTGGAGTGACTTGCAGTTTTGGCAAGGAATCGGAAGAGATTCTGCTCGAGATTAAGGAGCATTTGGTTCCGTGGCTACGGACTGGTTAAGAAGATTTTTGTTTTAGGAACAGAAGTGAAATACCGCAAGGAGGCGATCTGGTTGTGGATCATTGGATTAATCATAAGTTTCAAGGTCAAAACGGATCATTGGGTTAATAGTTTCAAGGACGAATCTGTGGATCATTGGATTAATCAGAAGACAAGGATAAAACCCAGAGGGAGACCAGAAGAGTTCCTGAGATAAGTATTTTTGATTCTTTGAGAGGGATTATTTGTTATTGTTTTCTTGTTGATTTTTCTTTGCCGATTTATTTGTTGGGAGTTATGGAATCGGGTAGAATACCACCGTTTTGCCATCTCTCCGGAGACTGGGGGTTGTTTCGACTTCGGATAGAGCAATTTTTCGTGATCCATGATGACAAAGCGTCTGTGGAGAAAAACGGGCTTTTTTATTGAATCTCCTAGAATCAGAAACGTTGACCTTACTAATTAATCTGTGTTTTCCAAGTAAAGTAACGGACTTATCTTTTGATAAACTTTTAGCGCTTCTCGACAAACATTGTAACAAAAATCGTTCAGTTTTTAAAGAACGGGAGAATTTTTTTTTAGCGAGGCAACAACAAGGCGAGACGATAAGAGATTTCGCGGTTAGACTTCGTTCTTTAGCAACGTATTGTCAATTCGAAACGAGGCTTGAAAAAAACCTCATAGACATGTTTGCAATCGGGTTGTTACCGGGATGCGCGAAGGAGAAAATTTTCGTAGAAGGGCAAACGTTGTCGTTTAATGAAATAGAAGGACTTGCAGTTAGTATGTCAACTTTGGATAGTGCTAATACAGTAAAATCAGAAGTAAACCTAGTAAAAAAACGAGTTACTAGCGATGGGTTCAAGCGAGATCAGCGTAGGGAACGATCGACGAGCCCCAAGGGTAGTTTTAACATGAAACCAGCTTATAGGTTAGGATCAAATTCAGGTACGAATTTTAGATCACCCGTGGGTAGTGTTAAAAAACAGTGTTTTATTTGCAAAAGGAATGATCATCTATCGTTTGATTGTAAATTTCGTAATGCGAAATGTTTTAAATGTAAGGGCGTTGGGCATTTACAGAAATTCTGCAGGAATAATCCTATAAATCCCATTTTTGAAAATCACAGGGATAGTAAAGTTTTAGTTGCGTCAATTAGTCCGATTACTGCTGAAATTGAAATTAATAACAAGAAGTTTACGGCAATGATTGATTCCGGTTCATCTTTATGTGTGATGCCGGAGGGTATTTTTAAACGACATTTTAGTTCAATCATTTTGTCACAAGACAAGCGGATTATTTCGGGTTATGGAAATAATCGTTTAAAAGTCGTAGGAAAGGCGATTTTTGATGTGAAATTTAAGGGTAGGAACAAAAATATTAATTTTATTGTAGTAATAAAAGGAACAGAATTAATTGTGGGAAGAGATTTTATGGAATGTTTCGATCTTGGGATAACTTCTCAGGAGACAATTAATTTAGTGACGCCGCAAATGAGGAATGGAGAAAAGTTTATTCACGGATTTCCGGAAGTTTTTTCTGACTAGTTGGGTAAATTTAAAAAAAAAAAAAATTAGGTTTTTTTTGTTGTATTTTTTTTTTCTTGTGTTTTGTAAATTTTTAGGTGTCTTTTATAGTGAATAAAGACGCGGGTTCAATGTTTTTTTTTCAATGCTAGGCCGATCCTATTAACAATAAAAGTAAGTTGAGTCTGAATTAAAGTCTGAATTAAAGTCTGAATTAAAGTCAATAGTAAAAGACGGAATAAATTCTTCGATTAATTAGTGGGGAGTTTGCTTCCCCGAGAGTACCATTAAGTAGGAGGAAGGGTGATATCATTTTGATATTAGAGTTGTTTGTACATGGCGTTACTTAACAACTTCACCGATCATATTTGTTTGTAGAATTTGTTTGTACATGACGATACTTACAAGCTACCCGATCTCGTTCGTATTAGAATTTGTAGTACATGGCGTTACTCACAAATTATGCGTTCATTTTTTTTTTTATTTTGGAAATTTTAGCTTTTTGTACATGGCGTTACTTAAGTGATAATTTCAAGATACCCGTAGCTTACGTTGGTACATGGCGATACCTTCGAGCTTTAGCTATAGGATTGGGGTTGAACAAATTTTTTCGGTTTGGTACGGAAGAGAATGACATTATGGGTAGACATTTTGTCATTGATGAGGATTTTAGGGGAACACAAAAATATTCCAGTTTTGGCGGCTAACAGATTGCAGCGTTATGGCATTATATTAGCCGGATTTGCGTATAAGGTAGAATTTGTTAAGTCATGTCATAATCATGCGGATTTTCTATCTCGGCTTCCGGTAGAAAATTCTCAAGAAGAATTTGAAGATGATTATGGATCAGATTTTGTGTGTTATGTAGATAAATGCGAGCACATAGATATCAAGCTCATTTCCACAGCTATAGAGACAGACACGGTTATTCAGGAAGTTTTAACGTGTTTGCGTAAGGGCTGGCCAAAACGAGTTGGTCGAGATGATGTACTGTGGAGATTCTGGGTTAAGAGAAACGAAATGTCCATAGTCAAGGATTGCCTTTTCTGGCAACATAGAATTGTCATTCCGAGTTCCTTACAAGAACATGTGCTAGAGTTATTACACAGATCTCATTTAGGAATAGTTAAAATGAAGGGCCTAGCAAAAGCTTATTTTTGGTGGCCATCACTGAACAATGACATTGAAAAAATGGTTCTAAAATGTGATGATTGCGCGGCTATGAGGCCGGCACCTTCTAAGAGTCATTTGTCAGTGTGGCCGAACCCTGGGGCAACTTGGAGTAGGGTGCATGTAGACTACTGCGGACCGGTAGCAGGAAAAATGTTTCTTGTAATTTGTGACGCTTTTTCCAAGTGGATCGATTGCTTAGAGGTTCCAAGGGCGGATTCGTTTAACACGATTAAGGAATTGAGAAGAATTTTCTCTAATTTTGGTAACCCTGATTGCATAGTTTCGGATAATGGAACAGCATTTTCTAGTGTAGAGTTTAAAGAATTTCTTAAAGAGAATAACATAGAATTTTTAAATTCACCGGTAAAATTCCCTCAGTGTAATGGACAAGCTGAAAATTCAGTTAGAACGGTAAAAAATTTTTTAAAAAAAATTATGGTTAGGAATAATTTTCCAGTAAATTATGAAAGTAGATTATGTGATTTTCTATCGGATTATCGAAATTCGCCACATTGCACAACGGGATTAGAACCGGCAGTCTTGATGTTTGGTAGGAGACTGAAATCAACTTTCAGTAGTTTAATTCCTAAAACCACTCAGGAAGATGTGTCAGAACAGAGAAAAATAGCTAACGATAATATAAAAAGGAGTTAAGATAATCAAATAAGGAATTATGGGGGCGTAAAAATTAGGAATTTACATGTTGGACAGAAGTGTCTGGTCAAGGACTTCCGTCAGGTGAATAAAGTTGGTTGGGTTAGAGGTATTGTAGAAAGGAAAGTGGGAAAAAAAGTTTATATCGTTAGGATCTGTGGTACTCCGTTGACTTGGAAGAGGCATATTGATCAGTTAAAGAGTTTATCTGTGAAATGGGAAGAGGAGAGTGAAGATAATAACCCACCCACCGCGTCTGAGGTCACGAAATGCGCTTCAGACGAGTTGGGGACCTCAGCTTTGTTGAAGGGGCTAACGTGGAGTTCTCTTGATTTCAGATTACCAGCGGATGATCGAGAGCAAACTACTCAACTAAGACCTTGGGAAGGAAGGCTCCGTTCAAGGCGTTCATAAAGGTCCCTCCCAGAGAAACAGAAATATTTAAGTTGAAATATTTAAAATCATGACTATGTTTGGTTGAATTTAGAGTATAAAATCATGTATAAATGAAATATTTAAAATCCTATTTTTTTTGTCAAATTGTATAACTTCTTTGAAAAGAACATGTCTTGTATTTATTGTAGCCAGGGCTTGAGGTTAGGTGGGGGAGGGTGTGATGTAGAGTAATTAAGTATTTCATATGGAAAGAATACGATAGATGGCGGTAAGCATGTAGCTTGCACCATAGCTCGCCAGATGGCATTGGCGTACAAGAAGCAGTCTCAGAGATATACTTTGCGAGCTCCCGTGGCAAGGCTTCAGAGATTTACCTACCCCCGAATAGTAAACAGTCGTAGCTAACCAGCTAGGTTATTCCAGTAAATAAACACTTTTATATTCAAAGAACCGTATTTAATAATTACTATCTGCCGAGGAAAGGGCAGACATAACAGTTATTAATGGTTCCAGCCTGAAGATGCCCGTCATAAGATGAAACCGGTTCGATCATTTAAAAAAGTGGAAGAAAGTTATAAAGGTGTTTTAATCCATAATAAGTAATATTCGTCTACTTATTGTCATGTATAAGAGAACACTTTAGAAAATGTTTTCGTTGAAAAGTTTGAATACATAAACATTTTCGGTCTGGATTTCGAGAAATTGCTTCGCGTTACCGACTTTAATGTACACCATAAAAATAAATTCATAACATAAGCGACATCATCTCGTTTCTTGGTTTTTATCTGTCCCTGTGATTTACGATCGAATTTTAAGTTCTGGAAAAAGTACCAAAGATTTTATGTGGATAAATGGTATTGGCATACCGAGACATTTTCCAAAACGAAAAGTTTTGATTGTAGTTTTTTATAGTCGATTAGTAACCGATAGTGATTTTGTATGTCAATATAATTTTGTACTACTAAGGCTGATTTTAGTCTTATGCCGACCGCACTTCACCGTCGGCGCTGATGGTCAAGATATATGAACTTCTAGGAAGCATTTTTGAATGACGCGTAGCTATTAGCGCACCAGGTGGTCAGCGATGATGGCTACGCGGCCGTACGCGTCGCGCGTCGGCGCCGCGTAGCTGTCGGCCCTGACGATCGCACGAGCGCCTCTGCTTTCAGTGAGCGTTCTAGTGTCGAGCGGAGCGGACGTCGCCAGCGTGTACGGCATGGCGAATTTATTTTTTTGGGATAGGTAGTACAAATACGGACTGCGCTAAGCTGAATCATAAATCTAATGTAAAATATCTTGGAATCTTAATAGATAAAAATGTTAAATGGAAAGATCATATCAATCTCACTGTGGAAAGAATAAGAAAACTTATCTATGTTTTCTATAACATACGAAATATTTTAAATAAGAAAACTATCAAAATTGTCTATTATGCATTAATTTAGAGTTTATTACAGTACGGCATTATTGGGTGGGGAGGGGCCTTTATGGCTTCCTTACAGCCCATAATTATAATTCAAAGAATCATTATAAAAACCATTCTTAGGAAACCATACGACTTCCCTACTATACAGATATTTCGGGAATTTAATGTACCATCTATTATAGAATTGTATAAGAGAAACGCCTTATGCCAAATTTATAAAGAATATTTTATTCAAAAAATTCACCCCTCAGATAGCATAAGCAATAGATTTAAAACTAATGGCTTAATAGCCATCCCTATGCTTAGAACGACCACGGCTCAGCACCACTATTTGTATTTAGGTGTAAGATGGTACAATATATTATTATCCAATAACAAAATAATATAACAGATACACTGAATTATGAATTATTCAAAAAACAAATTAAGTCCCTTAAATTGGATAATGACATATTGTACCCTTAATGTTTACCCTTTATGTAATTAATTAATTTACCCTTTCTTAAACAGCAATCTATATTTATAAAAATTTAGGTTCCGTATGTTTGCGTTCGCTAATCTCGGAAAGTAATCGATGGATTGTTTCAAAATTTTTACAGAACTTTGCATTTTAGCAGAAGAGCATTTATACATACTTTTTATTTGGAAGTTACAAAGGAAAAGAATAATTTTATGCGTTTTAAATTGACTCATAATTTGTCATAGTAAACAACGGAATGACAGTTCTAGACAGAATGACATTTTGCAGAAAAATGATTGTTAAATAAAATTCTATTTTTGGAAATCTTTAAGTTGATAAATTTATTTAAAGTAGATACTACCCTAATAGTTTGAATGCGAGAGGGGAAGAGGATGCAGGAGAAGAAGGGGAGACGGAAGGGGAATGGGTCGAATGGGAAAGGACACTCAGGGAGAAACAATTTATTTATTAAATGGCATAGCAACGCATGAAATAACGTGATATTGTAAAAGCCTTTAAGGTCTGAATAAATAAATAATTTTAAAAAAATTATACTACAGCATAGTCACAGCAGATATTCAATTAAGCAATGTGTCTTCTTGGAAAATGGACAGTTGCTAGACAATTTTTGTTAACTCCTCTAATAATTAAAATCAGCTAGTAATTTTATATATTTTAATCGAATTATTGATTCCGTATTAGTAAAAAAATTGGGGGCTCTAAAAAAATATTCTTAAAGGGGCGGTGGGCAAAATAAGGTTGAGAACCTATGCTGCAGTTAGGTGCCATTAGGTGCCTTTTATGTTACGCCAAACACAACTGTTTTGATACTAAATCCAAAGAATATAATCTCTTACTTATCCCTTTCGCTAAAGTAACATTTGGCCAAAGAAAGTTTTCATACTTTTCAACAAAGCTATACAATACACCTTCACTGGCCATTAGACTAAACCAAAGATATTGAAATATAAGGTAGATGTGCTATCTGCTGTTTTTACTATGTGGGTCTGCGCTTCCGGGTGTCGCCGATATTGTTGACCAATTAACAAATAAACTAAAAGAACAAATAATTAACGAATAAACCAAACGAACGTTAAACTAAATGAACGAATTCTTTCCTTATTCAAAATATATTGTTCACCAATATTAATGCACATTTTCAAAAAATCAACGAAATGAACAAATTCTTTTTGTATGAAAACTACGCTAATTAGCGCGTAGTCCGGCGACAGTTGCGCGGACACTATAGCATATCTCTTCTGTATTAGAATATCTTTGGACTAAACTCATAATACGCGAAATATAAATAGAACATCAAGTCTTGGATCACCAGCAAAGAACGATTATTTTTGAAGTAAAACTTCTTTAGCGCCGTTAGTGATTTAAAATTCGGATGAAACGGAAATGCATCACAACTTAATTCTTCACAAATACTCGGTTCTAGTATAATACGGTAAATTCGCACTTCAGCGCGTGCTTTCGATGGCGCAGTGTGCAAGGTGACTGACAACAAGCGAACGGAGGTTTAAATCCTACGTAATAAAAAAAAAATATTATTTTGTGAAATCAATATCCAAACTTCAAACCACTTTAAAAAAACAGGAAAAAGAAAAGAAAGCGACATCTAGCGACTTTCTAGTTTCACTTCTACCGCGTGTGAATTACACGCTATGATTTTTTTTAATTCGTTTGAATGAATTACCAATGGTGCGGTAATTTATAAACTGTTATTGTGATTGCAATGGTATTCGTATGTTGCAAACTGCGATTGTCTTGTAAACTGAGCCTGATCTCAGCACAGGATTTCCTAGCGGTAAACGTAAGTGCATCTTCCATGTATCAAAATACTTTATAAATAGTTTTTTTTTAAATTTAAATGGAAAAGTAATTTATAGGGTTTCGTAAAGTGATCAAATTTAACTGATCTCATATTTTTTGGAACACACTGTAAATGAGAAAGCTAAAACAAAAACCCTTAAAATTAATTGAAGTGAAACTTTTTCAGCGCCGTTGTGATTTGAAACTCGATGAAACGAAAATTGGCGAGACTAAATAGAGGCAAACACATATATCTACAGAATTTATTCTGCGACAGAATGAGATAGTATAATCAGTCTCCTCTTTGTGCGGTGCTCCGTAGTCTCCCCACTCTTATCTACTTTAGTTTTCTAAAGGTTTGACGCGGTAGGGCGTGTGAATTGCACACTCTGATTTTTTGAAGTGAAAACTTCTTTAGCACTGTTGTGATTTGAAACTCGATGAAACGAAAAATAGCTACACTAAAAAGAGACAATCACATGCATCTATAGGATTTAGCCTGCGAGAAAAAGAGATAGCATGATCGATCTCCTTTTTGTGCTGTGCTTTATAACCTACCGGTCTCCTCTTTGTGCGATGCTTCGTAGTCTCTCCACTCTTCTCTACTTTAATTTTCTGTTTTTTCACTTCCACCGCGTAAGAATTGCACACTCCGTTTTTTATTAAAGCTTATTGGTAAAATTCTAAAACTGTAAAGGCAGTTTTAAGGATAAGTCTAGATTGCCTTCTTATAATTACGTTTATTCTGAACTCACCTCTGGGTAAGTAATTATAATTGTAATTGTGATAGTATTGAAGCAAAAGTACCAATGAATGACTTTGTTCTGATTGAAATCAAATACGATTTTGTTTAGTAGTATTTTGTAGTATATTGCAGTATTTTGAAAACCTCGTGAAAAAACAAGTAATGCGCAATATTATATATAAGTAAAATCAATAATATCAGTTCGTCTACCAATATAGCAAAAATGGTTGTTATTCTGGTAAAATCTCTTTAAACCAACATCATCGTTCAACATAAATAGTCGGTTGAATCTCAAGTCAGAACCCGCTACTATCAAAGCTAGGATAACGACATTAGTGTAGTCAACTAGATGCAAAAGTTGTAAGCGGTAGGGACTAGAGACTAGAGGCTAAAACTCACTGCCTTCACTTCTTGCTACTGCTAAGGGTACTGCTGTCTGTAAAGGATGCTCTACCAGCATGACAAACGTTTCTTAGGTAGGTACCTAACATTTTTTTTGGTTTTTGTTGTTAACCTAACCTAACCTCGCCTAATAATAAACAAAATTAGGTTAGGTTAGATTAGGTTAATAATAATAATAACATTATATTTATATAGCGCAGTTTTGTGACATTTCACTTCAAGTGCGCTTAACTATATAAATTTAAAAATAATCCTACAGTGCTCCTTATAATATTGAGAAAATAATAAAAGAATATTATACAGTATTTACAAAATAATGACAGAAGAACAAAATAATGACAGAAGATGAAGAAGAAGGTTAGGTTATCATAATGGTGTCGGTGGGTAAAGTGAAATAACACACGGTGGAACAACCTAACCTATCCTAACCTAACCTAACCTAACCTAACCTAACCTAACCTAACCTAACCTAACCTAACCTAACCTAACCCAACATCACTTAACAATAAAAAAAATTAGGTTAGGTTTTCATAACGGTGTCGGTGGGTAAAGTGGAATAACAGCGAAAGCAAAATATATATATTTTTTAAATGCTTTTAAAAAGCTGCAGTGTAAGGTCAAACGTACTAGATATACGATAAGACGGGAGTGAAAGTGGCACCGTCACATAATGGACAAATGGACCACAGATTTTGAAGTGTCACGTGATCAGTAACAATTTGCGAATGGTGGCGATTGTTGTTGATACACGTTGGCACTGCTGATTTGTGTATTGTTTTACCACTATTCGGCATTTTGTACGCTAGATCTGTATCGATGAAAATCGCACAGAATTAATAACAAATTATCGAAATTTTGATAGAATAAACAAGTTCTTTCTTTAAAACCACTTTGTTTTAATTTATACTAGCTGACCCAGCCACGCGTTGCTGTGGCTAACGAAACACAATGCCATCTACTGGATGGTTACCCAACCTTTATCACCACCGCCATCTGTTAATTTGCAACCAAACACCGCCCGCTAGCCAGTCCGCTCGTTCACCACATAAAGACATTCTTCTTTATATATTATATATTTCAACCAATTTATATAAAACCTTGACAAATTGTATACCTAAACCTTTCTCATGAATCACTCTATCTATTGGTGAAAACCGCACGAAGTAGTTTTTGAGTTTATCGCGAATAGACAGACAGGCAGACGGGTCAGACGACTTTAATTTATAATATGTAGAGAAGATTCGTCGACCGGTTATTATCCTGAAGAAGGTTGAGTTCAACCGAAACCGGTCGACGAATATAAAGTAAAATAAAGTGGTTTTAAACAAAGAACTTGTTTCATTCTGTATAATATCAAGCTACAAAGTGTTTGTTTTCTTCGATAATCATAGTGTTTCGATACAAACGAAGTATTGAAAATCCGTAAGTCTAAGCTTTAACTTTAGGGCGCACAGTTTACACCCGCGCTGTGCAAGCGGGTTCCCCACAGAGCATCGGACCATCCCGGGTAAAGTTTTGATACTTTCACCTGAACAATTTTACCCAAAATAACCTTAAAACGTTGGAATTTCAAAAGTAGTTATTTGTCTTTTATGCTCGTATAATAACTTAGAACTACCTCACAAAATTGCAAGGATATTCTGCAGCTACTACGTTCATAAACAACCATAACAATTTAGTTGTCGGTAATTCCGTGATCAACACCGCAACACAACCTGAAATTCTTCAGTCCTCGGCTTTGCCAAACTGCCTTCAGTGTGTACCCCGCGTGCAATAGCGCATTCCTCTCTTGGAAGGTACCTTCATGCTCAAACACAAACTAGGTACGTGGGACCATCGAAAAAGTTTATTCTAGATGAGACCCGTAAGTAATCCAACTGAATAGTAATATTACAAAATGACTGCCGAAACCTATTATTATTTATTTTACTGAATTTAAATACTGCTCAAAGTTAAAATATAGGTAACCCAAAGAAGATGAATAATGCAACGGAAATAAATAAAAATACTGGAGAGAGTACAAGCAAGCGGAAAATAATATAATAAATTAAAAGTGAAATGTAGTAAAGAAAGAAAACGATTAGCAAAGATTACATGAAAATAGCAAAAGAAAAGCAAGCTAGCAGAAAATAATAAGAAAAAAATAGTAAAAGGGAATGCAAGCGAACAGATAGGTATATAAAAAAATAGTATAAGAAACATCAAGCGATCAGAAAAGAAACATAAAATATCAGACGAGAATACAAGCAATTACATAGATATTTTAAATATTATACGTTTATGTGTGTGCATGTGTGTATGTAGGTACATGTATGCATATACATATAAATGTGTGTGCATATACAAGTAATTGTGTTTGTGTGTATTTACTAATATTTAATTTTGATTCTCCTTGTTTTATTAAATTAAATTAAGTTTATTTATTTACGCCCTTTTACGGGGCTTTTACATAAGCATGAAATTTACAAATTACGCTATGATTAAATAATATATAAATACTATTTCTTTAACAAAGAAATATAATAGGTTTTTGCAACGCAATATATAGTATTTATTGTACATAACTGAACTGCCTCAGTAACAGTATTTTGTATTTGTTTAAAGATAAATTGAAGATGTCCACTGACTTGGTATAATTATTTCCCTCCATTAGCATTCTGGGCAAAGAGGAATACATATGGTAGTTAGTTCCAGAATTTCTGCACTGAAATAAATCCTGACTTCTGGTATTACGTAGTGGAATCCGGAAGCTTATCAATTCTAGCAATATCGGACTATCAACTAAATCATTTAGAATTTTATATAGAAAAACCAAGTCAGTGAAAATTCTTCTGTCGGACAATTTGAGCATATTCATATCATTTAAAATAGTGTTGTAGTTCAACATAATTGCTGGAATACCCATTTTAAAATTTAGAAAACGTAAGAATTTGTTTTGTATTCTTTCAACAGCTTGTACATGTATACTATAATGTGGATTCCAGACGGGAGAATTATACTCAAGTTGACTTCTAACATAGGCAAAATATAACAGTTTAATACACTTTATATTCTTAAAATTTCTAGTTAGCCTGGTTATAAATCCCAACATTTTTAAGCCCTTATTAGAGATTTCTGTTATATGGTTAACAAATGAAAGATTTGATTGAAAAGTGTACTTATGTACTTACGAGTAATTTAATTTATTATTATGTATTACATCTATAGTCATACTAAGAATGTTGAGATGAATGGTGTGTCTTACCTACAATTGGAATCATCGCTATAACCATTTTGAAAATGTAAATTAATGTTATATTGCGTTTTTAGATTTTCACGGCCAAAGTATTTTCGTTATTTGTTTTTAGCGTGTTATACTTAGTGATGATGGAAACTGCAACGCTATCCGAAACGTTGGCTAAAGAAGGAGGTAGCGCAACATGGCATAACACCCCAAAAACAAGAGTTTTTGCTGTTGACGGAAAAAACATTATTTTTCTTGTTAGCTGGTTTTAACATGCAATTGATTTAAAATCTATTTTTATTATTTCTAAACGAACGGGAATATGAACTAAAAATTAACTTATATGAATTAGCAAAATAAAAAAGGGACAGTAATCATATTTGTATCCTTGCTCTAGAAGTAAAATTAAACTTCTGTAGGTATTAAAATTGTGTAAGGCTTTGTTTTTTCGCACAGCGTAATTATGGATTAAAATAATTTATGACGTCCTTTGCAAAAAATCATTTGTTTTATTTGCTTTCTTTTCGTAAAGGATTACGATTTTCACAATGAACTTTTATTAACGTGAGTAAAAAAGCTTGGAACTTGGATTTACTCGATGTTTATAATGTATTCCCATGGCTTATGAAAAATTGAACTTTTAAAAGGCCAACCTTGTGTAATTTATGTCCAAATGTCTCGTATGGCACAGCAGATAATTTTTGGAAGTCGTGGAGTTGAGAACGTCATGGAGAATTCGGAGCCCAAACTAAAATAAACACAAAATTTGAATGGAACTTTCACAGAGCATGAAAATTAAAATAAAAAATTTGATATATTATTAAAATCTTTTGAAACAACTCATTTTAGTGTTTTACTGTATTACAATGAATTAGCTTCCTTCGGCTTAGCAGTCACCCATTATTTGAAAGAAACGATATTGTTCTTCCAATACATTATTTTGTGTTATTTTTATTAATTTGTAATTCTTTAACCTCAACACAGGTTAGCGCTAGTTAGGCTAAATATTGAAATGTGAACAATAATACCATGTGAAGAAAGAATAAAGTAACCCATTTAATATAAATTTTCTAAGAGAATGAAATTTTCAACATCGTTTGGAGATAAATTATCTTGCCATCAAGCCTTTGATATTTTCTGGTAAATTGGTAAGCTCTGCCAACAGCCGAAAGGCAAATACTGGACATTTTTCAATGACTATGAGTTTCTCCAAGTTGAAGTCTCGCAGTTTGGCGAGCAATGTGTCAAAAGTATCAATACGTTGAAGTCAGGCATTCAATTTGGGAGGCGGGTATGGGTACCGCCACCCGGAAACCATTCATTGCATAACCAACACCTCTGCCATAGGTCACCCCAAGTGTTTCGCTACATTTAGTGACTTAGCAGGAGTGTCCGGGTTCATGGGGTGAGATTTGTCCAGGTTTTGGCGGCCGATGCGTCTAGAGAGATTGCTTAAAGGTGGTCTTTTATCCTCTCCAGCCGGAATCTATCGAACCCATCGTCTTTCATCGCGGTTGGAGGGATGGATTTATACCTCCGTCATTCCTGGATATACTGACCCCCAGATTCCTATCCACCCATTTCTTTCCCAGAACTTCCTCTCCTTCCTTTCCTTAAAAAAGACCGATCACACAGCATCCCCTAAGATGACCTAGGCCCTGAGTTAAATTATTTTGTATGAAGCTAATGTAAAATAAAAATACAGTTGAAAGGCTATTGGGGATGCATAATTCTTCCAGGACGGGCACATTTATGTGTCTGGAATACCTCACAAGAGTCTCAGCTACTCCCGTCCGAAGCCAGTGAGACTATGGCATCCCCAATTGGGCTATGTTGTGAGGCTAATGTATTGGAGAAGGGAAGGAGATGGGGAAGAGGAAGGTAGGGAAATACCTGGCTATTCAGATCTGGTCACTAAACACGGCTAAAGACATTTCTGGATGGTGGTCTTACACCAGGGCGATAATAAAAGTATCTTCCACGTGCCGCAAAAAATATACTAGGTATATCTTATTTTAAATAATATCTATACTTTATCTTATTTAAATCGTGAAATAACGCAAATTAATAAAATTAAATTTATTTGCCCACACCGGGATTCGATCCCCCGACCTTCGGATTGCGAGTCAAAATCCTTACCGCTAGACCACGCCGGCCGCCATATAGCTACTATCTTTAGCTGTATGTAATAAATGTGGTCCAGTTAAATCTCTAGTCCTTACTCTCGGCAGTAAGGGAGAAGTAGAAGTTATGGAATTAGAGGATGGAAAGACTAGGAATGTTATGACAACGGTTTGAAACTTCGAGACGCATCTTCATATTATACTCAGACTGAATTTTGCCTTATCTTTGAGCTAGGGCTTTTCGGCTTACATTAGATGCTACATGATATTATTAGTATTACATTACATCATATTAAATTATTGCATAACCATACGAAAAAAAAATTTAAATTTAAAAAAATATATTAAGGTCTACTAAACATTTTTAAAAGCTGTATAATTATATTTTCTCTTCAGTGTCCACATACTTAAACTGACTATTTTTTTAATTTAAATTTAAAGCGAAACAAATTTTTATAATTAAAAAAAAAAAAATAGGTACTACTTAAAAGTGTGAAGATAAAGTCGCTGAAATAAATATTTAAATTATATAATAATTCAGAAGAGGTGATAAATCTCTTGTTGAAAAATGAAAATGTCATCGTTGTTTTTAATCGAATTATACAACCCTCGGCTACTTTTAAAATAATTCCAATATTTTTTTTTTAAATCTGATCAAATTGGTCACATTTTGGCCAACGAGCGCTAGAGGGTGTTTTGAAATTGGCCAAAATGTGACAAAACTGCTCCAGTTAAAAAGCTTAGAAGTTATTTAGCAGTAAAATCAATGCGTTAGTTCAGTATTTCGGAAAAAAAAAGTCCTATGAAACTATCTGAAATGTAGATAAAACACAAATTTTTGCACCGTGTCGGGAATACAGAAATAGCCGTTCGAACGGTTATGTCTTGTTACCAGTAAAGCAGTTTTTCTTTTATTAGTGAGACTATTAATGCCCAGCATACCAGACAGAAAGACTGATGAATATAATCAGGGATAAAACCCTAGTCTCTAAGATGCAAATATCTCAGAAACTTATTTTATACTTTATATACACACCATTAGAGAGAAAGCAAAATTCGCTGGTCTCCATTTTACTAAGCCGCTTTCCAAAATGCTACGTACCACTCTATAGTACATATATAGCGTGTCCCAAAATTAACGCAAGATTTGAATTGAATAGAAAACACAATTCTTAGTCTTCGGATCGTAATTTTTTTATTAAATCATAAAGTACACAGGATAGGGTTATTTATGGAATAACACATCAGGCAAATGGCCTCCACGGGTTTGCTGGCACAAATCTACGCGCTCTTTTATAGAAATTTTCCATGACCCTTCAGCGATGATGCAGCCTTTAATTTCCTCCTGCAATGCACGGATGGTTGTGAATTTGTTGACATAGACTTTTGATCTCAAATAACCCCATAAAAAAAACTATTTAGAGAGCCAATTCTGACCACCGAAACGAAAAACTACACGACCAGAAAATTATTAATTATTAAATTATTTATTTAATAATTTACGGACAACAGTCCATTAAAAACATTATAATAACGCGAATTAAAAAAAAAACTGAGATGACAGTGAATGGATAGCACATAAAAATTAATAGCAATGACAATATAAAATATAAAAAGTACATATAGAGACACTGCAAGTCAAAGCACGAAGAAGCATTTAAATATTGTGTATCGACTGCCGAAAGTCATTTAGTTTTACATCAAAAAAATCAATGCGCTGACTTGCGTTGACAATTCTCGACATTCTGGATAAGGGAGAATGGTATCCATATTAGTAGAATGTTGATTGAGGAACAGCAATTCATTATTTCGAAGCCTACGGGAAGGGATGTTAAACTGGATGAGTTGTAACAATGCAGGTGTATCAGTAATACTGTTGATAATTTTAAATATGCAAATTAGATCAGAGTCCTTTCTACGTTTTTCTAAAGAAGACATGTTTAAAATGTGTTCAATTTCATCATATGAGTACTTGCCTCTTTCAAGACCCAATCTCCAAGCAATTCCTCTTAGGAAACGATGACGTACGGATTCGATGTGACAAATGTGGACAGCATAGAAAGGATGCCAAATGGCACTAGCATATTCAAGGTGAGGGCGAACCAGCGAACAGTAAAGAGTTTTAAGTGTACTTATATGTTTGCAGTCGGAGGTAATTTTATGAATGAAGCCGAAGTAACAGAATTATTATTACTTATGCAGTAACTGAATTGTTTCACGGGCTTTATGGCATGTTGCACCGTCTTGTTGAAACCACGTATTGGCCACATCAATATTATCCAATTTCGGCCGAAAGAGTAACAATCACTGCTTGACCAGCCTCATTTTTGAGATATTGTTCAATAATGAAAACACGTTGTTGTGTCGTGTAACGCTTTCTCCATTTTTACTAACCCTAAACTCTCAGCTATCAAATTTGTTTTTGTTCAGAGTTGCTAACAATTTATTGCATAAATGGCGGCAAATTCAAATCTTGCGTTAATTTTGCGAAACCCTATAGTACACAAAGTTTTTAAAAATTTATTGGGATGCATGACTTTATTCAATCAAAGGTAAAGCCATATAAAAGTGTATTGGGGGCGTGTCCGTGTGCAAGAAATAAGGTCAATTTTATATTTCTTTGGGTGAAAATGATCAAACCTTTTCCTTTTTATTAAGCTTCTTTCTTGAACATATAATAAATTTTATTGGTCTTTCTAGGCCAGGATAGGGCCTAGAATCCAAAGTATTCAATGTAAACCGACGTACCTTGGATAGGTACCTACTTCAGTAAATATTTCATTTACGTTCTTTAAGAAAGGGGTGATATAATAAAAAAATAAATGTATTACTGACAAAATAACAAGTCAAAGGGACAGTCGCTCAATGTGACAGGAATTGCTTTTCTTATTATTAATTCGTCATCGCAATGTCGCGAGCGGAGAATCCAAAACTCCTATATTATAAAGTAAAAGACGTGATGGTAGGTACCCATCAATATAATTTTCTGAAATGAATATTACAATTTTTATAAATTCTAATATTATTTATGCATTTGTTTTTTTTTACATGAATACCGCAAAAGAGTCCCAACTGCTCCCGTCTGGAGCCAGTGAGACTATGGCATCTCCAATTGGGGTATGTTGTGAGGCTGAAGGTAGTGAGGAGGGAAGGAGATGGGGAGAAGGAAGGGGGGAAGTACCTGGCTAATCAGATCTGGTCACCAAACACGGCGACAGCCACTTCAGGCAACGTTTCAATTCTGAATGGTGGTCTTACACCAGGGCGATACTGAGAGTATCTTCCACTGTGGAACGTGCCGCAAATGTACTATATATTATTTTTATTGAATAAATTGTGAAATACACAAATTAATCAAATAAAATTTATTTCCCACGCCGGGATTCGATCCCGCGACCTTCGGAATGCGAGTCAAGCGCCTTACCGCTGCACTACACCGGCCGTCTATGTATCTACCTATTTCGAAACATGTATTTATTTTGTAAAAAATCTGTACGTAAATGATAATCTTCCCCTCATCCCTGAAAGGAGTTTTAATTTTTCCCAACATATCTTGTTAACAAGATCTGGCGCGTAGTGAAAAGTGGGCCGAGTGCAGATATTGTATTATCAATCACTTAACATTCAAGCATATTCAATACGTTCCATATATATTTATTTTCCGTTTATTTTGCAGTCTGTCAATCTATTATTGAGTATGGTATCATAGCATGGGGAGGCGGTACTGCATCAGCACTAGACCCAATCATAAAGGCACAGAAAACTATTATAAAATTAATTCTTAGACTACCTCTAATTACAGACTCGAACTTAATCTTCAATATTATGAATGTGTTTGACGTTCGGCAGATATATGCAAAAACAATCCTTACTCATCTATACACAAATATACATAAATACTATGAAAAAAGATTAAATACTCGCTGTACTCGAAACAATGACAAAGACTTACTACAAATCTACTACTTTTGGTCAACGAAATTTCAGATACCTTGCAACAAGACTTTACAACATTCTTCCAGAGAGAATAAAAAAATGTGATTCCCAAAAAATTTCAAAAATAACATAAAAATTTGGATCAAAAATAATGATAGGGCCTTTACCGGTGCACTCATCCAAATTCGAAATTATTAATGATTTGGTATTATACAGTGGAAATATACAAGCAATTGTATTGGTTGCTTTTATTTAAAACTATTATTAATGTAACCAATCTATTATGTGATAAGTTTTTTAATAAAAGTGTAGGTATGTTTATACGTATTATAAATTGATTTAAAAATTACTGCCTCAACACAGGCTAGCCTAGTGAGGCAGTATACTGAAAACCAAAATTTATAACTATTTTCTATCTTTCATTTATCTACTGTTCATATTTATATTTTTTCTGTTGATATCCTTTTGTACTTATGTAATTTTAAACCACTGTAAACATAACACTGAATATTTACTTTTTAGTTATAATCTTGAAAATTTCATTTAATAAAGATATATAATATTAATAATATCGAATGGTATTCACTATAATATAATAAACTTATTAATATTACGTGAAATTGCATCATTCGACTTTACCCGTGCTCCATCGTGTTTTAAACGCAACGAGAATAACCTCGTTATAGTCCACAAAACAAATTTAAATACAGTCCACTATTTGAATTGAGTGAATCTGGGTAACATTATTTATTTGCGATTACAACACCTAAACCCTACAATTTGCAGCTTTTTCAATCAATGCGATACCTAACAAGAATTGCTTTGTAACTAATTCTAGTCGGTTCGCTTTGTGACAACATCAGTGTAATGCGTCATGATACCCGCTTGTCTTATAACACATGTTTCAATGCAAGCATGTATTCTATTTACGGCTAAGCCAGTGTCCGATATCAATTCTGTACAAATTTCCAGGGGTGGCTCATTACAGTGAAAACTTCTTTAGCACCATTATGATTTGATGAAAATAAAAAGCGACAATAAAATAGACAAACACGTACATCTATTGGTTTTAGCCTGCGAGAGAATGAGATAGAATAATATGTCAATATGTCTCCTCTTTGTGCGGTGCTTCGTAGCATCCCCTCTCTTGTCTACTTTAGTTTTCTGAAGGTTCTACCGCAGTTAACTGCACAGCACACTTGTATTTTATTTTTGGTAATGTGGAGTACTAGGTTTATTTGAAAAATACCTAGATGTTGATTATTATTCCCGATAACATGATACACAATTGACAATTGAAATATTGATATACCGGCTGTAATTTAGAGAACTGGATACAAGATCGGAATCCTGACATAGACAATATTTAATAGACAACCGGAATCCTTACGTAGACAGTGGAGTTAAACTAATTATAGACAATATAACAAATTGTAAATGATATTTTTTTAGGAGAAAATCTAATCTAGCGATGCATGTAGACAGTGAAAAGAGTTCACAAAACCGCCTTAAAAAATTACAACCAGTTTTTAGAAACTGCTCATATTATTTTATGTAAAAAACTGGAGAGAATGCGGAAGTATCTACCTATTTTTTAACAGAAAATGTTACATAGTTTTGTCTGACTGAAACGCCTTAGTAGTATGTAACAGAAAAGCAAAAGATGCTCTATTGAATGTATTTTTAATTAAGGTCCAATATATTTTTGAAGTGAAACTTCATTAGCGCCGTCAGTGACGTGAAACGGAAATGCGCAACCACTCTACACAAATACTCGGTTCTAATATAATGCGGTATATTCGCACCTCGGCGCGTACAAGCGTAGCGTAGTGGGCAAGGTACCTGACAAGTCTCAGCGGCCAGAGAGCTAGACAGACATCAAGCGAACGGAGGTCGAATTCTACGAAATCCAAAAAAAAACAATATTATTTTGTTAAATCAATATCCAATCTTCAAACCACTTTAAAAAAACAAGCAAAAGAAAAGAAAACGACATCTAGTGACCTTCTAGATTCACTTCTATCGCGTGTGAATTACGTCCTCTGATTTTATTTAAGTATACCTATTTATGAGTAGTTTATTATTTCTAAATATGTATTAGCAAATACCTACTAGATGTTGTACGGCGTTTTCATCTGCGAATGATCGTTATAAGTACAATATATAAAATGAATATAAAACAAATATTTACTGGAAACAGCGCGCCCCTGCAAATACCATATCACGTTGACGGTAAATCTGAACAAATAGCAATACGTTTCATCATTTTATCATTTTATGACGGAAAATCCTCTCAAGTTGATTGTGGTTTCGCTTGCATCGGGCGTGAAGCTTCCGCGGATTTCCGACGCGCTAACGTGGCGCCAGTGTCGCTAACGGTATGGATTGTTTTCTGGCCCTGTGATAATAACACATATTATTCAATGGTGGGTGTGTGTCTCCGCTAAGTACAGTGAGGGATAAATTCATATACTCGCGCCTTTTCACACTAAGAAATAAAAGTAATAAAACGGTAATAATGTGATCTGTGCAGATTTGATCTTACTTGGGGCAAACAAAAAATACGTTTCTTTCGGCTTATTTTATTTAATCGCCTGTCCAGTAATGTTTCAGAAGTACCTAATATTTTTCCAAATATCTACTCGTACTATTTTTCCACCGCGCATTGTAAAGTGTTTTGTTTTTATGTTGAAAAAACATTTTTATTATGTTCTTTATCTTTGTGAATATTTGGGCATCATGCCTGTCGTGTCTACTAAAAAAAGAATAATAGGTAAATAAATGAAAGAAAAAAAATATATAAAAAAATATATTTAAAAAATATATATATGTATATACATTTATATATATGTACTTCATAAATTCCAAAATAAATATAAAAATACCAACTGCCAAATAAATCCATAAAATTAAATCTCGACTGTGGTGGAAAAAGAAATTTAACCTAGATATTGTAATCAGTTAAACTGGAGGATGCAGTTAACCCCTCAGGTTAATTTGTTCGATTTTCAGAAAAACTCATACAGGTCTCATAGAAAATATTGCCTCCCTTACTATCATAATGAGAAACAGATTTAAACGGTGTTGCATTTGCCTGATAAAACATGCGCGGGTTTTTTTCGTTATCAGTAATTTAGTTAGGAAAAACGTATACTGAGCATATTTAAAACTTTTTAAAATTTGCAATGAAAATTTAAATATTAAAAAAATTATTTGTCTATTTCGAATTTTAAAATTTGAAAGCTTATATCACCACCTTTCAAAAGCAGTTTTTAAGTTTCGGATGTGTTAGTAAATATTTCATTTATTTGGATTTTATTACAAAGCGGAAATATTTTGACCTACTGACAAAATAGGCCCAAGGCCTGAGGGGTTAAAAAACAAATGAATACCATAAATAAATAATAAATTATAAAAATAATAATAATAAACAATAAAAAATAAAAAATATATAAATTTATCGATGAAAACAAAAAGCTATTACAATTGATTCTGACCATCGTTAGGCCGGTCTTAAAGTTTGGTGTGAACTGTACTATTTGTTTTTTGTTTTGGATAATGTATCACTGCATAATTATTATAATATTGGCATTTGGTGGTGGGCATATCTATGGCGGTATGGGTACCGCCGCCCTGGGAACCATTCAATGGGTAACCAATACCTCTGAAATTCATGTGACCAAAGCGGTTCGCTACGTTAGACTTAGAAGGTATGTCCGGGTTCATGGGGTGATGTTGGTCCAGGTTTTGTTTATGTATTTTAAATGTACATTTACAGTTAAAATAACTAATAATAAATACACGTGGGGTATATTTAGTAAAGGAATAATACCTTTTTTAAGTTTTAGAACAATCAATTGAATTTTTTTTTCTTGGCCTGGAGTAGGTATATATTGGCGGCGGATATGTCTTCCCATCAAATACGTGGCGGGCCGGATCGGGAGAAGCGAAATCGGGTAGCGAAAGGTTATGAGCTTATATCCCGCTCGCGCGTTCCTCTTGAATTTTTCTAATACGTGACGTTTTTCGATTATTTTAAATATAATTTTAAAAAAATGTTGAAGGATAAAGGAAAATGCGAGATGTTTAAATAATAATATTTTATCGGAGTTGGCCAATCATTTGTTGGAGAAGAGTCACACTTCTGACTTTAATATCGGAATTGAGTTACTACATTGTAATTTTAACGGTGCTCTTTGGACAAATCGGACATATTAGAAATCAGAAAGAGCGTAAATACGAATTTAAATATTATAAATAATCAAAAAATGTGTTTAAATGACCCATTATTAAACTAGTTCCTTTGGAAATTATGCCCTATTGCCCTTCCCCTCCCCCCTTCCCCTTCCCCTCACGCCTTTCTTTCTATTGACACCGTTAAGTCTATGTCTATTATTTATTATTAGTTTTAAGTAAACCCTGAGTAGGTGAGTATTGCTCACGAAACATGTCTATTTTTTATAAACAACTAGCTGACCCGGCAAACTACGTACCGCCTCAGAATCAATAACTGTTGTCAAAAATTACGCAAGCAATTATTATCGATACGCAACTGTATCAGAGATGGCGTTGTGTACAGATTTATATTTTTGTGATTTTCTAATTTTCCACGTACGGGAATTGCGTTTCTTTTTTTTATACGTTTGAGGGAGATTTATTATAATTATTGTATTTTTCACCGTTTGTCTCATTTTCTACTGTTGACATTTAGTATGTAAGAAAGAGGGACTGCATTATATGTTTCAGAACAAAGCAAAACAATCAGCACATTCACATTTGAGGTTTTTGAATTTTTTTTTTTTTAATATTTATTTATTTATAACAAGATACATAAATTACAATATATTTTTTACAATAATTAATTACATAAAACATGTATTTGATGTACCCCCATAAATAAGCAGGGCTTGTGTGTATGGGGGGTGTTATTATATTGGTTCAATTTATTATTTTTTATTCAGTTCTGTGATGTCTTGGGATCGGATAGTAATAACATCTGTTAATGTTACAATGTTTATTGGTTGCCAGATTAATATGGAGAGAGCGCTCAATAGCGGTACATCCCTTTTATACTTCCCATACTCGCTATCTCGCTCTCATGCCGTCACCCTCATACACATACGTCACACCCCCACACTTAAAACCTAATTACATACATTTCTTTATTCACAAATTTATATAAAACAAAATATCTAAATATTTCCATTCCATAGTATATGTAATTATTCTTGTTCTTCACGTGTAGCGTGGGCGTTGACCTCGAGGGCGTAACCTCCCCTCCCATGGTGTAGGTGACCTGCAAAAATTAGAGGAATTAGGAAATTTGGTCATGTCCACATCCGAGAGTGGACCCAGGTCCAGCAAATCATCAGACCTATCACACTCCCCCCACCTAACCGTCCTCTCTGAAATCTGATCATGGTGGCGTTTCCAAATTTGTCCCGTAGACATAATTTTAACTAAATAAATCCTATTCCCCAATCTTTTAAAAATTTTTCCTAAAATCCATTTATTATCATTACTTCTTAAATCCCTGGTTAAAACTTTAGAACCAACCTCAAAGTACTTTTTAAATTTTCTTCCTCTATAATACTTTTTCTGTTTATGCTGGCTCAATAACATTTTGTTTTTAACCGTGTTGTCAATTCCTTTAAAACCTTGACTCTCAACATTATCCACTATTGGAATAATCGTATTAAAAATTGATCTAATCTTCCTACCCAACATTAATGTACTAGGCTCAATGCCCGTAGACATTGAAGGCGTATTTCTAATATCAACTAAAAACGTCAAAAGTTTATCTTCAAAATCAGTAGGAAATTTATTATTTACCATAATTTTTTTCAAAAAATTCTTCACTGTTTTAACCCCATTTTCAGCTAAACCGTTAGAAGCAGGATGCTGTACAGCTGAAGTCAATGATTCTATATTATAATTATGACAAAATTCCTTAAAAACTGACGATGTGAAAGCTGTACCATTGTCACTTACAATTTGTTCCGGGATTCCGAACATAGAAAATAATCTTTTCAAAACTTTTATTGTACAAAACGAATCTACCTTATTTACAACATGACAGTCTATCCATTTTGTAGTTGCATCAACAATAATTAAAAAATTATGACCTCCCAACGGTCCCATGAAGTCAATATGCAATCTACTCCAGATTAAACCATTTATTGGCCAAGGTGCCAACTCAACTTTACACGGAGTAGGTAAACATTCCATGCATCGAGCACACTGTTTCACAGTTGCTTCTATATCATTGTTCATTCCGAGCCAAAAAAAATAATTTCGAGCAAGACTTTTCGATTTTACAATGCCTAAATGTGATTGATGTAAAAAATTCAATATAATTTCCCTTAATTCCCTTGGAACTACAAATTTATTATTATAAAATAAACATGAATTATAAGTCGATAATTTATCCCTAAAATACCAGAATTTCAATAAATCATCCTTTAAGAACTTTTTATCCGGCCAACCATTTGCTGTGAACTCGATAATGCTCGCTATATTTACATCATTAATCGAAAACTGTTTCATCGTTTCCGCATTTAATGTTGTTTCTGACTCGATTATGTTCACAAACTCTGACTCAACCGTATTCACGTTTAAAGAATCAATATAATTTAAAAAATAATCGCTAGCATCAATATCGTCGCTACACACAACTAAATTATCCTTATTATTAATCGGCATTCGTGATAAGAAATCCGCTTTGTTATCACCTGACTTAATATGCTCTATACTATAGTCAAAAGTCTGGAGTATCAGGGCGTACCTCTGCAGACGGTTAGCGGCCAATACAGGTACTTGCTTATCCGTGTTCAAAATGTGTACTAACGATTTATTGTCGCAAGCCAAAACAAATTTATTGCCGTATAAATACTGAAAGAATTTCTTCAACCCAAAAATTATAGCACACGCTTCCTTATCTAAAATAGAGTACTTTAATTCTGTTTCTGACAATAATCGGCTAGCAAATGCGATAGGTCTCTCTAAACCATTATCATATACATGGCAAATCACCGCTGATAACGCTTTTTCAGATGCGTCTGAAATAAGTTTAATTGGTAAATTAGGATCAAAATGCACTAAAATATTATCTGACGTCAGCAGTTTCTTAACTCGCTCAAACGCAATATTACATTCCTCAGACCACACATATTTTACTCCCCTTTTTAACAAGTTATACCATGGAGACAAAATACCTGAAATATTATGAACAAAAGCTCTATAATATGAAATAACCCCAAGTAAACTCCTAAGTTCTGAAACATTTTTCGGTACTGCCATTTGAGTAATCGCACAGATTTTCTTTTCTAAAGGCATAACTCCTTTCCGCGAAATTTTAAAACCTAAATATTCTATCTCAGTTTCTAGAAAAGAACACTTATTTTCATTAATAGTTAATCCACAATCACTTAACTTGCTAAGTACAGATTCACAAATAGAGAATAATTCCTCTTCAGAATTTCCAAACAACAAAATATCATCTAGAAATATACGAACGTTACGAAGTCTACCTACTACCGCCTGAATAACTTGCATAAATATAGCCGGGCTTGTGGTCAAACCGAAAGGCAACACTTTAAACCTGAATAAACCTACATGCGTACTTATCACACATAATTTTCTCGACTTCTCGTTTAACGAAATCTGACCAAAAGCATTACGCAAATCTATTTTCGCAAAAAATTTCGCACCATTTAAAGACGAAATTAAATCTTCTATACGAGGCAATGGATATTTCAACTTCGCTAACATAGGGTTTAATGTGGTTTTAAAATCAGTACAAATTCTAATTGAACCGTCTTTCTTTTTTACAACAACAATCGGACTAGCCATATCACTTATTTCTACGTTTTCAATTATATCTTCAAGTAACATCTTATTTAATTCCTCCTCTACCTTTCCACGTAAACTAAAAGGTAACGATCTTGGATTCACAAACTTTGGCCTGAACTCCGAAATAACTTCGATGTTAGCTTCATAACCTATAAGCCTACCCGATTTTTCTGAAAACACATGAGCATATTTTTTCTTTAAACTATCACGAAAATTTAATTGATTATCACAACTAGTCTCACTGGTATTTACCGCATTTATTCCACTTAATCCGATACCGAAAACTTGTAAAAAATTTCTACCAACAATCGTAGAATTACCGTTTTTAATTATTATAAACTGCGTATCTACACTTTTATTTAAAAATAACACACTTAAATTAACTTTACCTACAATATTTAACCGTTTCCCGTCATATCCTGACAATTGAATATCGCATCTTTCCAATTTACAAGAAACAAAATCTTTTAAATACACTTCATATGGAATTGCATTAATCTCAGCGCCGGTGTCAACAATCGCTCGCAGAACAGTGTTACCAATAATTAGATCTACGAATATCGGTTCCGGCCCCGTGCCGTCATGCAACATAAAAACCGAATTTAATCGTTTATTCTTATTACCTACATTAATTTTACTGTTTTTACACACATTACTAGGATGACCCGATTTATTGCACCGATTACAAAAAATATTCTTCCAACAATCTTTCTGCAAATGATTCGTTTTTCCGCACAAAAAACATTTTTTTAATGCAATATTTACTGGCGTCTTACTACGCACTGCACTTTTAAATCTGATCGGACTATCCGACCTGGATTTACGGACAACATTACTATCCTTATGCACAACATTTAAATTCGTATCAACTTTCTTAAAATTAACAACATGTTCCCATGAAGCTGCTAACTGAATGCATTCCGAAAAAGAAGTATTTACCCCCTCAACGAACAACTTATGTTTCAATTTTTCATTGAAAATTCCAATAATGAATATGTCTTTTAAACAAGATTCCAGCCTCAATTCAAAATTGCACGTCAAACTCAGTCCTCTCAACCTAGCAGCGTAATCTTTAATAGATTCGTTAGCTAGCTGTTTACACTTATAAAATAACTCACGCGACTCGAAAATATTTTGAATAGGTTTGCAATGTGAATCAAATAATTTACATAAATCATCAAAAGAACAAACAGAAACCTTTTTAGGGAAACATAGATCACATAATAAAGAGAAAGTTTCTTCGGTGAGGCAACTCAGCAAAAATGCTCTTTTGCGTTCTTGTGATAACACTTTGTCATCATGTAAAATGAGGGCCTGATCCAGTCGTTCCTTGAACAATGACCAGTTTCCCGTTCTGTAACAGAACGTCCCCAAATTCTTACAAACACCCTCCATTGGGGGAAGAGCTGAAACAAAATAATCAAGACTACTTATCTCAGCACTTCCAAGAAGGCTACACTCCGAGGTCCACGTTCCACGTTCCACGTGCACGCCACCCAGAGCTGTAGATCACCGTCCCCGTCTGGCTCCGTCTCCCGACAGCTGCGGATCCAATCCCTACTCCGAGGTCTTCCTTCCCAGACTGCAGCGACGGAAACCAAGTCCTGGTTCCCGGCTAATCCACACGATGATCCAGTCCTTGACCCGATCCTTGATCCGGTCCTTTTGTACCCCGTTACACGGTGTACCCGAACGACAATAATTTTGTAATTTGTCGGTCCCACACACGCGAATAATTGCGTGTGGCTGCTCCAATTTCTTCTTAATCAGCACCCTCATACACATACGTCACAAGTTCAAACTTTCAGTATAAGTTTTAAGCTGAGTTTTAAATTTTTTATAAATAAAAAGAAAACACTTTGTTTACGTCACTTTATTGATATTTCTTCAGTATTTTATATTCAGTCCTGATGATGGTACGGAGGTACCGAAACCGGTAGACGGAAGAAATATCAATAAAGTGACGTAAACAAAGTGTTTTCTTTTTATTTATTTAAAATGTCAAGTCACAATGTGTTTGCTTCTTTTGAAAAATTATTTTTTTTATGTTACTGTTCATGTTTCTGATTTTTTCAGGTAGTGAATTAAAAAATTAACTCCGAGATATTTATGATTTAACTGTCCTATTGTTTTTTTTACATTTTGGAATAGGAAGTATTGATGTTTGTCTAAGATTTCTGTTATTTTTGAAGGGTGCAACTTTATTTTGAATATTATCTTTATAAATTTGTAATGTTGCGTGATAAAAGTATAACGCACTTAATTTTCGGACCTTAAATTGTTTGAATAACAGTTCTGATGAGTAGGGTTTTTTTAAAATTGTTTTTATTATTATTTTTTGTGATATGTAAATTGTTTGTGTTTGATTTGTATATGTACCGCCCCATCCTATAATGCCGTATTGTATAATTGATTGACAGAAAGCGAAGTATGTTGTTCTAAGTAATTTTTCGTTTAAAATATCTAAATATATATGTTAGTTTCCTTATTCTGTTGTTCAGAATATTTATGTGTGGGGACCATTTTAAACGCTGGTCTATTATTATGCCCAGTTACTTAATATCGGTCTTGCTTTCTATGTTTGTACATAATATATTGCATTTGTGGTTTTCTGTATTTGTCACAGAGTGGATTATTATGTTTAATTCTTTAGGTATTTCTTGTTTTTAATGGAAAATTCACTCCATACAAAATGTTTGAAAAAATTAATTTTCTTCATAATTTTTTTTCGTGAATTTTTTCGATGTTTTAATAGTTATTCTGCTATTCGGGGCGGAGACCAATCCAACAAATCAAAAAATCGGTCCAACCTTTCTCGAGTTATAAATGGTGTAACTAACCCGACTTTGTTTTATATATTAAGATAAACGTGGTTAAATCTACGTAATCTATTAATTTTGAAACAAAAAAATTTGTTTTATTTTCGATTATGTCTCCACATTTTCCCAGTGACTGTAATATTTTTATCACATGTTACACATTATACGTCCCGTGATGACAAGCCTAGTCCGGTCGGTGATACGCTGATACTCGTACCTGAAACATTCCTGAAAAGCTGAAAAGCACTCCTCGACTCGCTTGCACTCTGTCCTCTACCTATCCTGCACTCCAATGGAATACAGTCAACATGAATGGTTCTGTTGAAATAAAATGTCTTCGTTCTTCTTCTTATTATTTAATAATAATAATAACATAATTAATGTTTGATTGTATTTCGTTCTTGTAATTTAATTTAATAATGTTCTCACTGGTATCTGGAATCTCCCTTGCTGAATATTTTATTTACCTAATCAGTGGTTGAGTGGGCATCGTATTTGGCGTTCCGTATTCGATTCCTCGGCTGGCTAAGTCCTTCGTCAGGACTCAAGCAACATTTTCGGCTTACTGTGGTGGTAGTAGGAGATTTTCAAATATTGTCGGGTTATTCGTAACCCGGGAATGTTTTTCTTTCTTAAAAAAAAATATTTATAGTTTATGATTTTAACTAGGCTCTACTAATAACCATCCGAGTAGTAGTGCGCGGGGACCAGATTTGGTAGGTTCCGATCGTTCGGCGTTAGAGATGGAAGCGTTTGAGGCCAAATTGAATAAGATTGAGGTAAAAAATTGGAACCATTTTTTTTTTACTTCTTGTCATATCTAAATGTAATACTCGTACATATACAAGGTGGCGCAAAATTAATCACCCTATCGGAAGATGTTATAATTTTTGTAAATGGCGTCGTTTGTCAATCATATTTGACAGCTGCAGAATACAAACAAACAAGCAATGGAGCGCTATACTCCGCAAGAACGTGGAATAATTGTGCCGATTTTAGCTTTAATGCTTTTAGCGATTTTGTGTCGAAAGTCGTCATGAGCGACGAGGCGCATTTCCACTTAAGTGGTTACGTCAATAAGCAAAATCTTAGTTTCTGGGGCACTGAAAATCCACGTGTGATGCACGAAGAGCCATTACATCTATCAAAGCCATTGTGTGGTGCGGCGTTCACGCGGGAGGAGTGATTTTTTGAGGACGCCATTGGCATTACGGTCACTGTTACTGACGAACGCTACAGGGCCATGATAAGCGGCTTCTTACTGCCGAAATTAGATGAGCGGGGCTTGATGAACATATGGTTTCAACAAGACGGTGCAACCGCACACATAGCACGAGCCACGATGGATATTGTGACGGAAGCGTTTCTTGGTCGCGTTAACTTACGTTTTGGCGATTTGGCATGGCCAGCAAGGTCGCCCAATTTAACCATCCCAGACTTCTTTCTTTGGGGCTAATTGTAGTCGTGGGTTTATGCCAACAAGCCTCAGATAATCGTAGCCCTCACTGAGAATATTCGACAGAAATGCGAACAGTTATCACCGGAAATCTTGCGGAAAGTTATGGAAAATTCGATTAAACGGGCACTAATGTGTATCAACACTTGAGCCACTTGACGGATATCATCTTTTCCACTTAACAGAAAAAATTGTAAAAGTCTGAGGGAGCGGGAGACAGAAATGAAAGTCGTCATGTCGAAGTAGTGAGTCAGTCGTTTATTGGGCTACGTAGCAGATGGTCGGTGAGCGGTAACTTGATGTAATGCGGAGTGCCGTAGATGATGCTGCAGGCGTACGGAGGTGGAGATGGTGTGGTGAAGGTCAGCGCGTTGCTCGACACCATGGCGGTGGAGATGACTTATCTTCCAGGCCGTTGCTCGACGCTTTGAATCGCGGAGATGAACGGTGTGTGGCTCGGTGAGCTGAGCCACCAGCAGGTAGTCCTGGCGAGGCGGAGCGTGTTTCCATGGCAGCGAAGCACGGTGAGGCTTCGGGGTGCCATGAAGTGGTGAGCTGATCCCTTGGACTGAAGGTGGCGTCAAACCTTATAAGTCGCGGGATGGGACTGATCTCTGGAGCTGAAGACACGATGGGCCTTGTAGCTGAGACGTGGTGATGGACCTCGAGGAAGCTGCCCTGGAGCGTAGCGATACCATGCAGGAGTACTGATTACATGTTGAGATGTTGACCGACGATTAATGTGAGACTGAACTGCAGCGGGCGAGCGATCGGCTGCTTATATAGCCGCGGTAGAGTAATTACCTCGCGGTAGGTAATACGAGCCACTTCGGCAGTTGACGAGAATATTCGGCGCCGTACAGATATTGTACAGTGCTGTCTCGAGACCTTTCTAGGCGGGGGCGATATTATTATCGTCCAGCTGGCACGGCAGGCGAGAAATACATCGCGAGCGGCATATGTAGGTAGGTACCTAGTAGCAAGTAGATTTGCCGATGCACGCGAATATTAGGAGATGTTTCTCGTATCTTCTTTTGATGGTGAAGATAATGCGTCGCCACAAGTCCAAATAAAGATTTCCACTATTAAAAATAATATTTTTTTATTTAGTAAAAAAGTTATTCAAAAACAAAATTGGATGACTAATTTTGCGCCACCCTGCATAAAAAAATATCTGAATTCTTCAAAAATCAGTTAAAATTTAAAAAACGACATTTAAAAAAAATTAAGTGCAGCTTACACGCTGTAGAAGCGAAAATTTACCAAAAAAATCTCATCCAATTCTTGAAAAGTGAGGTCATAATCAAAGCGACCAATGTCTCTCTGGCCACTGAGACTTGTCAGGTGCTTTTCCAACTGCGCTATGGAAGGCACGCGCCGAGGTGCGGATTTACCGCATTATATAAGAACCGAGTATTTGTGTAGAACTGAGTTGTGACGCATTTCCGTTTCATTCGAATTTCAAATCACTAACGGCGCTAAAGAAGTTTCACTCCAAAAATCCCAGAGCCAGTGGCACTGCGGGACTCACAATGGGAACATATTTTTACGCTGAAGAAAACAGAAGGGGAAGGAGATCTGATCTCTAATTCAGCTCAAGCTATTTCACCAGGCCATGAGTATCTACTGAGAGTATCTACCGCTGTATGTATAGTGATGATTATTTTAGACAAATTTTAATGGATTTTTTTTCCATTAACTCCACACAGGAGGTGAGGTAAATAATTTCTCTCAGAGCCTCATCATTCATCTGAGATGCTGTGTGAAGGGTCTTTTTGTGGAGAGAAGGGAGTGAATATTAGTCTTGAATAGACCCATGATGTAGGAAGGAGGAATCACAGAGGTCGGCAAATCGTTCCACAGCCGAGCTGTTGAACTCTGAGTCGAAGAAGCCCGAAGAAGACCCGTTCTCACGTGACAAATATCGACCGTGTATACAAGGTGTCCGGAAACTCGTAGTACAAGCGGGAAACTGGAGAATGCACATCACATTTGGAGTCGATTTTGTGGTTTAACTTTTTTTGATTTGAGCTTTTCTTTTTCGAGTAAATCGGGTCCGAAGTTGGAATTTTTTTGGTTAAATTTGAAAAAAAATTTCACTAGGGGGTTGATTTCAGCTGTTTGATGTCTTATAAAATGCAACGAAGGGTAAACCGGGCTCAAAATTTTTTTTAACCCTTTAGTTGCCGAAAAAATGGAAAAATAGAAAAAAAATAATATTAAAATCGAAATGCTTAAGTACATCGAAAAAAACAAGTTTTTTGGGTTCTCTACGTGATGTAGATTCACCAGTTTCCCGCTTGTACTACGAGTTTCCGGACACGTTGTATATGTTGGGCGCGCGTTTGGTATATTTACCGACTACGCACCGATAAACAAACGCTCATTCCTCGGAGCATTTTTCATTGACATACCGGTGGAATAAGGATAGCATTCTTCATTTCGACGGCCATGATCTAGCGGTAAGGCTCTTGACTCACAATCCGAAGGTAGCGGGATCAAATCCCAGCGTGGGCAAATTTGTGTTTTTTCACAAATAATTCATTTGAAATAAAATATAGTATCATATAAACTCAAAATCTTCCACCTTCACTTTCAATGCCCGCGACACCGTAAATAACTAACCTGTAAAAACGTAGAAAAAAAAAATAAATAAAATAAAAAAATGTAAGCGTTTGTGAAGGTCATTTCATGAACATTCTCCAGCCCTAAAGATTCCGAAATTCTCCAGTATTTTAAAATAAATATCAACTATACTTTTGCCACTAATCTCCAATAGTCCTAAATTCTCCAGTATTTTAAAATAAATACTTCTACTTTTGCCTTTTGCCACTAATCTATTCACAAATGAAATAGGTACTAACAGCGATGAGGGTAGCAAATAATGTAAAATCACGCAATGTCCAGTGTGTTAACTGTAATGTCCTCCGCGTGCAAAGCCGTATCTTCTCCAAGCATAAACTTATAATTAAAGTGTGTTTATCGGAAGTGACCTGCCAGGTAAGTATGTTTCTGTATCCATTTGTAAATAGTAAAATCAGTTAGAACCTAAGCATTCCTAATAAATTGTACAGCGCCCTTGAGGTGATTTTTCACAAAAACGGCGCTTTATAAATTATCCAATTTTTATTATTATTATCTATATTTGCGACACGTTCCAAAGTGGAAGTTACTCTCAGTATCGTCCTGGTGTAAGACCACCATTCAGAATTGAAACTTTGCTTGAAATGGCTTTTAGCCGTGTTTGGTGACCAGATCTAAATAGCCAGGTACTTCCCCACTTCCTTCTTCCCCATCGTCTTCCCCTCCCCACTTCCTTCAGTCTCACAACATACCCCATTCGGGGATGCCATACTCTCACTGGCTCCGACGGGAACAGTTGGGACTCTTGTAAGGTATTCATAAAAAAAAAGATGGGTCCCTAAATAGTCGGCGATGTGTGAATGCGGTTCGATGCAGACCACCGAACAAGTGGTCAACGAATACCCGCTCCATTCATTCCCCGGTGGGATTGATGAGGTCCACAGGTCCACAGGCCTCTCAGACCTAGATGTCCCCCTCTGACCCCCACCATACGAAAGAAGAAGAAGAACCAGGCCGATACTCAGATTATGAAATGTTTGGTGAAATTATGTGGTATTTGGTTGAAATTATGTGGTGTTTGAAAGAGAGAGTACGAAAACAGTGTGCGATATATTTGTGAATGATGAATACTTGGAGCAGGTGGATGAGTTTGTTTATCTGGGTAGTATGTTTACGAGAGATGGGAAGGCTGATAGAGATATCGAAAGAAGGGTAAATGCCGGTAACTCCATTAATGGAGGACTGAATGCTGTTGGCGCTAATAAAAAACTGTCAAAAAAAGCGAAGCTAGCAGTCCACAATGGAGTCCTGGTACCTACCCTGATGTATGGCAGTAAGGCATGGAACTGGCAGAGGAAGGATGAAAGTAAACTGAATGCTGTTGAAATGAGATCCCTGAGACGTATGTATGGTAAAACCATGTATGATCGTGTTAGAAATGTGGATATCCGCAAAGAATGTAAGGCTGATGTAAGTATAATGAGCAAAATTAAGAAAGGGACCCTCAGATGGTTTGGGCACGTAGAGCGAATGAGCGAAGAAAGTAGTGTAAAAAGAATATATGATGCAAATGTGAATGGTAGAAGAAGTCCGGGACGCCCGAGGAAGACATGGCACAATCAAGTGAATCAAACACTTGAGACGGGCCATGTCAAAAGTCAGAATAATAGAAGAGTATGTATGAGACGATGTATGAATGTGAGTGAGGCAAAGAGTGTGTGCCAAGACCGAGTTGTTTGGCGGTCCGTCCTCTCTGCCTACCCCTGCGGGGAAACGGCGTGATGGTTAGTTAGTTAGTTAGTAGAATAATGATTATTTTTGATGAATTTTACTTTAAATATGTCTTAATACGATTGCAGGACTTTATCAAAAGTAGGTCAAACATATAAAATTACACAATTAAGTTCTACAACAGCAAACTGCATAGTTCAAGAGTCTACAAAAATAAGGTTTACAGCATATTTCAAACGGAATCCTCTTCAATAGCAGTTCTACTGACAAGTTTGAGAGAAGATCTCCGAACTGCAAGACAAGACCGTAGTAATAGCAAAGACAGCGCACTTTTATCTCCTGTAGAATTGGAGCCGCACTCGGGACATCAATTCGAGAAGCATGCTCCGGGAACCACATTCATTCACGGCTATTCAATCTGAGTTCTGCGTTTGCAGTGCACACCGGCAAGACTGTGGAATATAGTTGCAGTCAGAATAACGTCGATTCGAAGAATTTTTACTTTTTAATGATGAACGGTGTTTGTGGTCGCACTCCTCAGAAACGGCTTGACCGATTTTTATGAAATTTTATATGTACGTTTGGTAGGTATGATAATAGGTTTTAAAGTATATTTCATACCGCTCGGATGTCCCAACCCAGAAAAATTTTAGTATTTTTGTATGAACAAATTTAACCGTCTTTCGTATGTCAAACAGAACGAAGTTATTTATGTTGTTGAAAGACAGATGGCGCTACGTCCGCCTCATCGAACTTTCATCCACACATGCGCAAGACATTTACTAGAAGCGTCGCGTCATTGTGATATTTCATTCGGCATCATGTTCTCGCATGGGCAAACCATCGATGGGCTTATTTGTGTTGGCTAAAGACGGACTGATAAAAAACATCGTACACTTAATTACTCTTCGGCGGTCATCGTCTCCAACGCTCCATTCCTCTTTCTGTCATAAATCCCCACACACTTACAATACATTCGTTATTTTTTATTTAACAACCAAAATATTCACTAGAAATAATTTATAAGCAGAACAATGTTCGCCGGGTTAGCAAGTTTTATGTATACCTATATTTTTACCTTAGCTCCACACAGGAGGCCCCGAATAAAATAATTCCCCTTGGGGCCTATGTCATCTTTGGGGATGCTGTGTGGAGGGTCTTTTTAGGAAAGAAGGGAGTGGAAGTTCTGGGAAGGAAAAGGGTATGAGGGGTGGGTAGGATCTAGGGGCCATGCAGCTGGTGAGCAGAGGCATCCTCAACCAAGACCCGGACAAACCTCACCCCATGAACCCGGGCACCCATGCTAAGTCACCAAACGTAGCGAACCACTTGGGGTGACCTATGGCAGAGTTGTTGGTTTTCCAATAAAGGTTCCCGGGGCAGCAGTACCCATTCCCGCCTCCCAAATTGAAAATATATAAATTTCGATAAAGAAATGCGTGAACTACAGAAAATTTTCCCTCATTTCACATTTCAATTTGGAAGACAGATATGGGTACCATTTATTTGATAACCAACACCTCTACTTTGGTGATTTAGCAGGGGTGCCCGGATTCATCAAGTAAGATATGTTTAAGTCTTGGCAGCGAATGCGCATGCCCACCAGTTGCGTGGTGGGCCAGATCAAGAAAGGCAGGTTCGGTGAGACCATTTGACTATTTCTCCAGCTGGCCAAGAAATCGTCTTGCACCGCAGCGGGAGGGATGGATTCATACATCCGTCACTCCTGGACACACTGACCTCTAAATTTCTACCCAACCCTCAGACCTTTTTCCTTACCAGAACTTCTTCTTCTTCCTTTCCTTAAAAATACTCTCCACACAACATCTGCAAAGATGACAGGCCTTGCATTATTTTGGTGTCTTGTGTGGGGTTAATTAAAAAAAAACACCAGTAAGGCTCTACATTATAAGTCTTTGGAGTTTCTAAAAAACTCCTGAACAGACAAGATTCGTCAAGGGTAGAGGAACCTGAGAGCAAATACTCAATATCCAACAACTTGTTGAGAAATGTCGGGAGTTCAACTTGCCAGCAATGCTATGCTTCATAGACTACTCCAAAGCATTTGCATGTGTACAGTGGAACCATCTGTGGGAAGTCTTAAGGAGATTGGAGTTCCTAAACACTAATCATTGGAAACCAGTACATCGAAGGACACATATGTATCATTGATGGTGATGGTGTTAATTTCAGATAAAAAAGTTATATTAGATGCAAGTAGGAATCTTTACCGTTCTTTGCTAAGCCGACTGCACGTATAAGTATGTCGTATTTTGTTATTCACGCATGTTTCTTCGGAGAGTCTAAATTATTGTTAGTAAAAATATTTTTACAGCGGATTTCCACTGAAGAGGCCTTCAGATATAAGTATATCGATTTTGGTTGTACGGCCGTATATCCTCTTTGCATACTTACTTGAAAAAAAAATCTTCTAAATGATCAGGCAGGATGAATTGTCGCCGGATGAATTGTCGGCGGGATGAACTGTCGGCAGGATGAACTGTCGGCAGGATGAACTGTCGGCCGGATGAACTGTCGCAGGATGAACTGTCGCCGGATGAATTGTCGCAGGACGAATTGTCGGGTCACCGTGATGAATACATAATGCATAAGGTTCTTGATGGGTGGAAAGGTGGAATAAATATTGGTTACCAAAAAAAATCAATTCCCCGATATGCAGATGTTAGTAAGTACCCTTATTACTTCTTCTGAAGAAAAAATGATTCAACTCCATACTAAAATAGAGCAAAAATCCATAATCTAGCGTAATTCAATTTGGGAGGCGGAAATGGGTACCGCCGCCCCGGGAATCTTTATTGGATAACCAACACCTCTGCCATAGGTCACCCCAAGTAATTCGCTACGTTTGGGGATTTAGCAGGGGTGCCCGGGTTCATGGGGTGAGGTTTGTCTAGGTCTTGAAGGCGGATGACCAGGACATACTGAACCCCAGATTCCTACCCACCCCTTAAACCCCTTTCCTTCCTAGAACTCTCCTCTCCTTCCTTTCCTTAATAAAACCCTCCACACAGCATCCCCAAAGATGACATAGGCCCTGAGGGAAATTATTTTCCTCAGGGCCTCCTGTGTGGAGCTCATGTAAAAAAAAAAAAAAAATTGGTCAACAAGGTCAAAACAAAAGTAATGGCGATCGACAGGGCAAACAACTTTGTAGGAACAAATAATGCTATCACATACTTGAAAACGGTGAACGACTTTATATACCTAGGTTCGTCTATAAGTGACGAAGCAAGTTGTGAAACAGAAATGAAAATAAGAATTTACATCACAAAAGACGCAAGTAAAATGAAAAAGATGTAGAGTGACAGATGCATAACCAGATCACCAAGTTGGGGCATTGTTTTTCCCATATTTTTTCACGGTATGGAAACTTGGACACTTAAAGCCAGCGAAAGAAAACGGATAGACGCCCTAGTAATAGAGAAAAATGCTGGATTCCATGGACAGCCAGAAGCACAAATGTCCATTCTGGAAGAGCTAGGCATAGGGCTAGGCTAGGCCACAGTAAGCTTTCAACTATCTACCTACAACATATCTTAAGATATTTTGGACACGTTGCTCGCCGAATTGAAGACTACAACATGAAGAAAGTCATAGACATTGGCATAGAAAAAGGAAGAAGTAGCAAAGGAAGGTCACCAATGCGCTGGAGTGACTAAATATCACTAGAGTCTGGTACGTCGGTGACCGCAGCTCTCCACGCAGCGCAGGACCGCGAGGAGTAGGGGAGCCTTGTCCACCATGGAAATTGCAGTAGGTGTCACGATCTTTAGCAATGAGGAACCGACTCGAGAAGAAGACTGATCAATGTGGGGAGGGGAAGGAGTTAAGCAACAGTTTGGAAGTACCTGGCTGTTCTGATCTGGTCACTGAACACGGCTAATAGGAATTCAAGCCACGCCAACGTTTTGATTTTTTTTCAATTTCGGTAGATCGATAAAATCCTATATCATTGATCAACCAAATCCATCGATATGTGGTCAGTCATCAATATTTGCGAACACGGTCTACAATTATTGTTAACAGATATTCCTACGATTGTTTATATATATTCCGACCGACGATAATTCCGACACAAATAAGTTTCGGTTAACTATCGATATACCTACACGTTTTTTTATTTACATCGTTCGATATGCAAAATTATTTGCTTATTTAATAAACGTATTGCACTAACGGTAACGAAGCTCGTAGAAATGAAAGAAGTCGTATACGTGATAGACTTAAATAATGCATAAGACGCAATCTATTTATTCCGTTCGATCTTTGAAAAATCAACATGGATAAAAAAAGACTAAAGACCTCAATAACTAATTAAAAAGTAAATGCGGACTGCCCAATGCAAATTTAGGTTAGTATTTCAATTCAACATTGCCAAGACATTTATATTTTTTCGTAGTTTCTTAGCGTTTGACATTTCGCAGTGTGAGTACCTATAAAATAACTTCGGTGTTGCCCCCGCTTGTCCATTTATTCCACTTCAATATCGGTTGGTCTGTCAACAGTGTAACCGTGCTAGGGATAACGATATAAAATCATCGAAAGTTGCGCCTATCAATTTGATATTGTAAAATTAACGATTATAACGTGCTAGAGCTCAAGGGCGATAGCTCAAGAACCTTACTTCTCTGCCGTGGAATTTGTCAAGGTTAATTACGTTACAGATTTACAGGTAGATTATTATAGGTAATAACATGTAGTTTTAGGCACATTTTTTAAAGTTAATCTCCGGTACTATACTAAATCCGCCCATATTAAAAGAGATTAACTTATATGTCCCTAACGTGTATACCCGTGGGAGATCCCACGCACTTTTGTATTCTCCGAAAGCGAAAATTTCTGTGTATCAAAATGCACCATTAAACAGACCAATTCATCTGCTTAACGATTCTGCATTGAGCTTCGACATCTTCAATGTCACCTACAGTTCATAAAATATCTTTTGACATACGTACGCCACAACAAAGTACAACTGTCCCCCGTGCATTTTTTCTCTTAATTTTTGTAGGTAATTTTTTTTAAATTTAGTAACTACATATTTATTATTTTTTACATTTTTATATGAAACATGTTGGGTATATATTGGTCCTTACATATGAAATTGGCGTTTTGCCATACTGGCAACTTTGATCTCAAATATCTTCTCTTTGGTTAGGAATTCCAAATTCAAATTTATACAGCTATTTACTCATGTATTTGTGTTTTGAAAATTATAATTCATTTGTTTTTTCCTTAATTGTTTTTTTTTCTTTGCGTCACTTAGGTTACAAAATGGAAAACTTGAAATATCGCGTTATTTACGAGTACGAGTTCTACCGTGGCACCAGTGCTGCAGAAACGGCTCGAAGGATTAATGATGTGTATGGCGACGGTGCCGCAAAAGAAAACACAGTGCGTTTTTGGTTCCAACGTTTTCGTTCTGGAAATTTCGACCTGCAGAATAAGCCCCGTGGACGACCGGAGACCAAAGTTGATAATGAAGAATTGAAGGCTATTTTGGAAGCGGATCCATCGCAAACCACGTCCGAGTTAGCTGCAGGCTGCGGTGTTAGTGATAAAACTGTTTTAATCCACTTGAAGCAAATTGGGAAGGTGAAAAATCTTGAAAGGTGGGTACCTCACGAATTGAGTGAAGCAAATCAACAAACGCGCGTTGGAACGTCAAACCACACACTGCACAACAGACGGCTACCAAATTAGTGGAGCTTCAATTGGAATGTCTAAGACATCCACCGTACTCTCCGGACCTTGCCCCAACAGATTACCATTTTTTTTCAAAATTTGGATAACTTCTTGCAAGGGAAAAATTCAACTCCGATGGGGCAGTCCAAACCGCCTTCATAGATTTTATTGATTCCCGTCCGAATGGTCTTTTTAGTAAAGGGATCGATGAACTATGTATGACATAGCAAAAGTGCATAGATAGCAATTAAATAAATATATAATATTAAAAAAAAATCGACTTTATCTTCCTCCCATACAAAACGCCAATTTCATATTTAAGGACCTAATATATATAAAATAGAAAATATATTCGTAGTCCTCGTCATTAGTAGATCCTGTGCTGAGGGGAACTATGCTTTGGATAAATTTTCAGCGACTTCTATAGTTTAACTTCATGGTTTGGATAAGGTTTTCGAGAAACTTCTATGACGATTTTTTAAGTATACTAGTAAGTTCATTTTCCGATAGTTCCTTCGGCCAGCACTTAATGTAGCTATTTTTTGTTTTAATTTATTTGATACTAAGTGGGAATTTGTTATATAAATTTACTGCTAAAAATTCAGAACTTCTTTGTCCAAATGAACACTTTGATATATTAAGTATGTCTGTTTGTTTGGCTCTGGTTTTATGAGCATGTGAGGTGTCTGCCTCTGAATCATTTTAGTGGTGATGTACTAGATTGTTTTTGGCATAGATTTTCTGTATTCTTGGAATATCAAATTGTTTAAAAAATTTATTGTTGACGTCCTCATGGGGACCTTTATGATGCAATTCTGAGATACCTTAAGTAATCTTCTCCATAATTTATGGAAAACCTGTAAAAATAAATAAATAAGTAGATTAATTACTTTATATTTACATCGACACAACAAGCAATAAACAAGTTAAAATTATTTCAACTTCCCGAGATTGGAGTCCACGTGCAAAGCTAGAGTTAGAACAGGATGATTCAATAGTTTGCCAGTTGAAGTATGAACGATATGTGTATATACAGGGAGTGCGCATTCCAGCAAGTTGTATGGAGTTCAACGTCTCTGCAGACAAACCCGGGTGTCGTAATGAGTTTTGTTCCGTTCACAAGAATGGGAATAGGAAACAATAATGCATGCAAATGCAGTGGGATGGAAAACGCTATTATACTATTGCGGGAATAATAACAAATCGCTGTACAGTGTACAACTAACTACTGGTAAAATTTTATAATATTATTTTAGGCACCGCGTCTTAGCTGATAATCTATAACTAGCGGAATTTTGTTTGATTAATTTCTGTTATTTTACAATATATTCATTTATAATAATATATAGTATATTTGCGGCACGTTCCAGAGTGGAAGATACTATCAGTATCGCCCTGGTGTAAGACCACCATTCAGAATTGAAACGTTGCTTGAAATGGCTTTAGCCGTGTTTGGTGACCAGATCTGAATAGCCAGGTTCTTCCCCACCTTCCTCTACACTATCTCCTTCCCCTCCCCACTACCTTCAGCCTCACATCACACCCCAATTAGGGATGCCATAGTCCCACTGGCTCCAGACGGGAACAGTTGGGACTCTTATACGTTATTCATGTAAAAAAAAAACCGCTTCCCAGGTTCTTGCTGCTAGGCCCTGCGGGCGGCTTTTGCTTCGGCTTCGCCCAGTTTAAGTGATGGTAACCATTTAATAAATCCGATAGCAACTGATTCTAAAAATAGCCGATTCCTCGGAAAAATAATCTCAGGCAATCCAGTGTCAGCTAGTCATCGGGAAAAAGTAACCACGAGAGGCAATGACGTCATATACAATATATAGACGCATGGTATTCTTATTCACAACTGCTAGTTACAATAATAATCGTAATACGATGATATTATATTTGTAATTTCGTGAATCTCTCAGCATATGGAGAGACTGATGTTAATATTATTATTACTCGCGAGAGATTCACGAAATTACAAATCCAATTTAAATTTTGCCTGGCAGCCGACGTTCCTCACGCCAGCTATTAACGTAAGTGGCGCCATCTTTTGACATTATTGGCTAATTGCTTGAATTCGATTCTATTACAAAAGTAGCTTTTTAACAAACTTCAAGTACGAAGATGGTTTTGCATAAGGCGCGGCGTCAGAGATGTATTCGAAGTCGGGTTCCGTACAGTCGCTAGGCTATTAATATCTACTGTCAAATTTACAAAGTCTCAAACCATTTGGTAGTTTCACCAAAATGCAATTCTAACTATGGATGGCAATTAACTTACTGTATTAGCAAATACCCTGAAACAGGGCCGTATTTACACTTTTCTTCAGTATAGGCCACTTCATTTGCGCCGCCCCTTCCTCCTTCTTAGAAGTTGCCACTTACCATGATCACTCACTTGTAGGCTTTTATTAGGTGACGCACAATTTTAAAAATACATATTCAAATATACGTTAAGTAGGTATTTAAAAATGAAATAAAGAATGAATTATTCGTGAAATAAAAGTGTAACATGAAACAAGAATTATAATTTTTACGGGATTTTTTAATTGACAAAATCATTTATAATAGCTTTATGGTTGCTTCTGTGCATAGAAGATCCGAGAAGAGTAAAGTTTTTCTTGCGATAATGAAGCCCTTTGGTATTTCTTCACTCGCTTTAAACAGGAAAAACTCCTTTCTCCAGAACAATTATTTGTAGCCGGAGTGCAAAGTACGACGCGGAGAGCTATATCCAAGTTTAGGTAAACGTTGCACAAATATGGTTTTCTCAAAAACTTTCCTTAGAAAAAATCAGTAATGACGTAGATTCAGATTTCTCTGCCGTCTTATTAGAGAAAAGTGTACCCATTCCTGAACTAAAACGTCTTTTAAATCATTGCACAAGAGACTGAGCTTTTACTGAGACTCTTTGTGTTGAAAGTTCGCCCATTTTTTTTTAAATAAATTTTTTCTTTAAAGTATTATGCCTTCTCTCTAATTCAGATCTCAGTCAGGAAGTTGTTTCAATACCCTCATTTGATGTTTCGTCTATAAAGTTTTTTCTCTTAGGGTCATCTTACTCTAAATGTTGCCCTGATATTGCTAAAGTGCGCTCATTTCAATTGAACTTTCTTCGAAGCAATCAAAATTTTCTTGTTCTGGTATAATAAACTCGAGAAGAGATCCATAAAAATCAAATACCGTCAGTACATCAACATATGAGGTGTGAATCTGAGAACTCACTTTATTTAGTCTTTCCAAAATAGCATTCCAAAATACGATTAGTAACCAAATAAAGGTAGCCCACTGCCCAAACGTTTTTTGTGAAACATTCGCACCATAATCGCAAGACGCAATCCGTGGTGCCGTACGGGATCAGTGGGCGTGTAAAAGTTCCTTTAAGGCCGAAATAGGCGTAGAGGCTTCAAAAATTCTTTTTTTTTCATAAATCGATGGTAAAACTATTAAAAAATATTTTCTGAAAATTTAAAACCAAAATTCCACGCCATTTAAAAGTTATTTGCGTTTGAGTGAGTGTCCCTCGGTCGAACTACCACTATTTTACTACCACTCTTATTTTCGAACGCATTTTTCTGGAAACAACTTTTTTCGAATTTGTGTAACCTCTAGTTCCTACAGTTTTTTTATGAATCTTTATCAAACTCAGCACATAGTTTCTTTATATAAATGCGCTCTATTTGAACCCCAATCCCAAACAATATCTATATTTTGACTATTTTTTATGGCAAAAAAACCTTCAAAAGAATGTTAAAAATCATAAATATTAAATTTTCACATCTCGAGTTTTTTTGTAAAAAGTTATGTTCAAAGAGAAGAAAAACTTATAGAATAGATTTTTTTTTTGAAAAATTGATTTCGGGTGAAAATTGTGACCTCCAAGAGTTACGCAAATTGTCCTGCCGGATAGCGACTTACAATGCGCGGCAGTTGATAACTGCGTTATTTTTTGCGGAAAATTATTTGAAAATTTTAGGATGTACCTACTTTTGAATATATACATATATGTAAAATGACCGCAAGGTATGAATGAAATATATATTTGGTCTTACACTAACAATAAACGCCGCGGCTGTGACAAACTTAACCACATGGACTACAAAGACAATAAATATGATGGATCTTCTGAGATCGCCGCAGGTTTCGCACACTATTTTCAATCAGTATTTAGCGACAATATCCCAAAACTTGACATTTCCTCTATAGCTTCATCGTCATTTAATTCTTTACCTGTACAAATTCATGAAATTTACGATGACGATATTATTACAGCTTTCCATAAGCTAAAACCTAAATACTCCGTCGGCCCAGATTGTATTCCACCTATAATCCTCAAAAGATATGCAAGTTATTTTATTCAACCTCTAAAACATATTTTTAACCTATCACTTCGCAAAAATATCTTTCCGGAAATGTGGAAACTAACGAAAGTAACCCCTATACACAAAAAAGGAAAAAAGTCAGAAATAGATAATTACAGACCTGTAGCTGTGTTGTCAGCACCCGCAAAACTTTTAGAAACCATAATTTATTCACAGATATATAACCAAACAAAACACACACTCACCGAAAATCAGCACGGATTTCGTCCCACACTGTCACCTTCAACGAATCTTATGAATCTCACCACCTATATTAATAATTCATTCGAAAATTTTGTACATGTTGATGTGATTTATACAGACTTCGAGAAAGCATTTGATAAAGTCGACCATGATATTTTTTTAAAAAAATTAAGTAGTGACATCGGATTCTCTCAGAATTTCCTCGCTTTTGTGGCTAGCTACTTACGCAATCGTCGTCAGTATGTCAGTTACGGACACCATCTCTCTCACGAATACAAAACTAACTCCGGGATTCCCCAGGGATCGAATCTAGGACCCCTTCTCTTTCTCTTATTCATCAATGACATTGGCAACACCATAAACCACTCAAAATATCTCCTTTTTGCTGACGATATAAAACTTTTCAAAGCAATCAAAAGTTACATCGATTCCATTCTTCTGCAGAACGATCTTGATTCTCTTGTCAAATGGTCGGAACTGAACAACTTACCCTTCAGCATTCAGAAATGCAGTGTCGTTACATTTACAAGATCCAAAGATACATTCCTGTTCCCCTACCTCATTAATAAACATAAATTAACACGTAAAAATGAGATTCGAGACCTTGGCGTAATTTTTGAAGCAAATCTCTCATTCAAATCCCATATATCTGATATTGTCTCCCGTGCCAACAAAATGCTTGGATTTGTTCTTCGTAATTCAAGATCATTTACCAACGGAATCGTAATCCGAAGAACGTATGAAGCACTTGTTCGCAGTATCTTGTAATATAGCTCCATTATTTGGGCCCCTTCTGAGCAAAACCATATTCTCGAAATAGAAAAAGTACAAAAGAGATTCATGCGTTACCTATATATGAGGGAATATATGTACTACCCTTTCCTGTATCCATCCTTATTCTTAGCAGGAATGCTCGATCTTAATACGTTTTTAGGAAAACAATCTCTGAAACTATACATAATCCACCCATTTTGAAAGAAATTAACTTATATGTCTCAGACAAGTATACTCGTGGAAGGTCCCATACCCTTTTTTATGCTCCAAAAGCGAGGACTTCTGCCTATCAGAACGCGCCAGTCAACAGAGCGACTGAACTGCTCAACGAGTCTGCATTGACCATTGACATTTTTAACGTAACCTACAGGCAGTTTAACAATTATCTTCTGACGTATGTCACAAAGTAGTGAAACTGACCTTTTTATGTGTTTTGCTATACTTTTTGTCTAATTTGTAATCTTCTCCATAATGTATTGGTGAATAACCGTTTTACGGAGAACATGAAAGAAAAAATAAAAAAATAAATAAAATAAAGGTTAATAGATAGAAAACTCTATCTATCCACAGTGACTTTAATGTTGCTTATAATTGTACACAAAATGAACAGCTTACCAAAGCGAGCGAGTGCCGCCCCCTGAACTCTGCCGCCCCTAGGCCGCGGCCTATAAGGCCTATTGACAAATCCAGGACTGCCCTGAAATATGTAATACAGGGCAGCTCGCTACACTGGCGCCTCCTAGCGGCGTGAGTTGTGTGCCTTGGTTTTCTTTCATACAGCTTCATGTGAAATATATTCTTAATTTTACGTAAATAAATTATAGATATCGTAAAAATAATAATAAAGTTTTACTAAAAATACCTCTTTGATGGTTAAGAAAGATATTAAAATACTCAATAATGTTCGTTATTTTTTTGAAGTAAAACTTCTTTACACACGCCTGACTTGGGGAGTAAGCTGGCGAGGCAAACGGTAGTTGAGAGGGAGATATACCAAAGTTAGTGAAGACAGAAAGAGTGTTACTACTGTAGGGGCAAAAGAGAGAGGTGCGAGAATACATTTTCTTTCTCTCTTTCTCTCATAGCCAGTCACATTTCGTGTATCTAAGACACAGTGCAGGCCTATTGTCTATATCACACTGTAGGAGCAAGAGAAGCAGTGCGCACACTCGTTTTTTTTTCTTTAACTTTTGCTCAATATCATAATACCGTTTTTTTATCGTTTATTCTATTTATCTTCATTAAAAATTAATTTATAACAGTGTTGTTGCAAACATCAGGTCAATTTTCATGGTTTAAATCTAGTTTTGACACTATTCACAGAAATTGTAATATATTCGTCAATATTTTGTGTAAATTTGAGATCTAAGATGTTTTCGGCCAAGTCATTTTGAAAAAAATAATCTTATGAATTATCTATATTTTAAAAAAATCATATTTGAGAATTTTTTATTCTAAAGTCATCGTCTAAACTACAAAGCGAGTTTCTACAATGTTCAAGAGGCAATCTACTACAAATTCTGCTAAATAAATTTTCGGAATTAATTTGGGATATATTTTTATAATTACATTTTTTAGTGCTGTAATCCAATTTCTTATGTATTCATGAACATTTTATTTGCTAGTATTTAACATGTTTAACCGTCTTTCACTATTATCACACGAGTTCGAATCCGAGAATACGAGTGCGGTGATCGGATTTGGCAGTTTCTGATCGTTCGGCATTAGAGCTTTGAAGGCGTTGGAGGTCAAATTAGACCAATTGGAAGTAAAAATCTTGGAACCAATTTTATCGCTTTCTGTCCCATCTAAGATAATATATCAATGGGGATAGGCTGAATTCTCAACAAATCAGTTCCAATTTTGAAAATGGCAATGGCAATTATCTGTCAATAATATTACATTGTATCCAAGTACTTTATCGCTTGTCTTCATTCTCCAAACAAACACTTCCAATTTTGAAAATTATTACACTCGAATTCAAAGTAAAAGTTTTGGAATTTAGGTATTGAACTGGAGTTAGTATGTTTAGTATTGAAAACAGAAAAACTGTGCAAATTGCATAACGCCATGGCGTGGGACGTACAGACAGATATTTAGAACGTTGTCATGAACATGCACTGTCAATCACACAAACTTAACGTGATTTACAAACGCGTTTTTAGCAATTAACTCAAATATTAAGATTCACGATAAACGTTGGTACCTAAATCTAATCATGGATACTTTTTTACTGCTCACTTATTTATAGATTCGAATTGAACGATTTGATTCGAACTAAGTTTCCATTCCAACTTTTCCATCCCATTAATTCAAGAATATAATGGACGTTTTACACGATGCTTTTTCGTCCTTTATCCATATGGTTAGTGGGAAGTCTTTTCATATGAATACGGGATGAGAAAAAAGAGATGTTCTTTTTTTGTACCGATTTTCATACAGTTTAAGATGGCGGACGTTATTTGACGTCTGCCGCCTGTCAATGTTATACTCAACATTAAAATAACGATAAAAGAAATGTATCTTCTGTTTATTACAGATTTTTAATGTGTATTTCTGTTCCGTATTGTGAATTTTTGATGATCTTTTGACGGCAACGTCGAATGAAATCGTAAGTATGCAACTAATGAGCGTGCAAAGATTTTTCAGATCATAGACATTCAAATAAATAGACAGGCTAATCAGGGAAAAGGGAACTAACCAAGTTACGGGTGCGCGGGAGTCCCCCTTTCTGTGATTTGTCAATAAATGAATCTAATAGTATAGGCAACTCTTATGAATTAACACTATTCAGTCCTCAAAATCAAAATTTGCTTACAAATTACTAGTTCTTTTTACAATTGCGGAAAAATTGATAACAGCGCAAAAAACTTAACTGCACATCTCAAATAATAAACATAAGTACGAACTTTTAATTTTTTTCCTTGTTTAGCTTTTATAGACACTTTTATAAATGTTATAATTTACCCGTTTTACTTAGATTCGTTTAAAAAAGAACATCCAGAACCTGTGCAGAAAAGTCCCACATTGGACTGCGCCGCAATTCTTTGCCTTAATTTTACTATCTTTACTTTTTTGTGCAGGGTCTGGTTATTTCAATGTGCGCACTTCGCTGGTCAATGTATGACTGACGTTGAATTTTATTCAAAGCATTCTTGAACCTTCCTGGTGCTAAAATATGGTCACGTGGTTTGCTCCCAGCCCATGGATTGATTGCCAAAATGATTGCCAAATGATTTGAGACTTAATCGTTTATTGTATGCCCTCTATCTATTTATACAGGTGCTTACGGGGTTTTCACATTATGCAATGCTGCCACTCGAGCTTCTTGAACGAGTTATTTTGCTTTAAATATTATTTTTGCTTGTATTACTAATCTGATTCTTTGTATTATGTTTTTTTCCTGTTAAGCACTTGCATACTGCTTTCTAACAACGTGTGCAGTGACACTAGTGACACTAGGTCTAGATTCGTTCAAAATAAATAAATGTAGTTTCGTTTGACAAAAAAAAATATAATCTCGTGAGAGCCTTGAAGGAGAAACCATCTGTTACTTATACCAGGGCGGGTAAGTGGTGGATAACCTCCAAAGCTCGTTGTATTTGGATGTTTATGGTCCTGGTGGGTTCGGTGTGACAAAAAAACACCTTGTTAAACGCACTTAAGTCGCTCATATGTTTGCCCTATACATACACCATAAACCATACCTACATGATACACTATACACACAGATATTATAAAGGTTATAAGGCAGGTACAGGGTAGCCCCGTCCTCCGCCTCCGTCTAGTGCCTAAGCCGCTTGTGAACACGTACTCACAGTACTCCGCCCCCAATCGAGGTCTGGGAGACCCTGAATCTCGACGGAGGCTTATTATAAATGCTCCATACTTACTGCGAGAATAATGGGTGATTGAGACGGGACACTGGACTTGCTACGAGACAGGGAATATTGAAAGGTTTTGAATTATGATCGAAGGTATATTACTTGTACCAACAAGTTATGCATTGAGGAGGTTTATTTATTTATTTAAGGAACATAAACAGTCTTAATAAGATAATATACATAAGAGGATAACAAAAAAAAGACCAATTATTAATGTTCACAGATAGATATTTAGAAACACAAAAGTAACTGAATGAAAACTAGAATATTTAAGAAAAGAAAAAAAAAACAGGACAAAGCAGAATTAAAATAATATATATATATATAATACAGGTGTATATTCAACAAGTGATAAACCTAAATATAAAAACACAGCAATAAAATAAATGCGATTATAACTGTAGAGAAAATAGGGTGCAAAACAGGTATTTGGATTGGGACGGTTAAGGGGAGGACAGGGATAAAGGAATGTTGCCACGCAGGTAATTTAAAAATATTAGGTACCATTAATTTAATCATCATGAATATGTGTTATGTATTATTCGCACGTAGAATGTTATACAAAGAAATTCTGTAGCGAAAGTAACTAGCAGTGAATATGTCAGCAAGTGTTTCTAAACGTGCAAATTTAATGTTATAGTAGTTACATGTCCTTTGCATAAATTAATTTTGGTTGGAATTCGTGTTGCATCTATCAATGTAGAAAAGGGAATTTTGTCTGCTATATCGAGTCGGCGCGTGGAAATTTATTTTATTTAGCAACTCTGGGCAGTCAACTTTAATTTTGTACAGGAGCATCTGATCATCGACAAGCCTCCTGTCGAGCAGTTTCGTGATTCGAAAATGGTTCTCGATTTCATCGTAAGAGTTGTATACATTGAATGATTTAAAATTGAGGAATTTGAGAAATCGCTCCTGAACTCTTTCTAACCTGTTGACATAAACAATATAGCGCGGGTTCCAAACCTGTGAACAGTATTCCAGGTGAGGACGAACATGTGAATTGTAAAGAATCAGATAAGTCTTAGTATTTTTGAAAAATTTGCATGTTCTTAGTACAAAGCCTAGACTCTTTGTTGCTTTGGTGACAATGTTATCGCCGTGTTTATCAAAGGTAAGTTTAGAGTCCAAAAGAACCCCGAGGTCACGTATATGATCTTTATTTGTTAACAGCAATCCAGAAATGGTGTAATCATGCAGTATTTTCACACGGTTACGTGTGAATGTGACTTTGCAACATTTAGAAATATTGATGAAAAGCTTATTTCTAAGACAGTAATCCGTCAGTCGGTCAAGATCTTCTTGTAAACGCACATAACAGTTTGGGGAGCTAATAGGAAGGTATATCTTCATATTGTCGGCAAATAGTAAAATTTGAGCGTTGTGAAAACATGTCGTAATATCATTTATATAGATAGAGAAAAGCAAAGGACCCAAAATGGACCCCTGAGGCACACCGGAAGTGATAATTTTCCAGATGGAGGAAAATCCACCCACTGTCACAGCCTGAGACCTGTTTGTTACGTATGAAGATAATCAACGAAGGAGATCTCCATGAATACCATGATTAGCAAGTTTTCTAAGCAGGATTTTTGACGACCTCCGTAGTCCAGTGGCTAAGACTCTTGACTCACATTCCGTAGGTCGCGGGTTCGAAACCGGCATGCGCAAATAAATTTTATTTGATTAATTTGTGTTATTTCACAATTAATTAATTTAAAATAATATATAGTATATTTGCGGCATGTTCCAGAGTGGAAGATACTATCAGTATCGCCCTGGTGTAAGACCACCATTCAGAATTGAAACGTTGCTTGAAAATGGCTTTAGCCGTGTTTAGCGACCAGATCTGAATAGCCAGGTACTTCCCAACCTTCCTCTTCTCCACCTCTTTCCCCTCCCCACTACCTTCAGCCTCACAACATACCCCAATTGGGGATGCCATAGTCTCACTGGCTCCAGACGGGAGCAGTTGAGATTCTTGTGCGGTATTCACTGTAAAAAAAAAAAAAAAAGGATGCTGTGGTTGATCTTATCAAAGGCTTTGCTATAGTCGGTGTAGATTGTATCAACTTGCACACGTTTATCCATAGAGGCAGACAAGAAATTTATAAATGTTATAAGATTTGTAGCAACAGAGCGACCTGCAAAGAATCCGTGCTGAAATTCATTGATCGAATTCTTTACCACAGGGTAATAACTGGTCATAGACTATGTTTTCGAGATTTGATTACAAAATAATTGTTTAGGATTGTTGTGGCGCTTGTTTTAATGTTACTCCGCGTAAGAGTTCCAACTGCACACTAAAACATTGTCATCAAAGTACGTGGAACGGAAAGGTGAAGGAAATGTGTAAAAACCGACTTTTTAACTAACTAACTAACCATCACGCCGTTTCCCCGCAGGGGTAGGCAGAGTCTTGGAACACACTCCTTGCCTCGTTCACATTCATACATCGTCTCACACATGCTCTTCTATTATTCTGACTGTTAACATGGCCCGACTCAAGTATCTGATTCACTTGGTCGTGCCATGTCTTTCTCGGGCGTCCCCGACTTCTTCTACCATTCACATTTGCGTCATATATTCTCCTTACACCCCTTTCCTCGTTCATTCGCTCTACATGCCCAAACCATCGGAGCGTTCCTTTCTTGATCTTACTCATTACGCTTACATCAGCCTTGCATTCTTTGCGGATCCTCACATTTCTCACACGATCTTACATGGTTTAACACACATACGCCTCAGGGAGATCATTTCTACAGCATTCAGTCTACTTTCATCCTTCCTCTGCTAGTTCCATGCCTCACTGCCATGCATCAGGGTAGGTACCAGTACTGCATTATGGACGGCTAGTTTCGCGTCTTTGGACAGTTTTTTGTTGGTGCCAACGGCGCGTTCAGTCCTCCATTAATAGAGAGTTACCTGCATTCACCCTTCTTTCAATATCTCTATCAGCCTTCCCATCTCTCATAATTTCATTCCAAGAAACCTAAAAGCATTTTTCGCTTTGAAACAAGGTACATATTTTCTAATTATTTATTTAAAACTTTGGTATGCAAAACTTCAAATGACTCAAAACAAAAATATGGAAAATAACGAAAACTTCTGTCCAAAATTTAAAAAAAAATTATCCCGTAAAAACAAAGTTTTTTATGATAATATATATACCTGCTAGTTGGTTCCCGGTACGCGATGCAATGCCATATTCAAATGCTTCCCCGTTCCCCTCCCGCGTCCCCTTCTTAGCTAGCTTTATGAATTAAAGCCTATATGTTATTCTGATGTATGAGCTAATTAATTGTAAAGTTTCATTAAAATGCATTCAGTAGTTTTTGGGTGAAAGAGTAACAAACGTACATACAGCCATACAAACTTTCGCGTTTATAATATTAGTAAGATATACGAGTAGGTATATATTTTTTATTGCAATATCTCATTTTCATTCATACATATATATGTATATTTTACAAAATATTATATTTAAGGTCATGTATGCCTTAACAGAAAAGAGGAGTTCTTGAGCTCTCTCATCTATTTTCAATAGACCACTTGCATCACATTTTTAATTTTTTTTTCCGGTTTAGGCAAATATTCTAAGACATTCTGTATTTTTTTTTTAATCGTATTTTTGAAACCCTGGGGATTTTTTGAAAATTTCAAACCGAAAAATCAGACCATTTTTTATAAACCGGAAAGACGGGACATAATTTTATAGGTGTGAAAAAACGATAATTACATAGCCGAAAATCATTTAAAAAAAAAGAACGTTTTCCACACTAATGGCACAGGAGAATAACGAGGCATACCAAAAATATTACATCTCATAAATATTTTTTTCCTTGATCCATCTTAGTGATCATAAATCATCATAATGTACAGCGTCTATATTACTAAATTCAATGAAATATACTTGAACTTGTAAATTGTAATAATAATAAGAATATTATAAAATTTTATTTTGTTAAAATCAGCACCATAATCATTATACCTCTAAAACATGTACCGACATCATCTTCACGTTCTGAAGAGAACCCCGTACCCATTAATTGTACGGGGTTCTCTTCAGAACATCTGTCAAAAAATCAAACCAAATGATAAGTTCGCAGAGAACAAACAATAAATCTAGTGAACGAATTCAAAAATTCGCCTGAAATCAAAGTGATGCCATATAAAAAAATAAATCAGTGTGGAATTTTATCAAATTAATAGGAACATTTTCGGCGACGGGACATTTTCATGTAGTGACGTCACGAGCCCAAATAATGGATTTATTTATTTAAAAATAAAAAAAAACTAAGTTTCTAAAAATTTTTACTAACATTTTCGTAATCTTAGTAAAAAACTCTATCCACACGATTTTTTCCAAGTCGTTATGAAGTCCATGCAAGTGGCCTATTTTCGATCTAGTTGCGCCGTCTTTTGGGCCGACTAGTAGCCAATTTCATATAAATGCTCGTAGGTGAACTTGTGTATACATGAGTGCCACCAAAAATTAATATCATGCATTGTCATCGACATCGAGCCTATCTGTCGAGTTTCTTCAGCTCGTTCGGATGTCGAAAAGTGGGTTTTTTCCACTTCCAAGATTTGCCTTCATTTGAGAAAATAAAATCTAAATTAAAAAGATGTTTGCTCATATGAAGCATATACTTTGTGATGTGACATTTTAATTTAAAATAAAACAATAGCTTTGTAAACACCACTTTTTTTTTGTACTTTATGCCGACTGGGTTTCGCTACAACCGTAGCTTCTTCAGGGCAGTATAATACTCTACTCCATAGTATTATACTGCCCTGAAGAAGGTACAGTTGTAGCGAAACCCGGTTAGCAAAAAGTGGTGTTTACAAAGTTGTTGTTTTATTTTTTAAAAGATGTAGTTAAAAAGACATGTCGAAAAATGTGTCTGAAACACGATTGAAAGTGATTTCACATAACAAAAAATGTTTCTGAGAAAAATCTTTCAAACATACTGTGATATTTGATGTATAAAAACGCGTGGTAACAAAATGAATCATCGCATTCTAAAACAATAACTTCGAGTACGTAGGTATATATCCAAGTTTACCACGTAACGTACTTACTGTGTACCACTTACAAGCATTATTTTTCCTCTCCACCGAAACAATAATTGAAGTTAATATCCCTTGAAAATAACCTCCGAATAAAGTGTTATTCTTCTGCTCTACTGCTATTACACGACACACAAAACAACTTGAAACCTCACGTTGGGTGGATTGGTACATACGGGCACAACACTACCACTAGCTATGCATCCATATACAGGGCAGAGTATACAGTTGTGTTATACAGGGGGCTCTCGTAGCTTCGTACCACAAACAATAAATACTTGCGAAGTTGTAAGTACGACTGTCACTAGCAGACACCGCTCTCGAAGCTCTGAACACAGCCCTGTATATAAAGGAGACAATACAGAACCAAACAAAACAATGACACACGCGCGTGTGTTTGTGTTTGTTGGCTTGTTTGCTTGTGTGAGTGGCGTGGCAGGGTTGTGAGAGGTATCAATGGTTTAGGATTAACGTAGTTTTTAGATGTAGGGCAGATTGCGCAAAATACCTACACTGGATAATTCTTTTTTGAAGTGAAAATTTATATCTATAAAACGAAAAAGCGACACCATAAAGAGAAAACACATACATCTCTGGAATTTGGCCTGCAGAGAATGAGATAGAATAATCGGTCTACTCTATGTGCGGTGCTTCGTAGCCTCCCCACGCTTGTCTACTTTAGTTTTCTGTAGGTTTCACTTCTACCGCTTGTTAACAGCACAGTCTGCGTTGCCAACTTTACGTCTTTTTACGTAGATCTACGTATTTTAGGTCTTTCCTACTAACTTCAGTCCAAAATCTGCGTATTTTCTTTAATAATGTCGAAATTTGAACAAAATAACAACATTTTCCGTTACTTTAATTAAGGTCCAATCCCACACCCCATTTTGCCCGGCCCGTTGGGAGATATATTCGCCATAATATATTATATACTCACTATAAACTACACTCTCTGACAGGAAGACGGAAACTTTCTGATTTATTGCTTCTGCACAAAATTATACATGCATCAGTTGATACACCCATCATTTTATCCCAAATTAACATTAACACACCGTCAAGAAATTCAACAAGGAGGATGCAAGATATTTTCTATATATCTACCTACCACACAAATACAGGATATTTCTCCCCTTTACCACGAACATTAAGACATTATAACACTATACACTGCTCTAATAATGAAATTGACATTTTTAATAACCCATTCAATCACTTCAAAAAATATATTTTACCATCAATCGTCTTCTTGTTGTGCCTTGTCCGTTCAACGGACGTTGGCTATCATGTTGGCTATGCGGACTTTGTTTACTGCGGCCCGGAACAGCTCCACGGTAGACTGGCCAAACCACTGTCTCAGGTTTATCAATCGTATAAAGCTGATATTGTGATGAAGCCCTTTATTAAAAGACAGGAAATATTGCACCTACTAAATCATTGTCCCATCAGCACAGGTGCCAATAATAAATTGTTGGTGATTCTTTTGTACTCTACCTTTTACTCATTCTTGTTCGTCATTCACTTTTGCATATTTACGAGTAGCTAATTATTACTGATATTATTTTTGTTATAATTTTTGTAATTTAAATCATCCATGTATATAAATTTTGCCTGTTTTATGTACTTAAATTAAAATAAATAAATAAATAAATAATATCCCGCCTCGCCCCATCCCATATCCCATTTCGCCCCACCCGTTGGATTCCCCACAGTATTTATTCAATCAACACTGAGCACAATTGTCATTTTTTTAAATTATTTCCTCTAATTTTATTTATTTAAAGAAAGCGGTTCATGGAAAGTACAGACAAGTTAGGGCCTTTTACTGGTCACAATAAAATAGTTCATGCTGTATTCGGTAAAAAAATCTCATCAGGTGTATTATAGTAGAATGATCATAAATATTGCACTGATATGTATAATAAGTATAAACTATTTAATAATTTGATTACAAAATATACATGCTTACATTACCAATTACGTCATCTTGTGGTACTGGTCGTTTCTTATTTCTATGAAAGAATAATTAACTGCTTCTAATTTAGATTTACATATTGCATTTTAGAGTTCACTTAGTCTACAGTAGTGCGGTTCATTCAATTTGTAAGAATCTCTTCAACACTTTTAATTTCGCGATACTTAATTACAATTAGCTTTTCCTGTGCATCGATGAACGGTAAATTTATCTCTTCGGGCTTGTAAACCAAGCGAACTACTCTATTTACCATTATATCTCAGTCAGTAAAGTTATGTATGTACGCTTCCTAAAGGTACGAGTGTACTTAAGTCATCACCCCGTAAAGGAGATCAAGTCGACTTATCGACCTTTACTTTACCAGGCTCAAACTTTGTGTAACTATGTTCGGAGTGGTTTAATCACTTACGGCAATATTACAGGTAATGTGCTTGAACTTGTTGAAGGTTGCAATTTTATTTTGAGAATCAATACAATAATATCAGGACTGGAACCCCAACATACTAGAATAAAATGTTCGGAAATTTCTTCCTGTTCCCGCCAGACTTTTTTGGGACTTAATTGTTTATCGTATGTTCTCTATCTATTTATACATGTGCTGCCGCGAGCTTCTCGAACGAGTTTAATTTTGCTCCAACTATTATTTTTGCTTGCATTACTAACCTGTTTGTTGTATTATGTTTTTTTCCTGTTAATCATTTGCATACTGCTTTCTAACAACGTACGCAGAGACACTGGAGGTCTAGATTCGTTCAAAATAAATAAATGTAGCTTCATCATTCACTAATATTATCATTGACTGATATTATGATACATTACAGATATGAACAAAAAAGTGGTTATTTTAAATGAACAGACGCAACGTAGATATTTTTAGAGAGCCTGTTCTGATGAACTATCAGCCCCAAGTCTGGGCAGCGACATTTCTCATTGCTCTCAATTTTACACTAGCAGAAGTCCATCCAAGTGTTGATTTGATTAATGTGTGTTATTTTATAATCAATGAGTTGAAAATAAAAAATATTTTTCCGGAGCGAAAGATACTCTCAGTATCGCCCTGGTGTAAGACCATCATTCTGGATTGAAACGTTTGCTTGAAATGGCTTTGAAATAGCCGTGTTTGGTGACCAGATCTGAATATCCAGGCAATTCCATCACCTTCATCTTTCCCACTTCCTTTCCCTTTCCCTTTCAGCCTCACAAACATACCCCAATTGGGGATGCCATAGTCTCACAGGCTCCAGACGGGAGCATTTGAGGCTCTTTTGCGGTAGTCACAATATTTTTTTAAGATAAGAATTTTCGAAATATCGTGAATACCAGAGACTTTTCTTGTTTTGAAACTAAAGTGAGCAAAATTACATCATTGTCGAAAAAAAACTCTCGATTTGAATACAAATCAAGCCAGTCCATCAAAAACACCCATCTTTAGATCTTTAAGTAGACAGGAAACATAATATTATTTAATGTGAATTTTATTTTGTTATTTATTTTTCATAAACAGCCCTTCAATGATCGTAAGAGACGCTGTAAGCCGCTTTATTTTCTGACATCCTTGTTCGAGAGCCATTTAAAAGACTTCAACAAAGCATTAAGATTTTCCACTCTTTACCTTTGTGTATAAGTATCGGCGAGTTTCAATACATGAAAAACATGAAATTACGTAAGCAAGCATTTATATAAAATGTAGGTATTATTAAAGAATATGTTAAATAATGATCAATCACAAGAGTATGACAGAAAGAGATTTATGATTATTTTTTTAGTTAAATTATTTGATATCCACTGGAGCGATTGTGGTCGGAAAATGGACCACTTTTATTTTTCTGCGATTGATGGCGGTCCAAAATTGGACTCCATTTTCCTACCATTCGTAAAACATTTATTGTAATTATTTAAAACATTTCCCCGGCCAGCCATTTATTTTAAAACGAAGCTATTGAATGCTTTATCGATTATGACCATAGATGTTGCAAATCCGAACTTCGTAGACTATTATTTAAAGAGAAAAAAAACTGAAAATGTAAGTAATTTAAAAAAAAAATTGATAATTTTTTTTTTTTTTTTTTTTTAAATTGTACAACAGATTTTTTATCCAATTACTGCACAATTTTCTAATTTTGACAGTCTTAACACCTAGAAAGATGATTATTATACAAAAAAATCTTAAGGCTATCTAAAGAAGAGTTATATATATCTAGTGTTTCCGATATTTTGTTCAACAGCACCATTCCTCTTGTCATGCTATGCTGTGCTAGAACATCTGTTCTGCCGTATGGTATTTTGAACAAGTCGTGTCGACGACTACGGCTGAAATTTTCAGGCACGTATAAGCCATAACATTCCAAGAGGAATGGACTGTCAATACGATTATGGATTATGTTAAAACTAAGAATTGCAAGATTTGCATAACGTCTAGTTTCCAAGCTAAATCTATCTCTTGCCTTAAGTAATATTACATTATTTACATAAATTATAATTCCATATACATGGAATTTCTGCTTGGGGGGGAGCTGCCGAAAAGTACATTAAACCGCTTAACACAACTCATAAAACATTAATTAGGATCATGTTCAAAAAACCTTATCTTCACCCAACGGAAAACATACTTATTACTAATAACATACTAGATATCAGGAAGCTGTTCATTAAAAAGGTCATACAAATAAACTGCATAAAATCCTCACCATGTCACATAACTTACCCAAAAAACACAAGAGCTAAATCGTGTAATCTACTTCTAATCCCTAAAACTAAATCAACTTTTGCGCAAAAGCACGAATCTTACCTCGCACCTCACATTTTCAACACCTTCCTGAAAGAAACCACCTATTGTACCACTAAAAACAACAAACTGGTTATACAAACATTTCAATACATGGTTACTACACAAAAAAAGGGCAAGCATCACCAAGTTATTAGTAATCTCATCTTAGCTTTTAATCCTCACTCTTTATTTACATATATGTGTTGGTTACTTATAGAAATTTTATCTAAATTATAGATACTGCTTTTGTTTTTACGAATGCTTATATATTATTATTACCTCATATGTATATTATTTTGTTGAAATCTTCTAGTTCTAGATTTAGACGCTAGCATTACTATGTGTATTCATTTTGTTGATATTTAATAGTTCTAGATTTAGATGCTAGCATTACTATGTGTATCTGATGAATTTTTGGTTATATGGAATTATGCTAATTCCTTGATAACTGTATTTCTACTCCCAATAATTCTTATTTGATTGTACGTATTTATGTTTTAATATGTATCTATGAGTTCGATTATGTACACGTATGCGAATACCTGTGTGTATGTATGTGCGCATATGCGTGTATGTACTTATATGTGTGTATGTATGTACATATATGTAAATGTATGTGTGTGTAAGTTTATGTATACATTAATTTGTACCCGCCTCAGAACAGACTTAGTCTAGTGAGGCGGGCTACTAACTTGTTTGTATAAGATATTATTATTACAATAAACGCCCGGGTTGCCGGCATTAAAAAAAAAAATATGGTGCATGAATCTCGGGTACGTTCCATTCATCCGCATATAGACATACCTAAGGAACTTTTTCTGAATTTGTTCTAGCATATTAATATATTTAGCTTGGTGCGGAGTCCACACACCACTAGCATACTCCAGCTTACTTCTTATGACTCCATCGAACATGGCTATCATTGCATCTGGGTCATCAAATTGCTTACATATTCTGATGATGAAACCCAGGAGTTTGTAGCACGCTGGAGTGAGCCGTGATATATGATCCGAGAATGTCAGTTTGGGATCAAAGACAATAACAAGATCTTTAAAGCTATTGACTCGGCATAATGTTTTCCCTTTAATGTTGTATTCCAAAACTATGGGCTTTTGGGAGCGGGTATATGTCATAGTTACACATTTTTTTACATTGAATTCTAATTTGTTTTTTACTGACCATTCTGCAATAGCATCAAGGTCAGATTGCATTTTTAAGCAGTCATAGTAACAGATTATTTCCATCAAAAGTTTGAGGTCATCTGCAAATAGAAGACATTTGCAATATTTTACACAAACCTGGATGTCATCTATAAGTATAAGGAACAGCAAAGGACCAAGGTTTGAACCTTGGGGAATACCTGATGACGCCGGGAATTGTTTAGATTCATGTCCATTTATTATTACATATTGACTTCTGGCTTTTAAATAGGACGCGAAGAATATAAGTGTTTGTTGATCGAAACCAAGTTTGTACATTTTAAGTAGTAAAATATCATGATCAACTCGATCAAAAGCCTTGGCAAAATCCGTATACACTACATCTGTTGGTGTCTCGAGTCCAGTCCGACGGCCACCAATCGCGAAAATATTAACAAATTTGAAACCGTGGATTTTCTTGGCATGAAACCGTGTTGGTTTTCTCCTAGAAATGGCATAATTTGGTGATGTAATTTCTTGTAAATAATCATTTCAAATATTTTTGGTATAGTTGACAGTACAGCTACTGGTCTGTAATTCCTTATATCAGACTTGTCTCCGGCCTTGAAAATTGGGCTTACACGCGTGAGTTTCCAAGAATGAGGGAAACAACCAGTCGATATGCTAAGATTAAATATATAGCTCAGCGGTTGACAAATGGTTTTTGACATATGAGCAATTATATTAGGGGGTATTCCGTCTGGGCCTGCAGCCTTGTCGAGCTTTAAAGTTCGAGTACAGGAGTCTACTTCCTCTGGACAGGTTAGCTCAAGACCGATTTTGCCAATATTCCAGGGCCTCTCGGTTCGAGTAAAGTCTAGATTTAGTTGAGGAGCTATCTGGCTGTACACTGATTTGAAATAATCGGCAAATAATGTAACTAAATTTAAAAAACTTAAATTGTAACTATTTAAAACCCGTCTGCTTGTTAAGTAATAAATACATCCCAAAACACGTAATCGCATTATACTTTCATAAGACCAAAAAAGTCCCGAGCGACCTTGCATTTTAAAAGCTATATATCTCTCTTCCTCTCATGCAAACATACATATTTTTCTTTTAACCAGAAAGGGAACAAAATAATACTTCTTATCGTCTTAAGAGTATGAAAGCTATCTTGCATAGATATTTTACATTCTCGATCCAAAGTGACCGTTTCTGATTTTTCGCGTGAAACTGAGACTTCCGGATTGTAAGGTGCGAATATATTGAACCAGGCAGACGGGTTAAGAAAAATAAAAACTGTTAATAAATGTAACTAATTTAAAAAAAACTGATAATGTAACTAATTAAAAAAAAAACTGAAAGTGTAAATAATTTTAAAATTATGTAACTAACTTTAAGAAATTTCCAAGATCACCCTTAATGGGTGAAAGCCAAATAAATAATTTAAAAAAAAAAACAATGTCAAAAATTTAAATTTATACTATCCTAATACTTTATATCTTCAATTTGGAAGGCCGGTATGGGTACCGTCGCCCCGGAATCATTTAATCTACAACAACACCTTTGCCATTCGGCACCCGAAGTGACAAAAGTAGGTAATGGGATCCCACTAAGACACAGCCTGTGCGTGGGTAATATAAACAAGAATGCTATATGTACATCAATAAGTACAGGTTATAATGTAAATTTTAAGGTAAAGGTTTAGAAATATAGTTATTATCTTTATTTTTATGCAGGTCGCAACGTAATGTTTTTTTACAATTAAAAAAATGTATGTGTCGTAGGTTTTTTCGTTACTAAATAAAACACAACCCTTTCGGACCCAAAATAGAAAAAAATCAAAAGAGACAAAAAAATTAACTGACAAAAAAAAATTAATTCACCAACAATTTTCAAATCATTAATAAAGGTATTAATTATGAAGCATTATATATGGTATATAATATGTACTATGTGGAAACAAAGGTGCAGTGCTGAAGGGCCCGCAACCCAAATTTCTACCGATTTCTTACATATTTCGCTTAAACAGGGTAAGTTTTAAAGCTCTTAAAAAAATATATGTTATTCTTGAAGATAATATCTAGACATTGCCTGAGCCGAAACGCAAATTATATAAAATTCCCTCGATAGAAAAAAATCGCAAAGTATGCCCCAAAAAATATCACAAACACGTTTTTATTTCAGTTATTTTACAAGTTATATGTATGAAAAAATTCACAGTGTTTCTTTAAATGCTTTTTAAGACAATGCCCGCAAAATTTTTGCTCTATTTTAAACGAGTCATGTTTTATTAAACATTTTCGCAATTTTTAAATGTTAGCGCTCTCCTCTAACATTCGTAATGTCGTATCTCTCCATCTTCGGTTGCAGAGCCTGAAAGGATGGTGCTACAAACATGAATTCCAACTCTTCCCACAATTCAGACTCTTACAATAAAACTAAACAATTTAAGGTTTGTGAATATTGTCGGATTTTCCGTAGTGTTAGACCGTCACTCACATTCGATACTTTGTTAAAATGACTTTACCCGTGTTTTGTGATAAACTTTTATGAGATTTGAATAGCCAGATTCTTTCAGGACTTATATTTTCCTATATACTTTCCCTCCCCACTCATTTCAGCCTGGCAACATAACCCAGTTGAGAATGCTATAGTTCCATTGGTTCGGACAGTTTGGAATTGTTTGGACTGTAGTGCGATAATCACATTAATAAGTTTTAAGTGTTGATGAGTTAAATAATTTGTAAGAACGGCAGTCTGTTAGCCGATGGCGTGCGTTGCTCTATTACTAATCGCAGGCTGTGAGTAGTTTTCACGTTCGGATATGAATTTATTCTGCTTTGATTATTTTGAAATTTCCAATTTATTATCATCTTTCGATGATTGTTGTGGCGTGACTGAATAGAGACCGTACGAGTTCATGGAAAATATGGTTCCATGACAGTTCATCCTGCGACAATTCATCCGGCGACAGTTCATCCTGCGACAGTTCATCCGGCCGACAGTTCATCCCGCCGACAATTCATCCGGCGACAATTCATCCTGACAATTCAACCTAACCTAACCTATAAGTATAACCTATAAGTATAAGTATGTCGTATTTTGTTATTCACGCATGCTTCTTCGGAGAGTCGAAATTATTGTTAGTAAAAATATTTTTACAGCGGATTTCCACTCAAGATGCCTTCAGATATAAGTATATCGATTTTGGTTGTACGGCCGTATATCCTCTTTGCATACTTACTTAATAAAAATCTTGTAAATGATCAGGCAGGATGAATTGTCGCCGGATGAATTGTCGGCGGGATGAACTGTCGGCTGGATGAACTGTCGGCAGGATGAACTGTCGGCCGGATGAACTGTCGCCGGATGAATTGTCGCAGGACGAATTGTCCGGTCACCGAAAATATAGATTGTAATCAGAAATTTGTCGCATTTTTCTATTTTCTGTAAATTTATTATCATGGTTCGTTTTCTGGGGTAGGCATTGTAGGCAATGCTTTTGAGCCTTTATGGACCACTCGCCAACGATATTAGAAAGAAGGGAATATAATGTTTTCCTTGATATGCGGTTTAAAATATTATTAAATTATTTTATTACCTCTGCTATAGGTCACCCCACGTGTTCTCTACATTTGGTGACTTAGCAGGGGTGACCGGGTTCATGGGGTGAGGTTTGTCCGGGTCTTAGGGGCAAATGTGTCTGCCCACCAGCTGCGTGGCAGTCAGGATCGGGAGAGATTAGTCGAGGTAGACCTTGAAACCTCTTAAGCTGAACTCTTTTTTTAACATCGCCTTGCACCGCACTGGGAGGGATGGATTTATACGTCGTCACTCTTGGACATAATGACCCCCAGATTCCTACCCACACTTCACACCTTATCCTTTACAGAACTTCTTCTCCTTCATTTCCTTTAAAAGACCCTCCACACAGCATCCCCAAAGATAACGCTGGCCCTGAGGGAAAATATTTTCCTCAGGGCCTTCTGTGTGGAGCTATTTCGTTTTGCTTAAGTTTCATCGGGGCTAATATACTTCACAAAATTGGTTCTGACATTAGATTACATAAACTTAGAATCATTGGAATTAAAGAAAGTACTTAAATAATTAATGAAAGTAAGTATGTAATATTCCTAATAACCATCGCAATTCATTGTCCATGTCTTAGGAGGGGATACGTCTACCCCCCGACTGCGTGGCAGGCCGGATCGAGAGAGGATGGCATAGGGAGACCCTTTGACCTCTCGCACCGCATTGGGAGGTATAGTTTCATACGTCTGTCACTCCTGGTCATATCAACCCCCAGATTCCTGTCCAAACCTCTTACATTTTTCCATCCCAGAACATCCACTCATTCATTTCCTCCACGTACATCCCCAAGATAATTTTTCAGACATGGCTTTAGCCGTGTTTGACAACCAGATCTAAATAGCCAGGTACTTCCCCACCTTCCTCTCCCCCATCTCCTTACTCTCCCCACTACCTTCAGCCTCACAACATACCCCAATTGGGGTTGCTATAGACTCACTGGCTCCAGACGGGAGCAGCTGGGACTCTTGTGAGGTATTCATATAAAAAAGCATTTATCCAAGTTCATTTTTAAGACGTATTAGGTACATTATAGATATATATTATTCCCTAGTTTATTTTTCAGACATATTACACGTATATTGTAGATGCAAAATTTTCCCAAGTTAATTTTTCAGACATATTACGTATATTATAGATACATAATTTTTCCCTAGTTCGTTTTTTCAGACATTTATTTATTTTCGTTATTTGTTCTTGGGGTGTTATGCTGTGTTGCGCTACCTCCTTCTTTAGCCAACATTTCGGACATCGTTGCAGTGTCCATCATCAGCGCAGATCCGGCAGATCCGGTAGACACATCTACACAGCATCCCATAACACCCCAAAAACAAAAAAAAAACGAAAATGCCTTTGGCCGTGAAAACCTTAAAACATATCATTTATTTATTTATTTATTATAGATAGATACAAAAGAAAGTACAAATTATGCATTAAGAAGCTTCGCATGTCCCGTTTTTTAAAGGAAAGTTTCCCGTTCCAGGACAGACAAATTGACAGGTTTAGTTCATATTATTCATTACATAATTACATAGCAAAAAAATAGAATAAGTTATCTGGTAGCATATATTATATTCGGATTTACCGAATCAACCTGGTTACATATAATATATTCGGATTTACAGTGTATGAGATAAGTAGGTAAGTTAGTGGTATTGAAAAGTGTAAACCAAGTACCTGATAACAAGTTGGAAGAATTACAATAAGATATACAACATAAAGAGATGAAGTTATTTGTTAGGTTATGTGTTTAGAAGTGTGAACTTATAATACCTACATAGTACACTTATAAGAGAAAACATTAAATTTACAATAAAAGATATAATTTATGGATGTAATAACTGTATGTTTTTTTTAATTATTTATGCGCTGTAACTATAATGAACGTTATATATATGTCTGAAAAATGAAGTTACTAAAATTGTGTATCTGTAATGAACGTAATTTTTTTTATTTTTTTTTTTTATTAATTTTTATATACATATACATGTAATATAATCATGAGTAATTGCATTTTCAGGTTACAATCGGATTAAACTCAAATCATTAAATACTAACATGCAACATTGATAAGAAACAGTATAAACATATATATGTATATAATATATAACCTTTACGAGAGTGTAACTACTCGTGTGTAAAGGGAAGAGAAAATATATATAAAAATTAAAAAAATTAAAATTAAAAATTATAACACATACATTATATTTACGTACTTACATAAATCAAATGTGTAAAAAAAATAAATAACATAAATAACATAAAAAATAATAATATAAAATAAGTTTTTGAATAAGTATTGTTAATTTAAGGTTAATGCGGTTCTAAGTAGCTAAATTATTTAAGATATTATTGTATTTATTTTTGAATTTATTGTAGTCAGGTTCTAATCTCAGCTCTATTTCTAGTTGATTAAACCACACCACTCCATTGTACGTGTAGTAGTGTTGTGCAAAACTGGTATGTATTAATGGCGTACACAAGCGACCCACTGTGTTTTGCCTATTGCTCTCAACGCGGACCAATGCGTGGTGCAACTTCTTAGAATAGTCTTTGTGTATTTGAAGCAGTGTATTTTTTATATATGTATTTCTTAGAGGTGGGACTTGAAAGTCTTGAAAAAGCTGAGAGGCTGAATAATCTGATGGTTTCTTAGTAATAATTTTGATTATTAATCTTTGAGTAATTTCCAACGGTAAAATTGAGGTTTTGTAAGCTCCTCCCCATGCAACGATACCGTATTGTATTATCGAATGGGCTAGAGCATAGTATATATTTTTAAGAATTTTTAAGTTAAGTAATATATCTATAGATTAGATTAAGTAATATAACTATATACCTATATACCTATAGTTAGTAATATACCTATAGTTATGTGTAAACTGTATCTATACACATTCAGACATATTACATACACTATAGTTACATATTTTTTCCCAAATTCTCATGAGTGCAGTTATGATATAAAAAGTGAGCAAGTCAGGTGTACTCAATAGCAATCACTTTAGCAGGAACGGTAAAGGCGGTAAATCTTGATTAATAAATTTTATCACACCGTAAAATTATTCATATTGTCAAATCAGAATCAAATGCCATTTTTCCTCACCTTAACCTGCAGAGGGAGTGGGAGAGGGAGAGGGACAGGTGACTGTAACAGGTGCGGGGACGATTAGGAGACGGAGCTTTCTACATCTCGCGAGCTTTACTGGCGGATAACGGGACACGAGGCTCTCGCAGGGGAGGACTGGAGACTTGCTAGATGGCCCGAAGTATTCGGATCTAGGTAAATCGACCGAATTGCAATTTTTCGAAAACATCTTTTTCGAACATCAATTGACCGAAACACTAGTTTTTCGAATTGATGTACCTAAGTATGTATACAGTACGTTGATTTTATTAAATCAGCCGTGTACGACACATTACGACAGTTTTCTTAAATGCAGTATTCCGTATCGCGCGAACGAGCTAACTACTGCGCTCTTAAAAGTAGTAAAGCTAACGCCAGAATGACGGCTAGTTTTGGTGCATATTCCTCGGTTGGATACCTATGTCAGTCGCGGGAAAATTTGCGAATCGATTGTCAACGAGTAAAAAAATCAAAAATCACGACAAACGGATATTAATTTATTAACGCCAATAGGCTTATATATATAAGTAGTTTTAATAACTCTCCCTCCATTGATGTGCTTGGTGTAACTCTAAGTGAGCAGCTCAGGTATGGGGGCTCCATCGAAGCCAGAGTTAAGTTAAGTTAGCCTCCCAAAAACCGGGCGTACTGTGCAGGGCCCGCAGATAACTTAAAATACACGACTGCTAACCCCATAAAAATCACAAGTGCGCCCCACGATTGAATTTGGCAGCTACCTCTGGTCTGGAGCTCCAAAATACCTGAAAAATACCCTCGACTCGCGGTCCTTTTGATAGATTCTTCCATCCTAACAGACGGCTTGCAATCTTTAGAGCACAGGCGTCGGGTGGGAATGCTATCTTTGTTCTACCCATATTAAAATGGAAGAATGCTTCGAGGAACTAGCGACATTGATCCTTTCGGCACCGGTGCATAGTCGGGAAACACGCCAAACACGTGCCCAACATATATACACGGTTGACATTTTTCACATGAGAACGAGTCGCTTCTTTGACTTGTTTGTTCATTCCTTCCTCTCTTCAAAAAGACCCTCCATAGAGCATCTCAGATGACATAGGCCCTGAGGGAAATTATTTTCCTCAGGGCCTCTTGTGCCCCTTGTGGAGGTAATGTAAAAAAAACCAATAAATATAAATTCCTGTTTTTAAGGTAATTAATCCATTTAACATACGACAGGCATAGCTAGCCATAGAAAATCACAGAATTTTGACAGCCGATGACAACGCCTTCCAGTATCCGACGGATTTCGCTTTTTGTCTCGTAACGCTGTCTTAACGCAAAAGTGAACACAAAAGAAACAGAACACCCTTCTGGTCTGCCTCTGCCCCGCAGGACCTAAGAGGTTAATTAGTCGCTCAATATTCCTTTAACGACCAGCGTAGCTTTTCCTTTAAGAGCTTTCGAAAGCACCAGTAATTATAATGGATTTTATGACACTTCTTTTCAGTGAGCCATGAGATTTTTTGTTACAGCACTTAAGGGTGGCTAATAGAAATGAAGGTTATGTTTTAAGGGAGGTTTTAATAAGCCTCTCACTGTTACCCCGGCCAATTCTGTACACAGCCAAACCATAATTAATTATGATTAAGTACCTTCTGAATTTTTATGGACTTGAAAACCGGTTTTAGATGCTAACTGAAAAGTGTGTAAGTAGAAATATATCTTTGGCATATTTCTGATATTTTACAGAAGTTCGTAGGGCGATTTGTTCATTTTTCATTATGTGCTGTTATCAGTTATCATTAATATTGAGAAATTACATGTTATGAACCCCGATCCTTGAGGTGAAAAACAACATGATAAATAAGGTGTATCTAACTACAATAGAAAAAATAAAAATGCAAGAAATGCTTCGTGGGCGTGTTTCGTGATCGAAGTCCAGCCAATCCGGCCTTAAATTTCTAACACAAAACTACGTTACATCATTATTGTGAAATTCAAATACGATGGCGATACACGATATCAGGCAAGTGTAAGAGAGACAAAACGCGTGATAAATGGGTTAGAGCCAAAATTTAAGGGCGTTTAACCAGCCAGCGGCTGAAAATCTACATTTCGGTACAGGGCGGTTCCAATGAGAAAGATTAATTTTTCTCCGAACCAGCTTTTAAAAATTATAACTCATTATCGATTTTATTTCTTTCCAAATTTGCCTTAATTTATACCTACATCCAAAAATGCTGAAAGGCGTGGTGATAAAACTATTAAAATTATGTACTTATTGTAATTATTTTTTGATCATAAGTATTTATCGTTTTTTCAATAATGCCTAAGCAAAATAAGAATGTAAAATGATCTGAAATATATTAGTTCGTAAGTGCACAAATAAATACCCAAAGGGACCAATTTTCGTCAAGAAACACATTTACGTGTATAATTTTTAATTATTTTATTTAAACTAAAATTAAAATTTTGAATCATGCGTTTACCAGATAATCTGTGATTTATTTTTCTGCATGATAATATGATTTGAAGTGAGTGTTGTATAATACAAATCTTTTTTGAAAATTTAACAAATCTGCCAACGATCTATGGTATGACATTATTATACTAAAAATATATTTTTTCTCAAAATTTAAAACATGTGTTAACTATATAAAATAACAATCTTTCGAAATCAATTTATGATTTTTTGTGGAAAAGAGTCAATACATCTAAAATCTGATTTAAAAATGACATATTTATGGTTTTCTCTGGTTATACCCTCTTAATGTAGTTAGTGGCGACGTTTTTACATTCCAATTAATACAGAAGCGATTTTTATTGTTTATTATCTACATTTTCAATGTTCCTTTTTTATTTCTAACTTTATGAATAAAACCTCAAATTGTAATATATTATTTAATATCTGTGAAATCAAAATTGATTTTTTTACCACAGCGATACAAGACTAAGTTATACACAACTATTTCAATACGCACAACATTACATATAACAATGAATATTTTTATTAAACAATTTAAGGCCTAACTCAAAACAAATTAAAAACGAATATTTTTAAAAATTGTTGGTTTACATGTTAAAGTAATATATCCCAAGATTGACCATTGTAAAAATCTAAAGTTTAATAAATTCATTTTGAAAATTTCATCAAAATTTCACAAGAATATTCATTTTGCTCGAAATTGTGCAAAAGTTTCGCAAATGCCTCCAGTCCTATCGGGTTCATATGAACTTGAGAGAGAGGGAGGCTTTTCTACCCTGTGGCCATAAAGTAATGAGAATTATTTGCCAAGTTTATGCACTGACACCGCCTGGCGTATTATTACGGAAGCTCATTGAATTTCACCAGACCGGGATAATACGATTATTATATGTATATTTATATATTTTTTCATGTTATTAAAAATGGAATGCTATGAAAAAGGGAATTGTTGAATGAGTACTTGGCCATGAGCTATTTATGTATATTAGTTTAATTTTTACTCTTTGAAGAAAAATTCTGTAATCATGGAAGAAGATCGGTCGACCGGTCAGTGGCTGAGTGGGCATCGCGTTTCGATTCCTCGGCTTGCTAAGTCCTCCATCCTCCGTGGTAATAGGAGATTTTCGAACACTGTTGGGTTATTTGTAACCCGGGAATGTTTGACCTTCTAAAAAAAATCAAATGATAGGTATGTCTTCATGGATCATAATTTTACTGTAATAATATCGTAACTATTATTGTATTATATATTTTTACGCCCTGATATATCACTTGGATATTTTGAAATGAAAACTTATTTAGCACATTGTGATCTGAAACTCGATGAAACGAAAAATGGCGACACTAAAAAGAGACAAACACACACATTTACAGGATTTAGCCTGCGAGAAAATGAGATAGTGTAATCGGTCACCTCTTTGTGCGATTCTTCGTAGCCTTTGGGTATCCTCTTTGTGCGGTGCTTCGTAGCCTATCGGTCTCCTATTTGTGCGGTGCTTCGTATCCTCCCCACTCTTGTCTACTTTAGTTTTCTGAAGGTTTCACTTCGTCGCGTGAGAATTGCACATTCTATTTTGTTTTATCAGAATTAACTAATAGATGATTAGGGAACGTACCCAAACTACGTGACCAACTTTTTGCAATTTTTAAACCCCCCCCCCCCCCCCCCCCCGGTGACCAAAAACCTAAGCCCGCCGCCGCTCATTTGTACCAAGCGTGACATTTTGAAGACCCTCCCCCTAAACGTGTCACGTAGTATGGGTACGTTCCCTTACCTCACGGTAACATTTGATCATTGAATATATTTATACATTTACAGTGCCTTTGAGGTGATTTTTCACAAAATCAGTGATATACAAATCAGCCAAATATTATTTTTATTGCATTAGCAATTTCAAATAAAAAATTAATACGAATTTAGTTAGGTCTCAGTGTAGCTTAATGTAGGTGGATTATTGGTCACGGTAAGACTATAGGATCTGGGTCGAGTCCCAGTTGGAACAATTATATTTACCAATCAGAATATTATGTTAATAACGTATTTTCAATGATAAAATAAACATTAAAAAAATTCTACTATAGGTCGTCAATTTAATTTAAATTCTTGTTTAAATTTAAATATCATTAAAGAAGATAAAATAATGTATATTTTTTATAAGAAAACTCTCTATTTATAACTTTTGACGACTATTCCCACCGATGTAATATATCATTGAAGAAGAAGATAACAATAATAATCTAAACGAAAATATGAAAGAGAACAAGACACAGAAAAATAGAAAATTATAATGATCGCAACTGGGACTCGAACCCAGACCTCTCGTCTAATCGCGACGTGCGCGTTAACCAATTTCGCCATTGCCCCCTTCTGTCAAACCGTCATATTTGTCAATCTCATATTTCAAATTTTAGAATTAAAACAATATGATCTTCTACTAATTCTTTTTCCATATTATGAGCAACTACTACTACTGGAAACAATCATTCTAAAGCCCGCCTTCCACTGCGAGCGGAGCGGACTCCGTACGGACCCCGCTCGACTATCAAACGTTAACTGCATACAAGTGCTTCCATCAAGAACGAGGTGAGTGAAGTGGACAAAACGAGTTAAAATAGGTTTGAACGAGTCCGCTCCACTAATGCGAGCGGAGCGGACTCCGTACGAACTCCACTCGACTCGTAAACATTAACTGCGTACAAGTGCTTCCACCAAGAACGAGATGAGCGGAACGAACCGAACTAGATAAACTAGGTCCAAACGAGTCCGCTCGCGCACACCATCGCCGACTAGTTTCTAGCGGACTCCGCTCAAAAACTGTCATCTATTCAGTTGGCTCGACTGCATTTTTGTCGAGACGGAGGTGTTTATTGAAGAGGTTTGCCAATTTTGTTCATAGGATACGACTAGCAAAGATTGTCGCAATGTCGACAAAAAGAATTCAGTCTAGAAAACTATCATTGAGACGAAATTAGCGGAAATAAGAAAACAAAAAAGTTTTTAAATTTTTGAGATGAGATTCTTTTTATAAATGTACATTTGCAAACATTTTTTTCATTGCCTCCATGCTGTCAGAATCATCTTCACTAGAATCAGTACTTGACATCACAAAAATCATTCCGTTCATTTCAAACGACAAAGCGATACTGACTCGTTTTCAATGGAAGGGCAAAACTATTTTTCATTGACGTCGCTCCGCTCGCCTCGCTCATTTCTTGCACGGGCAGTGGAAGGCAAACACCTATCTTCTAAGCGACTCTTTTTTTATGGAAAGTCAAAACTATTTCGCTCAGCTCCCACCACTGTTTTCCGCTCGCAATGGAAGGCGCCCTTAAGAATTGACTAAGTCAATAGATCGATATGAGTAAATTCTGATATGTTTATCCGAGACGCTATTCAGGTTACAAACCAATTCTTAGAATGATTGTTTCCAATAATAATAACTATAAGTAAAATTTTAAAAAATTTTAACAACCCCCGACACAAAAAAGAGCTGTGATTGCCTGAACAGATTTTTATGGATATGATGACGATGGTATAAATGATAATTGGATAATTTGTAGAGCGCCGTTTTTGTGAAATATCACCTCAAGGGCGCTTTACAATTTATTATGAATCTTAGGCTCTATCTAATTTTATTATTTACAAATAGATACAGAAACATACTTACCTGCAGGACACTTCCGATAAAACACACTTTATTAGAAAGTTTATGCTTGGGGAAGATACGACTTTGCACGTGGAGGACATTATATTTAAAACATTGGGCATTGCATGACTGTACCTTTGCTACCCTTATCACTGTTGGTTTTACATTAATATTTATATTTCTAAGAAGATTAATGTCAAAGTTGAGTTAATATTTTTTTTGGAAGACTGGAGAATTTTAAGAATTTGCTTTATTTTTACACACTTAGTTATTAACAATGACGCGAGCCGTGAAGGCGAAGGTATGTAGCTAAGAACCACCACGATCGCGTCGGCTTTCAAACAAAAAACCGCATAATAATAGGTCCATTCGTTTAGGAGCTACGATGCCACAGACACACAAAAAATCAATAAAAACCATCATAACAACTTACGGTTAACATATTGCATCCATCGGTTTGTCGATCAATAATACAAAATTATACCTACAATAATGCATTTGACCAACGAACATGGTGCTGCGTTAAAATGTACATACCTATATATATTGTTATATTAATATTTTGTATAGTCAGAAAATATACATGACCATAGTTATTAGGCCATAGACCATATTAGAACTTCCTCTCTTTCCTTTGCTTTAAAAATACCCTCCGCCTAGCATTCCAAATATGACAATATAAGCCCCGAGGGAAATTATTTTCCTCAGGGCCTCCTGTGTGGACCTAATCTTAAAAAAATAGAAACAAACAGTAGGTCCTTTTTAATAATATCCAGACACTTGCATGAGTTTCCACATCCAGAGGATTTTCCCGCTAAAGCCTAATGACAGTAATGAGTGTAATGACGTATGGATATGCAACTGTATGTGTGCTCTTAATATAATATGATAAGTGGTTCTCAGATAGCAAAAAAAATAATAATTGTGCTATGGCATTACGAAGGGGTACTTACCAAATAGAATAATTAGAGGTAAATAAAATATAAATATAAGACAATTTGTCTATTGGTTGTACTTCTTTATTGGTAATGACAAAACAAATCATGTGTTGCTCTGTTAACAAAGAAACTACATTTGAAGTTTATTTGTCGATCTTAAAAACATTATAACACTTTAACACTTATTTTTCTGATATCTTGATTAATTGAATGTCTGCTACGTAGCTAATCAAAAACAATAATAATCTGTTTGTATGTCACCATGACAACACATCAATGAATGATATTTGAAAAGTAATTCATTATTCGAACACGAAGGAATCCCTATGCATTTCTATTTAGGTATTCCTTTACATACATATACGTGACACGAGGAAACCGGGCCGCGTTTTGTCCGTACAAACGTATTCCCCAATTTCTTCTCTGGATTTTGACTCTACTGCAAATATTTCAATCTTAAATATAAAAATCTCGTGTCACGGTGTTTGTGGTCGCACTCCTCCAAAACGGCTTGACCGATTTATATGAAACTTTTTTATGTTTATTTGGTAGGTATGAGAATAGGCTTAAAGTAAATTTCATACCGCTGGGGGGGCGTTCAAGTATTACGTAACGCAATTTTCGAAGATTTTTGACCTCCCCCTCCCCCCCATGTAACGCGCTGTAACTTTTTTTCCGTACCCTCCCCCCTTCTAAACGTTACGTAACGCCCAAGTGACATTTTTTACCTGAAAGTCACAATTAAGTTGCGCAAAGTACTGGAAAGTCGCTTAAATACCTTTTTCTTGTTTTAATCGCGTCTGCGGTAGTAAATAAAACAAAGAGATTTCAAGAACGAAAAGGATTTCCAACTTGGAAGATTTTAATTCCCTAGTTTTTTTTTATCTAAATATGTAAAAACATGTTGCGTAACGCGTTGTTCGAATCCCCCCTCTCCCCTCGTAACGCACATTAACGTTTCACAAGACCCCCCCCCCCAAGTGCGTTACGTAATACTTGAACGGCCCCTATGTTATTAGGGTGTCCTTATCCAGAAAAAAAAATCTGTTTTTTTGACAATTTTTTTTTTTTTTTTTTAATTTGCATCAAAAAATACCTGTAACCCCAAATTTTAACCCACCTACCTCCACCCTTTCATTTTTTAATTGCGATTTATATATTTTTATGAACAAATTTAACAGTCTTTCGTATTTCAAACAGAACGAAATTATTTATGTTGTTGCATGACAGATGGCGCTACGTTCGCCTCATCGAACTTTCATCCATACATGCGCAAGACATTCACGAGAAGCGTGGCGTCATTTTGATATTTCATTCGGCATCATGTTCTCGCGTGGGCTAACCATCGAGCTTATTTGTGTTAGCTAAAGACGGACTGACAAAAAATATCGTACACTCAATTGCTCTTTGAAATTCATATTAATTTTCTTTAATTCATTTTCCTACTTTAGTTGTTTTTATGTTGTTTTTATCGGCGGTCATCGTCTACAGCCCTGCATTCCTCTATCTGTCATAGATCCCATCCCCACATACTTACAATACATTCGTTATTTTTTATTTAACAACCAAAATTTTCCTAACTCTATTATGTAGGTAAGTAACAAAAAACACCTTGTCCGTTAATGTTCCATACCTTTGTTGCACACTATCCACTGAAAGTGTGGTGACTGTATATCAGGTCATATTACTCCAGGTACCCGCAGGGTGTGCCAGTTATTTACAACATTGTTATTAGTTCGTCACTGAATATAGGTCGCAGTTATAAATTTATGTGAAACATTATATATTCTAATAATAAATTTTAAAGTGCAAATCGTTTTTAGAGATATTTTCATTCAACGATAAAGCAATGCTATCATTTATCATAATAGATAAATTTCGAAAAATATGAAAACAACTATATTGCAACTTTGAACTTTTTAGTGCTTCTCGTTTTCAAAGTCAAAAATGAACCATTGCATTTCTCCAACAGTAGTGTATACAAAAACCTATATCTTTATACAAAAAATATAACCCTCATAAAAGAAAGTGTTCGTGGCTGGCGGGCAGCGTGTGTTTGATTTGTATAAAAATATAAATTTTATTTCGAGATTCATGAAAGTTTGCAACCTTGACTTTTAACTGTGTGGAGCTAATTATTAAAAAAATATTTATATATTACGTTAATTATTATTAGTATTATTACGATATCAAACCCGATAAAATCTGGTAGACGCACTGCTGTAGCTTAAGACCGTTATTTTGGCGCCACGTCACAAGAGCAGAGTGGCGCAGCGGAAGCGTGCTGGGCCCATAACCCAGAGGTCCGTGGATCGAAACCACGTTCTGCTAGAATATTTTTTAATTTTTTTTATGCATTAATCCCTTTTATTTTTATTATAATAATGGAATGAAATATTATTAGAATCATTTTTTTTAGTTTTTTTTCACCATAAGTTTATTTTGCTCTGGGATGGTTTTCATAAATTTATATAGGTACCTAAATATTTCAGAGACCGAATTTTTTGCAATATATTTTATTAATTAATATTTTTGTGAAGACGTGCATTCCTGACAAGCACATTATACAATTATACAACCAACAAAAAATGATGAAAAACGGACGAAATTAATCTTGTGTTTTGTTTTTTTTTTATTATTGTTTTATATCTCGGTCACAACTAAATCTTTTTATTTCGTGTTTTTTTTAATAAATTTCCAGACACCAAATCTGTTAATTTCATGTGCTTTGAATATATCTAATATTTAGGACCTTTAATAGAACGCTTAACCTTATATAAATACATCTAATTAATTTATTCTATTTATCTATTTAAATTAAAAATATTTTTATTTTAATCTTATTTTTCTTCCAAGATTAAGATAACAAAGTTAGTTTAAATTCCTGCCACCTCGGAACAGGCTCAGCCTAGTGAGGCGGTATACCTATACCAAAAAAATGTATATTGTAATTTGATATATTATATTGTAACATCTTGGTTAATAAACAATAAAAAATAAAATAATAAAAAAAAAAAACAATCGTTATGATTATGATATTCAAATGTAAAAATGAACTCACGCAAACTCCCTCAGTATGGTTAGACGGAAGGAAAATGGATGTTAGTCGTGGCGTCAAATACATGGGCGATATTATCACACACAACTTGAGGAGCGATTCTGTATCTTTTGTGGATACGGAAAATCGGCTGTAGTATTTGTGTGTATTTCTATGACTTTCAATTGCTTTTTCTATGGGTGGTGTCAGCTGTCGCCGACGTTAACTAGTTTGAAACACGAAGTACTGTAAGTATGCATGATTATTTATTCACTTCATGTGCGTCTAAAGCGGTCGAGGATCGAGGATTTGGATCGACAAAGAAGAGTGATTCGATTTTTAAGTCGTCAGTACAAGCGGCATAAGGATACCATTCAACGCATTCTGCATATCGCTTTGTATGTCAGAACAGTGGGTTGATTACGCACATACCAATGGCATAAGCTAAAAGTGGCCTACAATAATGCTTATCGCCAACTATTCTGCCTGCCGAGATACGGCAGCGCTACGGAAATGTTCCTGCAGGCACGAGTGCACTCTTTCAGAGGGCTTTTCCGCCACTGCGTGGTAAGCTTATGATGCGAACTACGCTAATCGAATAATACAATCAACACTGGCACCGTTGCCTGTATGGAGTCTCTCCTGATGGTCTTCTTGAGACGGTCAAATATTCTCCATAAACGGTTGCCTGCATACATTTTGCGTTCGAATCCTACGAAATCCAAAAAAATAAACATTTTTGTTTTTGTAAATCAATACATATCCAATAAACAGGCAGAAGAAAGCGACATCTAGCGACTTTCTAGTTTCACTTCTATCGCGTGTGAATCACTCTAATTTTTTATCTTTTCTTTTCTGTTTTTATTTTGTGAACCTGAATGTTACTTTGTCTAATTTATTTTTATTATTATTTGACTAAAGCCTTTTTTGTTATTTCAAAATATGGCATTTATTGACCTTTAACCTGAAACTATTTGAAAATCTCTTACTACCACGATAGTAAGCAATACTTAGCCAGCCGAGGAATCGAACGCGCGACGTCAACTCAACTACTGACCGGTCTGGCAATGAATTGCATTGCGCTACCCCTGCATACATCCTAGAATAACTTTTTTTTGTTTTGTTTTTTTTTTTTATTTAAAATCCAAATATATAACATATTTAAAAAAAAGAAACGGATTCTTAAAACTAATTACAATAAAGTAATTTCTTCTTAACAAACTACCCAAGGGAAAACATTTCTCGTGCTTGAATTCGGATAAATTTGATTTTTTTTATTATTACTATAATATCACAAAGACGAGGTCATTTTAAGTTATTTTAAAAATGAATATAACAATATTGTGCCTATTTTATTTTCAGTTTAGTATAAATGTTTTAAAACCATCCAGAACTCTGTCCAAACAATTTGCACGTAATCTACCGAGTATTTATTGAATATTAATCACGTGCGGGAACGGTATTTAATTGGCGCGTTCAATGTGCAATCACACAACATCAACATGCACATTATCATTATGCACAGTGCACACGCGGCTGTACTTTGACTGTATGCATCATTATGCAGTTTATGCACATACGTATTATGACGCAACCACATCGAATCTTTTGGACACCTTTGAATGTAAAAATGCCGAGCGTGTTTGTAACGGGACAAAATAATGCAGCAAACACAATAATGTTTAAAATTACTTATGTATAACTTTTAATTATTTTTTTAATTGAATGATCTTTTAGAATAAACTAATTGTAAAAAATACGGTACTGGCATAATGTGTGTATTATCGTGAGGTAATTTAATATTTTTTTTAGGTGAATACCTCACAAGAATCCCTGCTGCTCTCATGTGGAGTACGTGAGACTACGGCATCCCCATACCCAATCGGGGTATATTGTGAAGCTGAAGGTTCTAAAGAAGGGAAGGTGGGAGAGAGGAAGGTGTGCAAGTATCTGGCTATTCAGATCTGGTTACCAAACATGGCTAAAGCCGTGTCAAGCAACGAGGTCTTTCCGAGAGTGAAAGATAATCAGTTTTGCAGTGGTATAAGACCACCATTCAGAATTGAAACGTGGCTTGAAATGGCTTTAGCCGTGTTTGGTGACTAGATATGAATAGCGAGGTACTTCCCCACCTTCCTCTTCCCGGTCTCCTTCCCCTCCCCACGACCATCAGCCTCCCAATAACATACCCCGATTTGGGATGCCATAGTCTCACTGGCTCCAGACGGGAGCAACTGGGGCTCTTGTGAGTTATTCACATAAAAAAAATCTCCAGAGCGATACTGAGAGTACCTTCCACTCTGGAACGTGCCACAAATTAATTATGAAATAACACATCACAATCACATAAAATTTATTTGCGCACGCCAAGTTCGAACGCGCGACCTTCGGATTACGAGCCGAGGGTCTTACCCCTCGACCACGGAGGCCGTACAGGTACGGCCTCCGAATTAAATACAAGAAAATATCGAAATCACACAAGATATTAAATGTGCAAAATTTTTTTTATGTTTATTTTAATCCATCTGATAAACATTCGAAAATCTATGTTTGATTCCAAAATACCGGCTCAGATCTTTCTGGTCCGTGAAATGGGAAAAAGGCACAAAAATCTCCCGGTTTAGACCGATTAATCTACCGAAGCGTCGACTTCAACTGACCGCAAGGAACTCCCGATTTAAGGCTCCACATTTTTCTGTGGGAGCTATCAAAGGGAACTAACCAGCCAACGCCTTCAGAAAAACTATCTACATCCGTTGTAATAATTATAAATCTTCTTTAGCGCCGTTAGTGATTTGAAATTCGGATGGAACGGAAATGCGTCACAACTCAGTTCTACACAAATACTTTGTTCTAATATAATGCGGTAAATTCGCACCTCGGCGCTTGCCTCCCATAGCGCAGTTGACAAGTCTCAGCGGCCAGAGAGACAGACATCACGAACGGAGGTTCGAATCCTACGATCCATAAAAAACATTTTTATTTTTGTGAAATCATTATCCAATCATCAAACCACTTTAAAATAAACAGGCAAAAGAAAAGAAAGCGACATCTAGCGACTTTCTAGTTTCACTTCTACGGCGTGTGAATTAAACATTCTGATTTTTTTTTATTATTCGCAATTTTTAATTCTTAAAAATAAAACAAAGCTACACCAGGACACTCGGAATGTCATGGTGTGGCGGTTTGATTTACTGAGAAATACGAACACAATAACGACATATTTAGGTAGATACTATTTATACTTCAAGGAAAACCCCTTATCAAAAATCCTCAAAGAAATTTATTTTCCATCGATGTACAAGTTGTCGTAAGGTAGGTACCTACCTACGGACTCTAATACCCACTTCTTCTTCTTCTTATAAAGCTATTCAGAAAGTGTACTTATCCTGAAGTTGTGGAAGGGGGCGGCAGAGGGATGCATGAATACGCGATGTGGGAAGTGAGACGTGAAAAGGGGTATTAAAAGTGTGTCGGGGAAGGGGGTGTGGAGGGGGTGGAGAACGGGGGTTGGGGGGGGGGGGGGTGTGTGTAAGAAGGGAGTATGTGCTAAGTGGCTAAATGTGTGCGGAGAGGATTATGAAGGAATATGGGGGAAGACCGTGTAGAATGTGGATTAGTCTCTTCTTGGTAAGTGTGCACGTCGAGTTTCAAACGGAATGACAGCCTTTCGAAGGAAGTCAATATTTTAAAATTGCGGTAATTTCGAACAAGACGCAGAGGAAAAAGAAATAAAATATTATTGGCGTGAAATAGTGATGGAGAAAAACTATCGTTTTTTTTTAATTTTAACAAATATTTAGCCACAATTTTAGGTAAAAATTAATATAATCGGACAAGATAGTTTAAAAACACTATTTTTCATCACCTCAAAAAAGCCACAGAGGCAAACACCTCACATGCGCAAAACCAGAGCCAAACAAAAAGTCATACTAAATACACCAAAGTGTAATATTCCACCTTTAGACAAAGTAGCCATACCATACCATTCCATACCCATTCCCGCCTTCCAATTTGGAAGGCGGGAATGGGTACCGCCGCCCCGGGAACCTTTATTGGATAACCAACACCTCTGCCATAGGTTACCCCAAGTGGTTCGCTACGTTTGGTGACCGGGTTCATGGGGTGAGGTTTGTCTAGGTTTTGGAGGCGGATGACCAGGATATACTGAACCCCAGATTCCTACCCACCCCTTAAACCCTTTTCCTTCCCAGAACTCTCCTCTCCTTCCTTTCCTTAAAAAAACCCTTCACACAGCATCCCCAAAGATGACATAGGCCCTGAGGGAAATTATTTTCCTCAGGGCCGCCTGTGTGGAGCTCATGTAAAAAAAAAAAAAAGTAGCAAATAATGAATTTTTAGCAGAAAAGGTATATAACAAACTCCCACAAGGCATCAAACAAATTAAAACAAAAAATAACTATTTTAAGGATATTAAATCTTGACTTAAGGAACTACCGGAAAAATAACTTACTACTTACTAGTATATTAAAAACATCGTCATTGAAGTTTTATGAAAACCTCACCCAAACCATGAAGTCGTACCATAGAAGTCGTTGAAAACTTCAAGTTAATAAAATAATTGTTTACAGAAACGTGGTAAAACGCAACATCGCCATTGAATTTGGATATCCAGCTGTCAAAACAGTGTCTTGCTTGCTCCAAGGCAATCGGAATAATTTCTTAAAGCAAAGACTTCTTAGAAGCATAGAATTCTCCTTAAGACGGTTCCTTACTGCTGTGGATCATGACCCCTACTCCAATGTCAATGGTTGATAAGACTCATCCGCTCCTCGCGGTCCTGCGCTGTGTGCAGAGCTACAGACACCGAAATACCGTACCCAGTGATACTTGGTAACTGCAGCGTATTGGTGACCTTCCTCTGCTTCTTTTGCCAAACGCTTTGCCAGTGTCTATGAGTTTCTCCAAGTTGTAGTCGTCAGTTTGGCGATTAACGTGTCCAAAGTATCTTAGTATACATTGCATACGATCGTAATTAAAATTAAAGACAATTTTAATTAATAATGGTAAGTGTGTAAATTATAAATTTTCGGTGGGCCTTTCTGTACTCAGAACCGTTGCTTTTGTTTTGTTTTTGACACACCGGAGTTGACGGGAAACTACGAACAGGTTGTTCTACAGAATTTGAACAATTCCTCAAATTTCATAGTTATTCTTTAAGTTCTGTAAATGTTTTTTTCAAGTTCTATTACTATTCAAGTCCTGTGCAGCAACCGTTTAATAATAACACAACTTGACTAGAACCTTCACATTACTTGAATTTTTTTTACATCATACCACACAGGAGAGCCTAAGGAAAATAATTTCCCTCAGGGCCTGTGTCAGTTTTGGGGATGCTGTGTGGGGGTCTTTTTATGGTAGAAAAGAGGGGGAAGTTCTAGAAAGGAAAAGGTGTGCGGGTTGGGTAGGAATTGAGCGATGGATGTACGAATCCTTCCCTTCCGCAGCGGTGCAAGGCGTTGGATCAAGGGAGTCCAGCTGGAGAGGTCGAAAGGTGTCTCTCAATCAGTCTCTCCCAATCCGGCCCGCCACGCAGTGGGCCGGCAAACACATCCACCGCCAAATCCTAGACAACCCCATGAACCCGGGCACCCCTGCTAAGTCACCAAACGTAGCGAACCACTCGGGGTGACCCATGGCAGGGATATTGGTTATCCAATAAATGGTTCTCGGGGCGGCGGTACCCACACTCGCCTCCCAAATTCATTCAAACTGTTATTATCAAGACAAAAATAACTTAACTTAAAAAGAACCTTCATAGCACTTGATTTTTGAAAAGACGAAAATTGACGAATCGTTCAATTTCTGTGAAACAGCCCGATCTTAAATACACAATACATTTTCGTAAAAAAGTGCGAGACTACTCCATTGGCAGATTATGTTGTTTTAAATATATTTTTGGTAAACATTTTCTGTGTTTAGAGAGTAAATATCAACTTATCAAAATACATTTCGTCATATATTTTCAGTGAATAAAATAAAAACAGGAGAAAACTTATTATCCTAAAATCTGAAATATTTTCCCACTGTTTTGACAATTCACAACCAGACGCACTTCAAAACTTTCCCTTCAGGGCAAACGTTCTAAGGGCAGTCAACTTGTGCCACTACGACTTTTGAATAACAAAGTGCCTTTGGGCCACTCGATAAAGGGCACCACTTTAAACGTTTTAATCGAGTGACTGTTAGGCCCAAGCACCATCTGGCGGAGGAACTCAAAAGCTTTATTGTGGACTGCGTCTCGGCTAATTTCATCGGAATCGGAAAATATTTTTTACTGAATGAAAACAATTTATTTTAGTTGTGATACAGATTTCCTTGAAAATTATTTTATGGGTGAATGGATAATTTTATCAGTGAAACGCGTATTTTAAAAATTATGTTGGTGTAAATACGTGTGTCTCGTGTCACGTCAGAACACAAGTGTTATTTTTAATAGGAATCCGCATAAGATTCCCAAATTTACGGAGACAGCGGGAATGTGGCGTATTCAATAATTTATTCTGTTTTGGAAGTTTTTTATGTGAATAAACTGAATAAAACACAATAAGAACACACAAGAGTCCTTCTGGAGCCAGTAGAACTAAGGCATCCCCAAATAGAGTCCGATGTGAGGATTTAAGGGAGTAAGAAGAGACATAGTCCAGTAAACGAATGGTCCAAAAGGAGGTGTAGAGTGCGTGAGCAGGAACCTAAGCGATTCTTTCAGGACTTGTTTAGGATGCTTAGGGTGTGAACATACAAAAAGTCCTGACGTCTAGGTGGTGAGCTAGGGGGGGAGGGGGGGGGGAAGGTCCCGATTTTTGGGTTTCCGTTTATATCTCAAAAACGGTGCGTCGCAGAGGAAAACTTTTTTAGAATAAGTAAAAGTTCATAAAATTATCTACAACTTTTATTCTATACGTAATTTTGGAAATCCCAGCCGTTTTTCCCAAATGTCAATATTTTCGAAAAAAATCATTTTACCTCACATTTTTCATCAAACATTCCTTCATATCGTCTAAAATATTCATCTAAGAAAGAAATTTATTTGAAAGATGTTATAAATAATTTCATTACCTTTTAGAATATATATACATATGTAAATAAATCTCCAACCAGTAAATATTTACAGCAATTTTAAGTTTTTTCGTAAAATGTCGTCATTTTTAGAAAAGCTGTTTTTTCTTACCAAATTATTAAGACGGGTTTTTTCTTCATGGGAAATTCCTTATTAATTTTTGCACGCAAAAAAACAGGTAAGTTGTTCTCGAACAGATGATTAGTGGAATTCATTTTATAATCATTATTATTGTGATGGGTGATTAGGTTAGTCGTCGGAGATGCTACAATAACGTGCTACGATGCTGTTCGAGTTGGTGAAAAGGCAATGAATGCGATAGTGGGCTTGACATTCTCAGACATCAAGTTGTCCCGCAAAGATCGGGCATTCCCAATGTATTCTGTCAGCTCGTTGATAAAAATTCACGATGAAAAGGTTGCAGTTGACCCAACATTGCTGTTTCAGCGGATGTGTATAAGCAAACGATCAGATGAGGATTTGATGAAATTCTTTGAGTTTGAGTTTGCCCCTTTTTCCCTTGGCACTGTTCAATGAAAGTGGGATGCAAAAGACAAATAAATCTCTCCTGTATAGCTTATTCGAGCCTACCAAAAAAACTGTTCTACTGTCTCAGATGAACATAGTTGTGGACGGAGGATTTCTATCATATTATACATATTATCTATATTATACAGAGTAATTTGACAAAAAGATGCCTCCGTTGCCGCAATTTGTGATCGTTATATCACCTATGTCAACCACCACTATCGTGGAATGACTCGCTCTGTGGTATTTGATGGGTACGCAAATCCAGTCAATAGTACGAAATCACAAAAACAGATGCAACGATACAGACTGAGAAGGTTAGCCGACATCAATTTGACATGGAACAAATAAATACCCGTTAAACAGGAAGATTTTTTATCCAATCCTACCAACAAAAGTAACTTCATCTCCTTACTACAGACTAAGTTTCGGTAGAATGGGATACAGACTCATCAGGCCACCGATGATGCTGACGACCTTATCGTGAAGACTGCTGTGGAACTATCCTTTCACAACTCTGTGGCTGTCTTTGGTGAGGATGTGGACCTCACTGTCCTTTTGATTGCTTCTACTCCTCCCACCTAAGATATTCTGTTGCTGAAACCCGGACGCGGGAAAACCAAATCATTAGCACTGTCCACCCAAGAGATGCAGCATCGTGGATTTTAACACATCATATTTTTACATTCATTTACCGGTTACGATACAACGTCTGCAAATTTCAGGAGAAGCAAGGTGGGCTTTTCAAAATTGTACTTGGAGTCAGAAATGATCAAGCAAGCGGCAATGATCTTTTACAACCCCTCCTCTACTCACGACGAGGTTGAAGAGGCTGGAAATAAATGCTTCCTGAAATGGTATGTGGCCCCAAAAAGACAGACCTCCCTTAACCAGTACCGCCTACAGTCGTTCACAAGGTCCGTGGCAAATATGAAGCCTGACTTTAGCTCCCTCCCTCCAACAGAGAGTGCAGCTAAACAGCATTCCCGGCGGACATACCACCAAGTTCAGCAGTGGCTTGGGATTGAGCTGTCCCCTGAAGAATGGGGGTGGAAACACGAAGGAGACACCCTGGCGCCAATTACAACAGAAGATCCTCCGGCACCGGAGGTCCTTCTGAAAATGATATTTTGCCGCTGCACCAAGGATTGTGCAATTGGCAAATGTGGATGCCGAAAAGCAATGCTGACCTGTTCTGCAGCGTTCCTTCACTGCCAAGGGAGATGCCTCAATAGCGTGCCTGTTGCCGAGGACGACGATGAAGACGACGTAGAGCCCTTTCAGCAAGAACATTCACCACTGAGAATGACGATGCCATGGATGAACAACGCTTGCCAGGACCCTCACGTCCAAAGAGGATATGAAAACGTGAATCCATATAAAGTTGAGAGTGTAACATGATGTTATTGAGAACAGTGCCAAGGAAAATGGGGCCAACTCATACTCAAAGAATTTCATCAAATTCTCATCTGATCGTTTGCTTATACACATTCGCTGAAACAGCAATGTTGGGTCAACTGCAACTTTTTCATCGTGAATTTTTATCGACGGGCTGACAGAATACATTTGGAATGCCCGATCTTTGCGGGACAACTTGATGTCTAAGAATGTCAAGCCCACTATCGCATTCATTGCCTTTTCACCAACTCGAACAGCATCGTAGCACGTTATTGTAGCATCTCCGACGACTAACCTAATCACCCATCACAATAATAATGATTATAAAATGAATTCCACTAATCATCTGTTCGAGAACAACTTACCTGCTTTCTTGCGTGCAAAAATTAATAAGGAATTTCCCATGAAGAAAAAACCCGTCTTAATAATTTGGTAAGAAAAAGCAGCTTTTTCTGAAAATGACGACATTTTACGAAAAAACTTAAAATTGCTGTAAATATTTACTGGTTGGAGATTTATTTACATATGTATATATATATTCTAAAAGGTAATGAAATTATTTATAACTTCTTTCAAATAAAATTTCTTTCTTAGATGAATATTTTAGACGATATGAAGGAATGTTTGATGAAAAATGTGAGGTAAAATGATTTTTTTCGAAAATATTGACATTTGTGGATCGTATAACTCAAAAACGGCTGGGATTTCCAAAATTACGTATAGAATAAAAGTTGTAGATAATTTTATGAACTTTTACTTATTCTAAAAAAGTTTTCCTCTGCGACGCACCTTTTTTGAGATATAAACGGAAACCCGAAAATCGGGACCTTCCCCCGCCCCCTCCCCCCCCCCCCCCCTAGCTCACCACCTAGACGTCAGGACTTCTAGTATGTTCACACCCTAAGCACCCTAAACAAGTCCTGAAAGAATCGCTTAGGTTCCTGCTTACGCACACTACAACTCCTTCCTTTACTGGACTAACAGGAGATGCGAAGGGACGGTTGAGAAGAATCTGGCTGTACAGATCATGCCACAGGTGACAGATCGTGTCCTGCCCAGAAGGCAGCCATCGAAACCCAGGTCCGATTGACTGATTATGGGTATTGAAAATTTCCTCTCCATAGGTCAGATCAACTTGCAGAGGTCACGGACGGCCACACTCGAGGCGCTGCGGGTCATGTCTGACCTTAAAATCGACATTTTGCTAATCCAGGAGCAATACACTTGGCTAGGTAAGACACCAATTAACTATCCAGGTGCTGTACTCGAAACTGGCACCTCACCGGGGGCGGGTGTTCTGGTCAATACTTCATTGATCAGCCCCCTCCTACTTGTGGGATTGTCAAACGAATACCAAACCTGCGTATCTATTAAATTTGGGACAACTGAGATCTTTCTGATCTCAGTTTACTTTAAATTTTGTAACCCAGTAGGACCACATATCTTGAGTCTGACGCGCGCTCTAAACGCGCTTAAAGGACGTAACGTAGTTATCGGGGGAGACTTTAACGCTCGCTCGCCTCTGTGGTTCGATTACTGTAACTATAGGACGGAACGCTCAGACGCCGTCGAAGACTTTATTGCGGCGCAAGGTCTTTCAATAATTAATGAACAGAGTATATATACGACTTTCTCGAACACGCACGGTGAGAGTAACATTGATCTAACTCTTTGCTCTGGATCTGTTGCGACCAAGATATCAAAGTGGACAGTTCACGAATGCGCAATTGCCTCAGATCACAGGCTTATAATCTTGCCCAAAATGCGCCAAACATCACGATTTAAAAGAGTGCACCGATGAAAATATTCAGTGTGTAAATTGTATTATGACAAATAACAGATTAGGTTTAAAAATAAATAGTAGTCACTCAGCCATGAGCAGAGAATGCCCGATTTATAAACGAAAATTGGAAGCGAAAATGAGCAGGATCTCTTTTTTATAAAAAAAGTTTACAAGAAAAATGAAATAATATACCTAAATGTACAAAGCATCATTGCACATTACGAAGAGGTCCAAATACTTTTAGAAGAGAAGAAACCATTTATGCTAATGATGAGCGAAACACATGTGACAGAAGATATTCAAGATAATGAAATAAAATTTGAAAATTATAATACCATCCGTTGTAACTCACATAGTCGACACACAGGAGGAGTGATGATTCTCTTAAGTAAGAAATACCCGTATGAAGTAATATAAAATCAGCAAATTGAAAAACTTTGTTGGATCTTAGCCATCACCATTAAAACAGGAAACAAGAAAGGTACATATACTGTTATTTATAGATCGCCAAATACAAGTAAGTGCGACTTTTTAACATATTTTCAAAAATGGTGTATGGAAAATTTACAAGACGAAAATGTAAACATTATAGCTGGAGATTTTAATATAAATGTCAAAGCAAAGGCAGACATATACACAAAAAAATTGAAATATATTATTCAAGCTGCAGGGATGAAACAACTGGTTAAAGATTTTACACGAATTACCAAAACCTCGAAAACAGTGATTGATCTTGTAATCTCAAATAAATTCAACTTAAATATTAATATACTAGATAATCCTAAAATTACCGACCATAACATCATTCAGATTCTATTAAATGACAGAGAAAAATACAACTCCAGCAAAGAAACAAAAGTAATAACTTTTAAAAATTACAAAAAATATGATAAAGAGATTTTCATTCAGACCTTGGAGGCTATTAATTGGAATGAAATAAATCAAATGGAATATAACAAAAAAACGGACCAGATGATATTAAACTTAAAAAAATCTATTGATGAAGTAGTCCCAGAACAGAAGATACATAAAATAAATAATAATAAGTGGTACACAAAAGAACTACGCAAAATGCAGCACGATAGAGATACATTTTACAAAAGAGCACGCCTTACTAATAATACTATGGATTGGGATAACTACAAAAAAGCGAGAAACGAATACTCCAAAGACATAAAAAGAACGCATAATGAGTACATAAAAAAATAAAATTAACTCAGAAGAAGGGGATCCCAAAAAAATTTGGAAAAGCATAAAAGAATTAGTACATGGCGAAAACAAAGACGACATAAAAATTGTAAACTTCCCAAAAGAGATAAACGAAGAAAACATGGCTAATAGCTTTAATAAATATTTTATTGAAAGCATCACTCAAATCAACAAATTAATACCCAACATTGTTGCTAACCCCATAAATGAAAATAACGACTCAAACAAAGAATTATTGGTCTTCAGAAGAATAAATGCAGAATATTTATTTAAAGTCTTAAATGAAATTAAATCAAAGAATAGTTCAGATGGATTAACTATTAGTATAATAAGGGATGCTTTTCCAGTAATTGGATCTACACTATTAAATATTATTAGTGAGACGATTGAAGAAGGAAAATTTCCACAGTCATGGAAACAATCTACCATTATACCGGTTCCGAAGGTTAAAAATACCAGAAAATGTGAAGAATTTCGACCAATCAACACCTTACCAAAATATGAGCAGATTCTTGAAGTGATAATAAAAGAACAAATTTTACAATACCTAGATAAACACAATATTCTATGCCAAGAGCAATCAGGATTCAGATCTAATAACTCGTGTGAAACAGCATTAAACGTAATTGTCGAAGAATGGAAGGAAGGAATGAATAGTAATAAATTTATCTTAGCAATATTTTTAGACTTTCAAAGGGCATTCGAAACTATAGATCGAGAAATCTTAATAAGAAAACTTAAAGAAATTGGTTTCTCATCTATAGCCATTAAATTAATAGAAGAGTATTTGAAAGACAGAAAACAGGTAACAAAAATAAATAATCAATTCATTCTCAAAACCAATGGAAAATAAATTAGGAGTACCGCAGGGATCGGTCCTTGGACCCCTATTGTTCATACTCTATATTAACCTTTCCCATACCATGCTAAAAATACCCTCGACAAACCGTCTTGTTACACAGCGTTACTCTATTGGATTTGGAAATTATTTCGGGTTTTTTGTAAAAATATTGTTGTGAATATTTTTTATTTGGCTTATATGAATTTATTGTAAGAAAAAAATATTGATTTTGTTCCCTAAAACTGAAATATTAAAAAAATAATCATTCATAATAAATAATCAAATATTATTTGAAACGCCCAACAAGGCGGGCCGGCTGTGGCAGCGACCGCCTAGGGTCACGTTAGCCTCGAGAAGAGCATCATTGTTTCAGAAAGCCACATGTGGAATGCGCTAGGTACTAGTAAGGGCTGACACCGACCTACTATCATTTTTTAAATACATTTACAAAAAATATGTTTGCTGATCTAAGTTAATACCAGATTGAGTGGTTTTAACACTAGTTGCGTAGAGACATAGATTACAAGAAAAATACAATACTTAAAGAACACTCGAATTTTATTTTTTTTACAGTTTTACGCAAAAGCAAACCACGAAAATATAAATTATAATTATGTTGAAGTGAAAACTTCTTTAGCACCGTTGTGATTTGAAACTGGATGAAACGAAAAAGCGACACTAAAAAAACGGTAAGCAAACCGCGAAAAAAATATGTTATAATTACTTTGAAGTGAAAACTTCTTTAGCACCGTTGTGATTTGAAACTGGATGAAACGAAAAAGCGACAAAAAAAACAATAAACAAACCAAGAAAAATATAATGTTATAATTACTTTGAAGTGAAAACTTCTTTAGCACCGTTGTGATTTGAAACTAGTTGAAACTAAAAAGCGACACTAAAAAGCAAACCACAAACAATAAGCAAACCACGAAAAAATAATGTTATAATTACTTTGAAGTGAAAACTTCTTTAGCACCGTTGTGATTTGAAACTAGTTGAAACTAAAAAGCGACACTAAAAAGCAAACCACAAACAATAAGCAAACCACGAAAAAATAATTTTATAATTACTTTGAAGTGAAAATTTCTTTCGCACCGTTGTGATTTGAAACTGGATGAAACGAAAAAGCGACACTAAAAGGAGACAAACACATGCATCTATAGCATTTATAGAGAATGGGTTAGAATAATCGGTCTCCTCTTTATGCGGTGCTTCGTAGCCTTCCGACTCTTTTTCTGAAGGTTTCGCTTCTACCGGTGTGAACTGCACACTAGTATTTTTTATAATACTCACTTATATGTTTTAACATTTTTCCGAAATTTAGAGATAACCTTTAGGATAAATTTTACTTTTATGAGTGGAAATAGTTTACATAGCAAATTAAAAGATTTATTTCACAGGAACATCACGACAAAAACCTATTAGGTAAATTCTCATTTAAACATTAATCCGACGTGATTATCCTAATAAAATATAAGTAAGAATGTAGATGTAAAAGATTTTTTCAAAAAAGCAAAACAAAGACTTTGTTATTATATTTACCTAAATATTATGTAATGCATTCGTTTATAGTAAATCTATATTAAATCGTAAAATGGCGACCACACGTCATCTAGTACTATACGAAACTATAAGAACTTAAGCTGTGGATACTGTAGTGCAGACATACAGTATTTTTTTACATTAGCTTCACACATGAGGCCCTGAGGAAAATAATTCGCTTTAGGGCCTATGTCATCTTTGGGGAGAGGTCTTCCTGCTGGAGAGGTCCGGAACCAAACCTACCCCATGAACCTGGTCACCCCTGCTAAGTCACCAAACGTAACAAACTACTTGAAGTCACTTATGGCAGAAGTGTTGGTTGTCCAATAAACGGTTTCCGGGGCGGCGGCATGCCGTTATTATGAAAAATATGCATTTTAGAAGATGATCGAAATAGCAAGTTACACAAAGACAGTGAGCGTTCTAAAATAGTAAAAATAATAAATAATTCAAAAAAATATATATTTTTAAAATCCTGATATTCATTGCAAATTGTACCTTCAATTCATTGAAACCTAACCATTTATATTTATTGCTACTTCCTTCCATGTAATAATCATTTGTAAAGACGTCACTTTGCTACTGTTTCAATGGAAATAAAGTCCCTTTTTAAAATAATTATTTTATGGGGGTAGTTTTAGGTAAGATTCTAAATATTGCACCCAACCCTCACAAAAGAGTTTTATGGTGGTGCAGTAATGTTTACAATCGTATTTTGGATGAAGTATTGTCATGTTTCTTCCTTTTTGAATGCCCTAACTAATTAAGCGTACCTTTTTATCCCATCCATCAAGTACACTTGACGTGACTTTATCACTAAACGGCGTTATAAAAAGGTGGAAATTATTATAATTTTTATCGGCCTTGTATCCCATCCAGATCTCCACAAATTAACATGGCTCTACCTATAATGTAACTATATGGTTTTACAACACATAGGTACATATCAGGAATCTCAATTATAGAGCATTTCAACAATTATCTTTCCTTTGCCAGTTCAATGCCTTACTTTTCAATTTGGGAGGCAAGTATGGGTGCCGCCGCCCCGGGAACCATTTTTTGGATAACCAACACTTCTGCCAAAGGTCATTCCAAGTAGTTAGCTACGTTTCGTGACTTAGTAGGGGTGCCCGGGTTCGTGGGCAGAGATTTGTCCGGGTTTTGCTTTATTATTATATATTTATATATGTATTACTTCTCCAGCTGTATTCTCTCGGAACATCGCCTTACACCGCAGTGGAAGAGATGGATTCATACGTCCGTCACTCTTGGACACAATGACACCCAGATTCCTACCCACCCCTTACATCCTTTTCCTTCTCAGAACTTCCTAACCTTCCTTTCCTAAAAAGACCCTTCACACATCATCCCCAAGATGTCATAGGCCCTGGGGGGAATTATTTTCCTCAGGGCCTCCTGTGTGGAGCTATTGTAAAAAAGCACTGCATTGTCATTGTCTTAATCAAGTCTTCCACGAAAAGATTATTTGATAAAAAAAATGAAATTAAATAAACATTTATTACTTCTGAACTAATGTGGCATGACCCTGCAAATAACCCAAAACCCATAAAACTAAACAAAAAACATCCCCCGTCATCTGAATGTCTAGAATCGTAACATTTTGTCGTTAATTTTAAGGAAATACGCAGAAAGGAATTAAAAAATGACTCTGGTTTGAGGATCAGGTGGTCGGTTGGCCGAACCTTCCGATGTGGTTCCTCATTTTTTTGTGGCTCTTTTTAAAATGAAAACGGAATGACAAGCAACCCAAGTTTTTTTGCAGCAAGATAATTAATATTGTCATCCCTGTTTTCAGACATTTCAAATTAATGCACTAGAAAGCGACGACAAACGTATTATGATGTCAACTTCGAGAAGTAAAATAATCTCTACAGATAGGCAAAAGGTCTTAACGTTTTATTTTACATCTCTTTTTGTCATACATAACTAAAAGGAGATCGTAATATTGGACGTAGGTTAATGAGGTTGAAATGAATTAATGATTTGTCTTCTCTGTTATTCCCATAGAAATTTAAAATTTGTTGTCTCAACTGAAATAGAAATGTGTCGACTTTTAGGAAAACATTTTTTATTATTTTATACAGAATCGTCACAATTTTTAAAATATTTTTTACGGATGCATAAATATATTTTTTAGGAATACCTAAAATCTTGATTTAATGATTGAAGCATTTGAGGAGGTATTGACGTTTTAAAGAGCGTTGTAAACTATAATCGCATCGTGGATTTGGGCGGGTTAATGACATGGTGAAAATATTTTCAAAATGCAAAGTACGACTTTTTGCCGATGATACACTTATATACTTAATTGGAGATAACTATGAAGAACTAATAAATATTTTAAATAATGAACTAGATGATGTATCAAGATGGCTAAAAATAAATAAGCTTAAATTAAATACAAAAAAAACAAAATGTATGGTGATTGGATATAAGAAGACATCCAGTGAAAGCAAAATTAAAATTGATGGTGAAATTATTGAAAATGTTTCTGAAATGAAATACTTAGGAGTCATATTAGATTCCAAACTAAACTTCAATAGACATGCCGAATATACCCACAAGAAAATTGGCAAAAAGATATCTTTTTTGGGAAGAATTCGGCCGAAAATTTCCAGAAAAACCGCCATCACCATTTACAATTCAATTATTGCTCCACACTTCAACTACTGTTCAAGTATCCTTTTCCTTTGTAATGAAAGAGAACAGAATAAATTTCAAATTCTCCAAAACAGAGCAATGCGAATAATACTCCGAAGAAATAGATTTTCAAAAATAATTAAAATGCTAAAGGAACTTAATTGGTTAACAGTGAAACAAATACTGACCTTGAACACGTTGATATTTATTCACAAAATATTAAACAACATGTTACCAAAATACTTCACAAATAAAATCGTATACAATAAGGACATTCACAGACATTACACAAGGACTTGCAAGGAAATAAGATTAAACAAAAAGGACAAAACGAATACGCAAAACAGTCTGCTGTACAAAGGAATTAAGTTATATAACACACTACCAGAAACTCTTCAGTCCTCACCAATTGAAAAGTTCAAGATGGATTGTAGGAGCTACATAAAACAAAAACAAAAAATTTTGTGATTTCAAAAATTTTGTGAATTTAAAATATTATAATTAAAAAAAAAAAAAAAAACTGCAATATGAAATATTATAATCAATTAGAAATTTGTAAACTTAAATGTACAAATTACTAAAATAAAATTCAAATAAAAAAAAAAAAAAAAAAAAATAACTTTTACCGTGGGTGTCAAAAAGACGGAAGTCCCAAGATCCTCCTGGAACTTCAAAACCACTAGGGCGAATTGGGATAACTTTGGGGAAGCTCTACGTGATACCTTAAGGGGATTTCACGACGTAGCAGCAAGAGATCCGGATAATTTGGGGAACTTTTTTAATGCAGCCGTGGTATCAGCTGCCGAGCAGTTTTTAGGAAGATCAAACCCAAAGACTGTTATCAGGACGCCGTGGTGGTCGAGTGAGCTGACTTCACTGAAAGGGGCCTACAAGAGAGCCTATCGAGCCCTGGGCGTGTCCAGACGAGGCGGGTGCACGCAGGAGGAGACACTCGCCCTTCAGTCACGACTCAGTGTCTCCCGTAGAGTCTTCAAACAGGCCGTCCTCTCAGCGAAACGAGCTGCATGGCATAATTGGGTACAAGAAGTGGGAAACGCCAACCCGTGGGAAGTCCACAGCGCCATAGATAAAACGGGAAAAGGCTCTGATCGGTATTTAACTAGCGTAATAAGCGAAAAGGACGGTAGGAACGTTGAAAGTGTGGACGTGGCATCCACTCTCAATACACTTCTGGGCAAGTTAGTTCCTGTAGATTCAATAATTGGGGAAAGCGACCACCACAAACAGATTAGAAATCTGTCACGGCTCCCTCCGAGAAACCTCGCTCAGGAGGTTAGGATGACACCAGTAACTAAAGCGGAAATCGAGTTGATAATCAAGGGTTTGGGTCTTAAGAAGGCACCAGGGCATGATAGGCTCAATGGCGTAATAGCGAAGCAAGTATGGGTCCACGCCAAGGAGGAGCTCTTCCAGGTGATGGATACGTGCATGAGAAGAGGAACTTTCCCTTCTGAATGGAAGAGGGGCGTGCTTAGGATTATACCAAAGGGGAACGGCAAACCAAGGTCGGACGTGAAGCCCTACCGTCCAATCACCCTGCTACCTGTCCTGGGGAAGATCCTGGAGAAACTGATTAGACAGCGTTTACGTCAAACCTTATCCCCACCCTGCGAGCGTCAGTTTGGTTTTGTCCCCGGTATGTCCACTGAGCACGCCATCACGTATGCGCTTGAATGGGTGAAGGCTTGCCAAAAGAAGTACGTAATTGGAATCTTCCTCGATATTACTGGTGCCTTCGATCACGCTTGGTGGCCGATGATACTTGTCAAGCTCAAAAATAGGAAATGTCCACAAAACCTGTTCAAGATCTGCGCTGATTACCTCTGCGACAGAACTATCATCCTTTCTTTTGGAGACTACCTGATTGAACGAGGAGTTGACTTGGGTTGTCTTCAGGGTTCAATCCTTGGACCAGAGTTTTGGAATATTGTGTTTGACGATTCCTCCAGGTTGCCCTTACCTGATGGATGTATCTCGGTGGACTAAGCTGATGACAAATTGTATCTTGTCTCGGGGAACAGCAGAAAGGAAGTTGAAAGTAAAGCTGAAGAGGTTTTAAGTGTGATTTTAGAATGGGGAAAGAGAAACCGGCTGACCTTCGCTCCCCACAAGACTATGGGACTCCTGATGAAGGGTAACCTCAATAGAAGTAGAAATCCAACCATCAAAATGGGAGATACCAATATCCGATTCGTTGAGAACACTACATACCTAGGCGTCACTTTGGATCGAACGTCCTCGTTCTTGACCCATGTTAAAAGCGTGTCAAGTAAGGCCCAGGCCCTCTTCTTGAAATTGAGAAGAATCTCTACTGCCGAGTGGGGATTGCGCTCTCCAGCGCTCCGTCTCTTGTATAGGAGGGTTTACGTGACGCAAGTCTCGTATGCGGCCTCTGTGTGGGAGCACCGCCTGGAGAATGCACTCATACTCTCGGCGCTCAAGAGAGGCTAGGGAGTCCCCTTGCTGGCGCTTTCGGGTGCTTATAGAACAGTTGCTTCGGACGCTTTGCCAGTCTTGGCCGGCATTTTGCCAATTGATCTTGAAATCAGGGAGGTGCTAACAAAGAAGAGCCTGACAAAAGGAAGACCCGCTACACACCTAGGTGTTGAACTAATACCAGGCGGGGCAGTGTCTCTCCCAGGTCTTCTTAGAGAGATGCGAGAAAGAACACTGAGAGAATGGCAAGAGCGATGGGACAGGTCGAATACGGGAAGATGGACTTACTCCGTCTTCCCGTCAGTTAAACTCAGAATGGAAGGGGCACACATTGTAAGGGATCACCATGTGACCCAATTACTGTCCGGGCATGGGGAGTTTAGGGGGAGATTGCACAGTCTCTCTCTATCCCCCCATCCAAACTGCGCGTGTGGCAATACGGACCAAACAGCCGAGCACATTCTGTGGCGTTGTGAGATTATGACGGATGCTCGAGAGGAAATGTTGGATGGTTTACAAGTGACCACGAGACCAGTATGGAACGCTGATCTCGTCTGGAATAAGGTGAACTTCGAGTGCCTGCGGAAGTTTACAAAGGTTTGGGTTGAGAGATGGCCTGATCTTAGAGTCGCTGACCAGCTGTAAAATCATTGTGAGTTTCAGATGCCTGGTGTATTTGCTCCTGATGACCACTGACTTTTCTTTCTCATCTCTTTTATTACCATTGCTCCGATTTTTTTTGGTTTTCTATATCTTTATCTTCACTGCCTTTATGTTTCCTTAGATTGTAAACCCAAGCGGAGTTGAAAATATTTTGTTTTTACTGCGATAAATTCCTGGTGGTTTAAAATCTTTATGTACTTCATGTAGTTCTGCTTTTTCTCCCATTTCAGACTTCGATGTGCCGAATTGAGAGCGAAGGTCCTGATGACTCCTTCGCTTAAAACAAATTGATACATTTCTGTTATTACTGACCAAATTAAAAACATGGTATATAATATATTCTGCTACTTGTAACCAACTGTTATTCTTCACTAAGTATTATGTTCTCTTATTTTTAGTTTTCCTTTTTTTAGCAATTTTTTTTTTCTGTTTTAGCGATTCAGCAATAAGCTCCGACCCTTGTGGCTGAAACTGAACTGTAAATGTTCTGTAATGTCAACTTCCCCATTTTGGGGGTGAGTTAGACCTCGCTCCTGGATACATTGGCGTAAAAAAAAATTTCGGAATGGAATCCTCACAACTCATCTGCGCCTCCACCAGCGACATGCGTGGGCCTGAGGTTTGGCTGGGCGAACTCAGCATCCTTCCGCCCTGCCTCCGGCAACTCGACGCTTCCATCCTTAGAGTCTTCGGGTACGTTCCCCTACTTCCCACTTACTATCGTCAAGGCACAACCGAGAAACCGGCTAAAGGGCGCGGATGTTGAGATTCATTCACGACAGATCGATCACCATACACATTCTGGCTGGTACTGCCAGATGACGAGAGAGGCCCACCCGACACAAGCGTTCTTCATATCACAATACTTGTTTTCATTATCTTTTCTTGCAGATGCTTGCAACATACGCAAGATGCCATTACCCTGCGAGCAGCCGCCTTTTATGTTTTTACCTTATCTTTTTTTAATTTGTTTATCCCTGACTTGCTTTATATTTTTTGCATTTTGTATATTATGTAAGCACTTGCATACTGCTTCCTAACACTGTATGCAGGGACACTGGAGGTCTAGATTCGTTCAAACTTAAATGTGGATTCGTTCTTTCAAAAAAATTAGAGTCCTTGCGAGAGCCTTGAAGGAGTAACCATCTGTTACTTATACCAGGGCGGGTAAGTGGTGGATACCTCCACTGTACAGATCTGGATACTGAAATAATGCCATTTCCAATTACTTAAAAGGGATAAGTTAACCAATTACGTTAAAGGAATATGTTTGTTTACAAGACTTTTTTATGATTATGTAAGTTTAATTTTTTTTTTAAATACGGAGCATAATGTTTTATTTATCTCTTAAATCAGAGAAAACAAAAGGTTTGTCCTATAAGTACAAACCAGATACAACCGGAAATATGTATTTTATAAATCAAATTTTAACGTTTTCTACAAAAAAAATATAAATTGATTTCGAAAGATTGTTATTTTATTTAGTAAAGTTATGTTTTAAATTTTGTAAAAAATGGTGTTTTTTTATTACAATAAGGTTAATGTCGTTGGTTGTTGGCAGATTTGTAATTTTTGCGAACAAAATAGTGTATTATACAATACACATTTCAAATCATATAATAACACAGTACAATAAATCAATAAATTATCTAGGAAAGCTACCAGAATTTTAATTTGTGTCTGAACAGAATCATTAAAAAATATATCTGCCCGCTTGCTTTGCGAATACATACCTAATTTATTATATTTATTTACGGTCTTACAAAACTAATATATTTCAGATTTTTTACACATTTATTTAGAAAATATTGACAAATTATAAATACTTATTGTATAAAAATAATTATAAAAAGTTCTTTTTATTATCAAGCGTTTGAGTATTTTTGTTGCTACTTTCAATGAAATGCAATCGATATTCAGTTATTAAAGAGAGGAATAATCAATCTTTCTCATCTGAACCGTCCTGTTCATTTTCATGGGTACGATCGCAAGACTATCGAAATTTGAATTTTTAGCCGCTGGTTAATGGGCCTTAAAGAGATTCTCAAAAAATCTCGCCATACAAATCAGAATACTACCTTTTAATAAGGGTTGTTTTCCCTGAGAGCTTAAAACTTCGAAGCCCATTCCAGCGAACGACATGTCAGTAGATTCTTCAACCGCTTCTAAATAATGCTCGTCTCGGCGTATAAGACAATGGCCGAACCATTACGGAGACTTCAGCATTCACAATACAGCTTTGTGTAGAGGCCTGAAGGCTGTACCAAACACTGCGCGATTCTGTGCAGTTTACGGTAAGCACTGAATAGTTCTGTGCAATGTACAGTAAGTACAGTATTCTGCGCATCGTATTCATCTGCAATGAGCCACTCCAGTGTGCAGTGTTCTCCACTATCTAGTTCTGATGCTCTCTCGGGTTGTGGCTCTTGATGGTGCGACTGTGGTATGGATCATATTTATTTCTTCAAAAACTTTAGAAACATACTAGATTCCAAATCTATGAAAATTGTTTATTACTCTCTCTGTCAATCAATCATTGAATATGGAATAATCGCATGGGGAGGTGCAACACTATCATCTATAGATTCACTATCGAAGGCAGAAAAAATGAAAGTTATTCTTAAAGTTCCCATAATAATAAGTACTACAGATATATTTAACAAATTCCCTGTATTAGATATTCGACAAATTTATACAAAATAAATCTTAACTCTTCTGTTTAAAAATAAAACACATACATTTTATGAAAATACCCGAAATATTGTAAACACATGGCACAAAACCAAAGAACTCATACAAACACCTAAAATAAACACAACATTTGGTCAAAGAAATTTCAAATACATTGCGCCTAAAATATACAATAATCTTCCTGAAAAAACAAGACAATCGAATAATATTAACAAATACAAAATCCTGATCAAATAATGAATCACCGAAAAGGGTTATACAATAATTAGTCACCTCACCCAAATATAATCCTCTATCTCATTTTCGTTATTTGTTTTTGGGGTGTTAACACCCCAAAAACAAATAACGAAAATGCTTTTGGCCGTGAAAACCTTAAAACGTATCATCTATCTCATTATTGTTACCACTACCGACCAACCTGAAAATTTTTGTCAAATATTTTTGCTTTATTGAAAAATTTATTTATTTATTTATTTATCATTAACGCCCTTATGGGCTTTTACATACATTTACATTTTTTTTATATATTTTAGTACATACAGGTGTGTTTAGATGATAAAGAAAACTTTTCACATATTACATAGAAGTAAAGCTGGTAAGTAAAAAGTATAGCATTATACAATAAAGAGAAAAAAAATCACTTTTAGAGCTGCAGATAGCATAACATATGTATAACAAATAATAATAATGAGTGGGTTCTTAATATACCTATGTGTAATTTATATGTGTTGAATACATAGCGAAGTTGATTTCAAACAAAAATACGCACTACCGACTTGAACCGCACTAAAATTAATATTCAAAACGATTCCATTTTGACCAGTTACATTGTCGTCAGAATTTCTGCAAAATTCAATTTAAGAAGACAAAATACTTTATACTGCTACCATGGAACATTTCAGGTTAAAACAAATAATGTCAGATACTTCAGTAAACTATCACGGAGAGGACAAATGGGTTCGATAATATAACAGGGTATTTAATTACAATCCAATTAAAAATTAGTCAAAGTATAAGCCGTTAAAGTAATTTTCTTATCATTACCTATTACAACGATAAACAAGAAGAGTTTTTGTAAAGTTTGTTTATAAATTATAAATTACTAACCTTTATTCCGCCGTGTATGGTAGGTGTTTTACGGAGCATAATTATGCAAAGCGCCCTTGAGGTGATTTTTCACAAAAACGGCGCTATACAAATTATCCAATTATTATTATTATTATTATTATGTATGTTTACGATAAACTGTGCACAGAAAGTTTCAAATTGGAGATTTATAATTCTATTGTAAGTATTCCAATATGCTGAGTTTAAATTTCGACACTGAATGATGACGATAAACATCGATTGTGTTATATTTATTTCCAAGTCTGTGAAGCCTTTCGATAGGCGAGTTTTCGAAGTAATTATTAGTAGACGCGTTGACAAAATACGGCGCATTCAATCTTGTATTACGGGTAGGTACCCGCAGTTGGATTAGTTTGGTTAAATCAAGGGCGTCCAGTCTGCCATTTGATATATTGAAAAGACATATTAAATCACTCATTATTCGTCTCGAAGTTAATTCATTTAATTTTAGTAAGCCCATTAGATATGTGTAGTTAAGCTCTTCGATTGGAATTTCTAATTTATAGTTTATAAATCTCAGAAACTTATGTTGCACTCTCTCAATTTTTTGTTGGTGAATCTTATAAAACGGAGCCCAGATTGTTAAATTGTACTCTAAATGGCTTCTCACCAACCCAGTGAACAGCAATTTAATATAAACCCCAAGCTTTTCATGGCCTTGTTAGATATTTCGTTTATATGAGGAACAAAAGATAATTGACTGTCAAAAATACTACCTAGGTCCTTAATTTGTTCAACTCTTTTTAGAAAGATATTGTTAATACTGTATTCATATGTAATAGGGTTTTTAATTCGGGCAAAAGTTATTGCTTGACATTTTTCAATATTGAGGAACAGTTCATTATGGATGCACCACTCTTGTAGCCTCACAAGATTTGTTTGTAATACGCAACAGTCATTGAGATTAGTAATTGTTTTGTAAATTTTAAGATCGTCCGCAAATAAAAGTACAATAACTCCATCAAAGATTGTAGTTATGTCGTTGATGAACAAGGAAAACAATACTGGTCCTAGATGTGACCCCTGGGGAACTCCGGTGAAGATTTCGAATTTATGTGAAAAGTGTGAGTTGAGTTTGACTGAAATTTTTCTATTGTATAAGTAACTTACGAACCATCTCAAAATATGCCCCGTTATTCCAAGGGATTTTAATTTGCGTATAAGTATTTTGTGTGAGACTTTGTCGTAAGCTTTGCTGAAGTCAGTGTATACTACGTCTGTTTGAAGACGATTGTGCATATTATTAAATAAATATTCCTGATAAATCATCAAATTTGTGAGAGTAGACCTTTTTGACATGAAACCGTGTTGTCGATGTGAAATTACTTTGTTAATCTCAGGAGAGAGTTTAGAGAGCAGAGCAGATTCAAATATTTTCGGGATCGACGACTGGATACAGGTAGGTCTATAGTTGGATATATCGGATTTATCACCCTTCTTGAAAATTGGAGACAGAAAGCTTGTTTTCCATTTATTCGGAAAGAAGCCCGTTTTAATTGACAAGTTAAAAAGTTTAGTAAGAGGATATGTTAAGACTGACAAGCATTTCGATAAGAAGATTGTAGGAATGTTATCAGGACCAGCCGATTTTTTCGGGTCTAGGGACTTTAATTTATTTCTAATATCACTTTCTTCAAATATACATTGATTAAAATCGATCTGGTTATCATTAGATGTTGTGGTGTTGAATGATGGAGAGTTGTTTGCAGAATCGTAGACTTTGCTGAAGAATTCAGCAAACAAATTAACGATTTCTTGGGGATTATCGGTCATTTTGTTATTTAAATACATATTAGAGGGTAAACCGGAGTCATTATTATTTAGTAGGTTTGAAAATTTATAGATATTTTGAGGGTTGGCAAGAGCCAATTCTTCGCAGTTATTGATGCACTTTTTGTAACATAACTTGGAAATTTTTTTGATGCTCATTCTTAGTTCACCAAATTTTGCGTAATCAATAGGATCATGTGTTTTGTAAGCTTTATGAGCGATTTTTTTGTCTCTAATTAATTTAATAAGATCGTTACTAAACCATTTTGGGTAATTATGCGTATAAATTTTTGAAACGGGTACAAATAAATCAATAGCATTATTTAGAATTAAGTAAAATTTGTCAACCATTACCTTGATGTTTTCTTCAGTATCATGTACTATATATACTTCAGTAAAATGTACTATATTTAATATTTATAAAATCTTTGTAAACTAGTCTGCCTCTACCCAGGATTTCCGAGTGAGACAGGCAAGGCCAAAAAAATATATGTAAACCTTTTTATATAGATGCACATAATAAATAAAATAAAAAATAAATAAAATCTACAAATGCAGCCTTTAAATATTGCAACCAAATGAGTAAAAATACGCGCTTTACATGCGGTGGCTGTGTAACGTGAATTTGTATCTACTTTAACAATTTAATTTAATTTAATTTTCAATTTGGGAGGCGGGAATGGGTACCGCCGCCCCGGGAACCTTTATTGGATAACCAACACCTCTGCCACAGATCACCCCAAGTGGTTCGCTACGTTTGGTGATTTAGCAGGGGTGCCCGGGTTCATGGGGTGAGGTTTGTCTAGGTCTTGGAGGCGGATGACCAGGACATACTGAACCCCAGATTCCTACCCACCCCTTATACCCTTTTCCTTCCCAGAACTCTCCTCTCCTTCCTTTCCTTAAAAAAACCCTACACACAGCATCCCCAAAGATGACATAGGCCCTGAGGAAAATTATTTTCCTCAGGGCCTCCTGTGTGGAGTTCATGTAAAAAAAAAAAAAAAAAAATGAAGTAGGTAAAATAGTATCATACCTGTTCCTAGGTGGTTCGATGATAAATAAGCCCAAAACAACAATCTTATAACTATATATACATTTGAATGTTTGTATTTATGCTTCATTATTACGCATTATTATGAGCACTGGAATGAGACAGGTTCGGATTAAAGACGATACCATGTATTTTTGAAGTAAAACTTCTTTACGGTCGCTCGACTTGGGGGGTAAGCTGGTGAATGCGCTACGAAAAGTGGTGATTGTTACGAAAAATGTCATGCGAACGGTAATCGATGCGAACGGTGATCGATTGCTAGGCGAACGGTCGGGCCTTTGCGCACGCTTGACTTGGGAAGTGATAAGGATGGTCACTCCAAGGTCGTAGGTCACCCCAAGTTCGTAGGTCACCCCAAGATCTTAGGTCACCCCAAGGTCGTAGGTCACCCCAACGCTACGTTTGGTAACTTTGGTTTGTCTTGTAGTTTTACTTCAGTCGTGTGGTCAAAAGCACACTGTTTTTTTTTAATTATAACATTATGGTATGCTTCAACTTGCCTCCAAGGATGCTTAACCAAAAGACCAAATTTATGTTTAAAAAACAAAATTAACTTGAAAAAATGAAACAACACTTCACTCGTTTCTGTTGCCAAAACGTTCAAATTTTGACGTTCGACCAGCCAATCCATTTCCGAGAGTGAGGGATGAAAAATCTATGAAAGATGGGATATAATTACCTCTGTGGGAACACTATATGATCACAAAATTTATCTTGTTCCCCCCCCCTCCTTCAAGATCCCCAACAAGTCCTCTCCCACTAACTTTCATTTATCATAAATATTATGATAAATTCAGTCACTTTAATGTTTATGTACACCGGAATCATTTATTGGTTAAGCAATACTTCCGCCGTAGGTTACTCAAAGCGGTTTATTACGTTTAGTGACTTAGCAGGGGTGCCCGGCGTTGATGGGGTGAGATTTGTATAGGTCCTGGCGTTGCATGGCAGGCCAAATCGAGGTAGAATGAGTGGCCTATTGCCCTCTCCAACCGGACTCTCCCTCAAGACATCGCCTTCCACTGCACTTGAAGGGATGGATTCGTACATCCGTCACTCCTAGACATACTAACCCCCAGATTCCCACCCACTCCTCGTACATTTTTCCTTACCGTAACTTCGTCTCCTTCCTTTCCTTAAAAGATTTTCTACTCATTCCCAAAGATGACATAAGCTCCAAGGGAATTATTTTTCTCAGGGTCTCCTGTACGAAGCTATAGTATAAAAATAAATGTTTACCTCACGTAAGTTATTGCATGTCCTATTACTGAATTTTGTGCTTAATTAGAATTAAAATAATATGGGATACTTTTTTTTTGACATTTGCTCCACACGGGAGGCCCTCAGGAAAATAATTTCCCTCAGTGCCTATGTCATCTTGGGGGACGTATGTGGAGTTTTTTTAAAGGAAACGAAGGAGAGGAAGTTCTGGGAAGAAAATAGGTATGAGGGGTGGGTAGGAATCTGGGAGAAATATCCCTCGCCCAGTCTCTCTCGGTCCGGCCCACCAATACCTGGATAAACCTCACCCCATGAACCCGGGCGCGTATTTACAATCCCTACCGCGTTTCAGTCGCTTTAAATTTTCAATATCAAAATTTAAATATTTAGAAATAAAATTATTAATTTCTAATATACACATTGGAAAGATTATTTTATCTAGATTTTAGAACAATTTTTGTTTTTGCAAAGTGATAAAAAATTATCAATATAGAGGTGTATTTACAATATATGGGAATAATATTAAAATTTAAATATTTAGAAATAAAATTATTAATTTCTAATATACACATCAGAAAGATTATTTTATCTAGATTTTAGAACAATCTTTATTTTTGCAATGTGATAAAAAATAACCAATATAGAGGTATATTTAAAATGTAAATTGTCGTTACCGCGACTGAATCGGTATAGGTTTTGTAAATACGCAACCCGGTCACCCCTGTCAAGTCATCAAATATAGTGAACCACTTGGGGTGACCTGTGGCAGAGGCGTTGGTTATACAATAAATGGTTCCCGAGGCGGCGGTACCCATACACGTTTCCTAAATGACTAAATAAATCCTTCGATCTGTTGTGGTGTTCAGGGCAACGACAACCAACGCTTTCTAACGGACGGACGTGTTGAATCAAACAGAGAATTCATGATTTTGTATAAGAATAAAGCATCGGAGATATTTTCACGTAAAGCAAGGTAAATGATAAATATTAAAAAAATATTATAATATTTATTTAAATGAGGATAATATTGGCAAAACTCAATCGAAAATCTGGAGACAGAAAAATCAGAAAAAGATTTTGGCACCTCTGGGACTCGAACCCAGGACCATTTACTTACATGGCAAGTGAGCTAAGGTGTCTATATTCAATACGTCTCCAGATTTTGGATTGAGTTTAGATTGTATTGTCTTCATTTAATTAAATATTATAATTTGAAATTTTACTCATAAAATAAAAAATAAAAAAAATAAATGTAAATATTATCTTTAAACGATCGATATTGGACGTTTTTTAAAGAGAAACTTTCTTAGCCTCGTTGTGATTGAAACGGAAATGGTCACTAAAATTTATTATTTGATCGGTCCTCGAATCTAATATAATGCGGTAAATTTAGGACTCCGGGCGAACCCTTGCAGCGGCGTAAAGCGCCTGACTCTCAGCGCCCATGGAGACATCCAGCGAACGAAAGTTCGAATCCTACCAAATCCAAAAAACAAACATTTTTTATTTTTGTAAAATCAATATGTAATCTTCAAACCACTTTTAAATAAACAGGCAAAAGGAAAGAAAGCGACATCTCTGATTTTTTTTTAAATAATTGACTTATCTTATTGAAATCAAAATTGATAAAGAAATCCTATCGGCGTATATAGGTACTGCTTAGGACATAGGTTCGCAGCCCCAGTGGCAACCGCACCCGCAGCAACCACCCCTAGAATTTTAATATCTCTAGTGCTCTAATGATCTGCGAAAGCTTAACAAACGGCCATAGACAAAACGCCATCCATCGTCTATTGTGGCCGCTTGCTGCCATATTGTCCATTGTCCCTCGTTCCCTATTTCCCTCGCTCCGGCTCTGAGCGGGATTTAGCTGCACAGATAATGGGACAACTGGGGACTGCCAAGTAAAAAGAACGAAGATATAGTTTTGCTCGTTTTTATTTTCAAGATTTGTAAATTTTTTTCTGGTGCTGCTTTTGTATATAACTGAAATGTTTTGAAAGGGAATAAATACTAAAGTTATCGAAGTATAAAAATAACAATGTTTTAAAAATAAATTAATTTTATTGGTTAGTGGCTGAGTTGATAAATGTGTCTCTTCTGCTTGTCTTTAATTTAATTTTTATTTTATTTGGGAGCGAGTATGGTTACCGCCGCCTCGGGAACCTTTTATTGGAAACCAACACCTCTGCCATAGGTCACCCCAAGTGGTTCATTACGTTTGGTGACTTATCAGGGGTGCCCGGGCTCATGGGATGAGGTTTGTCCGAATCTTGGTGACTACGTCTGCCCACCAGCTGCATGGCAGGCGGTATCGGGAGAGAATGGTTGAAGAAGTCCCTTTGACTTCTCCAGCCGTAGGTACTCTCTCGGAACAACGCCTTGCACCACAGTGGGAGGGATGGATTCATACAACCTGGACATACTGACCCCCAGATTCCTTCCTTTCCTAAAAAGTCTTTGTCATCCCCATAGACGACTGAGGGGAATTATTTTTCTCAGGGCGTCTAGTGTGGAGCTAATATATATATTTTTTTTTATTATTTGTAAACACACTTTAAGTAAGGCTAATCAGATCTGGTTAGCAAAGACGGCTAAATCCATTTCAAGCAACGTATTGATTTTGAATGGTGGACTTTCACCAGGCTGAAACTGAGAGTATTTATATACAACTCAATTATATTATTTTTTCAAGAAATAAAATTGAAATATCACAATTTTTTAATGTTATAACTAAGAAACAATTTATTTTAAAATAAAGAGATTTTGAAAGATTTTAGTAGGCAGGTAATATCAATGTAAAATGTTGTTTATTGCGAAGACAAAAGAGTTGATGGCCAAATCAAAACTAAACACCTAAATCCACATTAATTTCACTATTATTATATGAATCACCACAATCCTTACATCTATTTGGATGGTGGAAGACGTAACGCTGTACGAATCGAAAAATTAAGGGGAATATAAACGCTAGAAATATGTCGAATCTCATGCCTGCAAAATTTTAAAATCGAGTGTCTTTTTGCACGAGGCTAGTAAGCGAAAAAGTGGTTTTTATTTATTTTGTGCATAATTTTATGAGAACGAAAAAAAGTTAGAACATAGATAAAGTCAAAAATAGTCTTAGCCGTAAAGGGGTATTTTTTAAAAATTGTTACTTACATTACTTCATAGTTAAGTCATGAGAAAACATTTTTTTTAGTGGTTTACGCTTATATTTTTTGTTACGTAAATAATAATTTTATTGTAATTCCAATACATAGATAAAGTAGTTAAAGCTTCAATTTATCCGTAGCATATTTTTTGATGTTCATACTGTAAGCCGATTCGTCGTAAAGATTAATCAAAATAGTATCTACATAGGATTTCACGTATATATTCATCTTAATCACGGTAATTCTTTTGGCCATGAAAACAATCTATTTGGCCTGCTTATGCAAGAAATTTGAGATATGGGTAATGTTTAGACTGTGCAAAATTATTAAGCTTTAAGTTTTGGTGTTACCATCAAATACCGGATTCGAACTATCAAGCTTAGCCCCCCATTCTTGATATCATGTAAGGACTGATGCCCTGATGATGGACACTTTAAATGAAGAGGGAAGCGCAACACTGTAAAATGACCCAAAACTTATTTACGATGAATATACATAACATTACTTTCAAGATATTATGCAAATTCTTATGCCTTCCTAATAAACAACATGTTATATGGAACTTACCTGCCTACTAAAATCTTCACATTACCATTAGAACTAATTAAACATTTTTTATAATGCCACGAAAGGGGACGATAAACCGGCAGGGAGAGAGCAGGATTTTCCAGAGTTCCTGAAAACCCCGCTAGAGCGCGTCTTTTCAGCTCACTTCCGGTTATTCGTTTTTTCGGATTTCAGCGCGTAAAATAATTCGCCCGTTTTTTTAAGGGGATGAAAGGCGTATTTAGAGTTTGTCGCAGGGGATGTAATTTTAAGGATTTTATGAGTGTACCTTGATTTTTAAGGCGAAACTTAATAATGAGAATAAGAGGGCTAATGAGGCTAGAATGAGGTAGAAGAGGCTAGAATGAGGAGAAACGGTGCTGTAATAATATGAAGTTTACGAAGACCCGTAAAATTATATCTAAGAACGGGCAAATCATTTTAAATAGGATACTTATATTGGTTTCAATGTATTCTAATGTAATGTTACACCGATACGCCAATATAAAGAGCATGTTTTAATAAAAATAAAAAAAATCATTGGCGCGAAATTACTTAAAATTGTACGTTACGGGTATAATATGCTATTCTGCCATGATTTATGATTATTATTGTAACAATATTATAATTTAAAAAATTAAAAAGCAATTAATAAACAAACGAAAATTTTTGAAATATACTTTACAAATTTGTGAAAATTTTAAAACGTACACATACATTTATATTCACACATTTTTTTTATGCGGCAGGACTGGGAGGATGATGCAATTGCAGTCTCTCATTTTTTGTGAGATAGATGTATAAAAATTATTACTTTTAAATAGATAAATAAAAATAATAAAAATTCAATGAAGTACATAAAATAAATAAGTAAAATTAAAAATAAATGTAATAATTAATTATTATATTTATGATTTTTTATTATTAAATAAAATTTAATGTATCTTTCCGAACACATAATTTCTTTAATAACAGTTTAGGTATTATTAATTTTTCAACAACAAAAAAATCCCGTTGAATCCAAGTCGCAAAAGACGCACTTATTTTCCTAGAAATATTTCGACGACATAGATCGAAAGAGAAAAGAAGGAGAAAAATTACACATTTAACTAAAAATTACATATTTAAACAGTTTGATGTTCCAAGCATACAGAAAATCTATGCCAAAAACATTCTAGTACATCACCACAAAAACGACCTAGAGAAAGAAACATCACATGCTCATAAAACCAGAGCGAAACAAACAGACACACTTAATATACCAAAGTACCACTTAATACAAAAAGTACCACTTAATACCAAAGTACCACTACCACTTAATATACCACTCTTCATTTGGTCAAAGAAGTTCTGAATTTTTAGCAGTAAAGTTATATAACAAACTCCCACTTAGTATCAAACAAATTAAAACAAAAAACAGCTACATTAAGGACATTAAATGTTGGCTGAAGGAACTACCGGAAAATGACCTTACTAGTATACTTAAAACATCATAGAAGTTTCTGGAAAACCTTATCCAAACAAGTTAAACCATAGAAGTCGCTGAAAAACTTATCCAAAGCATAGTCCCCCTCAGCACAGGATCTCCTAGTGAGGAGGACTTCGAATATATTTTCTATTTTATACATATATACATCTAACTAACATGTTTCATATAAAAATGTAAAAAATATTATATAGTTACTAAATAAAAAAAAAATAAAAAAATAAAAAAAACTAATTTGGATTTTATTCCCTAGCAAAGCATTTCAAATTTCCGCATTCGATATGCTTTAGGATCGTTAGTTAATAAATTTCTGAAAAAAGATTTTATAAATTTCTTTTTCCCCTTCCATTCTTCGTTTTTTTCGTCTCGCAATATTCCCATTAATTATAATTATTATTATCACAGTCCCACTAGCTCGAGGAAACTCCTTTCAAGTATTGTTTTTTTTTAAATAAACCATATATTTTTTTTAAGTTCTAGTCTCAAAAGCGTTGTGGTTTTTATTAGACCACTTTGTAGATTCATCCAGAGATATATACTTTCAATTATTTGTGTATTTCTGTGCATTTATTGCATTCAAAAACCTCCGTCGTCGCCGCTTTCCTCGTTTTGCTCATTTATTATCCCCGTGGCAACAATGGACAGAAAAAACGCACAGCCATTCGCCAGGGATGCAGACTTGTGGAATATACACAGTGGGTGCTAGCCACCCTGTACAGGGGAAGTACCTCGGAAATACAATAACTAAATAGGTTCTCTTAAATTATCTGTGTTTGCGCTCTTTATTTTCTTGACTTACGAGGTCTATTAATAAATTTATTTTAATATTTCAGATGAGTTCATAAGAAAATTAGATATTTTTAGTTTTATGTATTTGAAAAAAAAACTTTCTCCAATAGAGTGAGAAGAAGAGTAAATTATTTCCAATATAATATATTTCTCCATTTTCCAATATAATCTCCATAGTAAAACAATCTAAATACTACATCTGTGGCCAAACAGTAACTAGTAGTAGAAGAGAAGTTAGTGAGATCTATCTATCATCTATCTAACATTATTCTATCATCCATATAAATATTCTCTATCCGTCTTTAGTTTGTCGTATATTTATCGTCTAATCACCATCTATTTATTTATTTATTTATTTATATTTTATTAACGCCCTAGTGGGCTTTTACAAGAAAAGAAGCAAATATATAATTAACAATATTAATTACACGTATTACATAAACAATAAAACAGAATAAATATGAATGCAATCGACTCGTTAGGCAAAGAATATTACAACATAAAAAAGAAATGAAATGAAATATTACAAGTTGTACTTACAAAAAACTAAAACAATTCAGCTTTAAATATTTATACATATTATTAACAATAATAATAAGACCTGACATAGAACAAAGTGTAAATAGAACTGCAAAAATATTATAAAGTAAATATACATTTTACGAGGTTTAGATGAGAAAATATTTTATGAGAAAAACAAAAAAAATAATAAAAGTTAATTATTAGCAGATAGAATCGAGATTAGTTGATTTTTGAAACATTCAAAACTGTCAACACTAAATATATCTATAGATTCGCAGTATTTATTCGCAAGGTTATGGATTCTTGGAATTGGTGAGTATATGGAGTAATTAGTGTTGAGTTTATTGTTGCATTTAAAAATATCTTTACTACGAGTTTGTCTAGCAGGTATGCTAATGCAAATTAGTTCCAACAAATTAGGGCTGTCAATTAAAGATTTTATAATTTTGTATAAAAATAATAAATCAATTAACACTCTTCTATCTGATAATTTAAGAAGTCTGGTTTCAGCGCGTAAGTAATTATAATTTATAAATTCGATTGGAATTTTCATTTTAAAATTGATGTACCGAAGAAATTTGTTTTGTACCTTTTCCAATGATTGAGAATGAACATTGTAGTATGGTGACCATACAGAGGAATTGTATTCTAATCTGCTTCGTACTAGTGAGCAATACAGATGTTTTAATGTTAACATACTTTTAAAATTTGCCCCCATTCTCAAGATAAAACCTAGTATTCTCATTGCATCGCTTGTTATTTCATCGATGTGTACATTGAACTGTAGACTCTCGTGGAATATAACACCAAGATCACGAATCTGCGATACACGAAGAAGATTAACACCATTCATATCATAAGAAAAGTTAAAAGGATTTTTACCTTTGTAAAAACTAATAATCTGGCATTTACCAATATTTAGTTGTAAATCATTGGCAGAACACCACGCGCATAGTTTGTTCAGGTTTGACTGCAGAATGGCGCGATCGTCATCGTTTCTAATTGTTCTGTAAATCTTCAGATCATCAGCAAATAATAGAACTTTGACATTACTAAAAATATTAACTATATCATTTATGAATAAGCAAAATAATATTGGGCCCAAATGAGATCCCTGTGGTACCTCACTCGAGGCAGCATATATTTTCTTTATAGTCTATATATTATCGTACTCTGTCTTCTGTGTATTGTATATCTGTCTTCTTTCTATCTTATATCTTTTCTATCTCTATATATTATATATATTTCTATCTAGCTTACATAGATCTTATATCTATTTACTTTCTATTATATTTATCTTCTATTTATATTCTAACTAGCTTATATATATCTTCTATTTGTCTTCTATTTATCATATCTCTATCATCCATCTGTTTTCTATCTATCTTCAGTCTATCGTCTATTTAACGTAAATCTTTGACGGCCGGCGTAGTTCAGCGGTAAGGCTCTTGACTCGCACATCGAAGGTCGCGGGATCGAATCCCGGCATGGCAAATAAATTGTATTTGATTAATTTGTCTTATTTCACAATTTATTCATTTAAAATAATATATAATATATTTGTGGTACGTTCCAGAGCGGAAGATACTCTCAGTATTGTCCTGGTGTAAGACCACCATTCAGAATTGAAACGTTGCTTGAAATGGCTTTAGTCGTGTTCAGTGACCAGATCTGAATAGGCAGGTACTTCCGACCTTCCTCTTTCCCATCTCTTTCTCCTCCCCCTACCTTCAGCCTCACAACATACCCCAATTGGGGATGCCATAGTCCCACTGGCTCCAGACGGGAGCAGTTGGGACTCTGGAAAAAAAAAGATGAGAAGTTAGTGAGATCTTTATTCTACCTATCATCTGTCTATAATCATTATTTATGTTTGTATTCTCTATCTATCTTTAGTTAGTCGTATATCTATCTTCTAATCACCTTCTATCTATAGTCTATATAGTTTCTTACTCTGTCTTCTATATATTGTATATCTGTCTTCTTTCTATCATACATCTCTTCTACCTATTTTCTATCCATTAATATTCTATCTCTTTCTATCTAGCTTACATGGATCTTATATCTATTCTTTTCTCTTGTATTTTTTTCTTTCCATATATCTTCTACCTATATTCTATCTATCTTCTATTGCTAGTCAATAGCCTTACCGGCGTAGTCCAGCGGTAAGGCTCTTGACTAGCACTCCGAAGGTCGCGTGATCGAATCCCGGCGTGGCAAATAAATTTTATTTGATTAATTTGTGTTATTTCACAATTTATTCATTTAAAATAATATATGGTATATTTGCGGCACGCTCCAGAGTGGAAGATACTCTCAGTATCGCCCTGGTGTAAGACCATCATTCAGAATTGAAACGTTACTTGAAATGGCTTTAACCGTGTTTGGTAACCAGATCTGAATAGCCAGGTATTTCCCCACCTTCCTCTTCCCTATCTCCTTCCCCTCCCCACTACCTTCAGCCTCACAACATTCCCCAATTGGGGATGCCATAGTCCCACTGGCTCCAGACGGGAGCAGTTGGGACTCTTGTGCGGTTCATGAAAAAAAAATATCATCTTTCTATCATCCATCTGTTTTCTATCTACCTTCAGTCTATCTATCTTCTATCAATCTATCAATGTCTATCATTTATCTATCTTATATCTCTTCAATATATCTTCTTTCTTCATTCTATCTATCTTATATCTATATTATATCTATATATTGTAGAAGAGTGTAAAGTTGGTTTCCTTTTTACACAAATCTATAGTTTATTACAAAATTTTATAAATATTTGCCATTATATGTAACTTTAAAAAAAAGATAAAGGTTACTGGGTGTGATATATGCAATTATATCGCATTTGTATCTATGTAGTAATTCGGGAATGCTCGGGTCTCCGAACATTGCCGATCGGGCATACGAGCCGGGACAGCGGTCCGGTGTACGGCCGCGGCCAGAACCATTCTAACTTCCAGTATAATCAGTCGCTACCGAGACAAATAATATTACTTATTGAATCCATTGTACTCTTACAATAAAGACGAGAACTTACGTTTAACATATTTATTATTATTGTGTGGCTAGTGTGGCCACAATAAAAGTACATTACAATTGGCGCAGCCGTATTAAAGTACAATATTGGATTACCAAATTGGATCACAAAAAAAAAAATTACCAAAGCGGGGAGAGCTAAGTCACCCCGAAAAATTTTTCAAGGCTACCTACAGCCGAGGCGGAACATTGGAGTATTTTTTGGGTTTGTCTGACCGAGTGAAAGGACCGGCAGAACAAACCGAGGATATCTCTGGCTATTCCTGGAGCCACAGTCAGAGTTCTGGAGTACCATCCAAGGGTACTCAGAAGCAAGAGGCGGTGGTCGTTTTTGGGGCTCAACAGAGCCTTTCCACGAAGGTGAAGTTCCGAGGGAGTGCCGAGGGAAGGCATTCTTACAAGGCAAACAGTGCTAGTGTCGAGGAAGGTCACTCACTCATCAAGAGGAAACAATCTGGAGACGTTGCAACCGCAATTTCTAAGATAGGTTTTTCTTTTCTTTCTTGTGGAGGATTTGTCTGGGTTTTTTGTAATTTTTTCCGGGGTAGTATTGTTGTCGTAGCTTCGCGTGATTATTTTTTTTTTCCTTTTGTGAAGATGGAATCGGCGAGAATTCCACCGTTCTCTCACATAAACGGAGATTGGGATGTGTTTCAACTCAGATTAGAGCAGTTTCTCGTGTTACATGATGACATTACCGAGATTAAGAAAAAGGCTTATCTGATAAACTCGCTTGAAACGGAGACCTTGACTCTTCTGTCCAACTTATGTTTCCCGGGTAAAATCACAGATGTTACGTTCGAGAAATTAATTGAGTTGCTAAAAAAACATTGTGGTAAATGTAGATCTCTTTTTCAAGAGCGGGAATCATTTTTCCAAGCTAAACAGAATCATAACGAATCGATAAGGGATTTCGCCGCAAGAATCCGAGGGCTCAGCTCATTCTGTCAGTTCGGAAACAGGCTGGAGGATAATCTTGTAGACGTGTTTGCAATCGGTCTACTTCCGGGCCCAGTACGGGTAAAATTGTTTGTTGAAGGGCCTAAACAAAACTTTAATCAACTAGTTGAACTTGCAGTGACCGCGAAAGGTCCTGAGGTCGATTCAATCAAGATGAAGTTGGAAGTAAATTCGGTAAAGGAATTTGGAAGATCGGCTTCTCCGGCGCGAGAAATAAATTCGGTAAAGAGATTTGGAAAATCGGCTTCTCCGGCGCGAAAACTTTATTATCGGTCGAATAGTTCCGATTCATGTAGGTCGGATAAACAAGTTAAAACCGGTTCATCTCTAAAAAAGTGTAAGATCTGTGGGAAATCAAATCATGACACTCATAACTGTAAGTTTAAGCAAGCTAAATGTTATTCTTGCGGTAAATTGGGTCATTTACAGAGATTTTGTAAAAACGGGTCAGTAAAATCAGTTATGAATTGTAATAATGAAAATATTGAAAATGTAGCTTCTGTTAAGGCAATCAAGGCACAATTGAAATTAAATGGGAAATCCTTCGAAGCGATGATTGATTCAGGATCATCAGTTTGTGTCATTCCGGAGACATTGTTTTGTAAACATTTCAGTAATATAGAGTTGTCACCCGAAACACGAAAAATTTCAGGTTACGACGGGAATATGTTGACTGTTGTGGGTAATGCAAATTTCAAGGTCGAATACAATAATCTAGTTAGGTTAATAACCTTTGTCGTTGTAACAAGCGGTTCGGAAATGATTGTGGGAAGAGATTTCATGGAAATCTTTAACCTCAACATTGTTTCAAAACAAAATTCTATTAATTCGGTTTCGTTCGCGAATAGGAACAAATTTCAGAAAATGGGGAACGTAAAACCATATTTTTCAGGGTATGGAAGTTCTAATCTTAGGGAATATAAAACCATGTTTAAAGGGCATGGTAGTTCATCTGCAAATAAAAGGAATGTAAAACCTTATTTAAAGAATACGGTAGTTCAGTTGCAAAGATTACTTTCTGGGAAACCGATGAAATCAGGTGGAAACCAGGCAGATTTTCTGTCTCGGTTTCTGTTAAAGAACAAAGTTGAGAATTCTAAGGTAGAATTTAAAGATTACTGCGGTTCAGATTTCGTAGATTTTGTTAGCAATTGTGAACATCTTGACGTTAATTCGATTAGGGAAGCCACTAAAGTAGATACGGTCATTCAAGGCGTAATGACGTGTTTAAGGCAAGGGTGGCCCAAACGTGTTAAACGCGAGGAGGAATTATGGAAATTCTGGATAAAAAGGAACGAACTTTCGATTGTTAAGGATTGTTTATTTTGGCAACATAGAATTATTGTTCCAAGTTCGTTGCATAAAAAAGTGTTAGAGCTCGTGCATCGTTCACACTTAGGTATTGTTAAGATGAAAGGGTTAGCAAAGGGTTATTTCTGGTGGTCATCGCTGAGCAAAGATTTAGAGAAAATTGTTCAGGAATGTCCAGAATGCGCGTCGACGAAACAATCTCCGCCAAAGAGTCAATTATCGGTATGGCCTAATTCTGGGAAGGTCTGGAGTAGGCTACACCTGGATTATAGTGGACCACTGGCAGGGAAAATGTTTCTCGTCGTCTGCGACTCATTCACTAAATGGGTTGACTGTATTGAAGTTCAAAGGGCAGATTCAGCTAATACTATATTTGAATTGAGGAAATTATTTTCAAATTTTGGCTACCCTGAACTCATAGTGTCAGATAACGGAACTTGTTTTACGAGTGAAATTTTCCAACAGTTTCTTCGGGAAAACAATATTAAATTCATGTCATCTCCAGTTATGCACCCAAAAAGTAATGGGATCGCTGAAAATTCAGTGAAAACTACTAAGAGTTTTCTTAAAAAACTTATGGTAGGAAATAAATTTCAGGTTGATTACAAGGATAAATTGTTACATTTTTTGTCCGATTATAGAAATACTCCACATTGTACGACGGGAGTCGAGCCAGCAGTTTTATTGTTTGGTAGGAAACTTAGATCTACTTTTGACAGTCTCATTCCGAAAGAGAATGAACGGGTTGTGTCAAAACAACATGATTTGGCGAATAAGAATATTGAGGCAAATCAACGTAAACAATCTAAGTATTATGGTGGTGTAAAAACAAGAAATTTTATTGTGGGACAAAAATGTTTAGTTAAAGATTTCAGGAAGAATAATAAATTTACATGGGTAAAGGGAATTGTTACAGATAAAATTGGAAAAAAATTATATTTGGTAAAAACTTGTGATTCTCAATTAATTTGGAAACGTCATGTGGATCAGATGAGGAACTTATCAGTGTCTTGGAGTGATGTTGAGTCAGATTTGCCAGATTCCGCGTCTGATGACACGAGGACTGAGCACTCTGAGAAAGAGTTATCCAATCTGTGGAGTGAGTTAACGGTGTTTTCTCCTGATTTCAGATTTGCGGAGGGAGGAGAGAGGTCACCGGAGGTCACAGACACGGCAATCGCTGGTCCAAGTCAAAGTTCAAATCCCTGGTTGGGGAGACTCCGCCCAAGATAGTCCACAAGGAAGGAACGGAAAGCCTTCTAACTTAATATAATTTAGTGTGAAATATTAATAATGATGTGTTTATGAAAAAACATTATAAGAACTTGAGTGAAATATCAGTATAATATTTACAGTGTTTGAATTATATAGAATCATGAAATACTTGAAATACTTAAATATGTAGTGACTGATTTACAGGGGGAAGGGTGTGATATATGCAATTATATCGCATTTGTATCTATGTAGTAATTCGGGAATGCTCGGGTCGCCGAACATTGCCGATCGGGCATACGAGCCGGGACAGCGGTCCGGTGTACGGCCGCGGCCAGAACCATTCTAACTTCCAGTATAATCAGTCGCTACCGAGACAAATAATATTACTTATTGAATCCATTGTACTCTTACAATAAAGACGAGAACTTACGTTTAACATATTTATTATTATTGTGTGGCTAGTGTGGCCACAATAAAAGTACATTACACTGGGTAAATGAGATTTCGAAAAACCACCTCTTTCCTCTTTTCCCATCCCTCGAAGCAGAATTAGAAAGCCGAAGACTTCAAGACAATATTTATTTATTTATTTATTTATTTATTTATTTATTTATTTATTTATTTATTTATTTATTTATTTATTTATTTATTTATTTGTTTACGCCTTGATGGCTTTTACATGTAAGGTAAATTGTACAGAGCATTATAAGAAGTATGTAGAAGCATAATAAGTATATAGTATATAAAATAATAAACAGCATGACAGACATATGTTGGCACAACACAAGGAGTAAAACCAGTATATTCGTATTGGTCTTAGGCTAGAGTAGTTTCAGAAATTATTGTCACAATATTACCCAAAACATTATTACAAACATACTCGAAGCAAACCGGTCGGCAGAGGTGTAAAACATTTTTTTTTTGCGGTTAATATAAAAATCAGTAAATTTCTTGTAATAATTTTTTATTTTTTTTATTTTTTTATTTGCTATTATAAAAGTACGTAAGTTTGTTATTAAAAGTTATTATTGGGAAAAATAAAAGGTACACAGCAATTACATATACAAAGAAGGAATTAGGTACTATGAAAGTAGTTACAGAGCAGTGTGTATTAAATTTTTTGCTGTTAACAATTTGAAACATTAAAATTTTTTTTATGTAAGTTTGTTATTATTATGAAAAAATAAGATAAAAAATAAAAGGTACACAGCAATTACATATATAAATAAATAAGTAGGTATATACTATGAAAGTAGTTACAGAGTAGTGGGTATTAAATTTGTCACTGTTAACAATCAGGAACATTTGAGGATTCTTGCATCTGCATACATATACGTTTTTTAAAAGAAGCGATGTTTTTATAAAAAAATATGTCCACAGAACAAGTTTCATTCCCCACACGATGCAATCTCTGAAGACAAGAGTTATACATAAAATTAGTGCGAGAAGCAACTATGTTAAAAGGAGCATGGAGTCTAGTATTATGATTGTTGGGGACTTGATAATTTATCATATTCACTAGTTCAGGGCTATCCAAATACCCGTTGATGATTTTAAATAATAATAAAACATCACAGATTTTTCTTCGCTGTGATAATTCAGGTAGTTTAAGCAATTGCATCAAATAATTATAATTTAAATTTTGTATTGGAATGTGCAGTTTATAATTTACGTGCCTTAGAAATCTATGTTGTACTCTTTCAATTTTGTGTGAATGTACATTATATAAAGGCGACCAGAGAGAGGAATTATACTCAAGAATGCTTCGGACTAGTGTTACGTATAGCATTTTGAGTGTATTTGTATACATTAGATCTTTGGACGATCTTAACACAAAACCGAGACATTTGAGTGCTTTATTCGTGATTGCATCAATGTGGGGGACGAATGTCATCTTGTTATCAAAAACGACACCCAAATCTTTTATTAATGTTACTGTAGAAAGATTTACATTGTTAATATGATATTGAAAGAGTATTGGATTTTTATTTCGAGAAAAACTTATAGATTGACATTTGTTAATGTTTAAAAATAAATCATTTATGTTACACCAATTATGTAATCGATCCAAGTTATTTTGCAATATAAGACAGTCCATTAAATTTCTTATAATAGTGTAAATTTTCAAGTCATCAGCAAATAAAAGGAAATGGATACCTTCAAATATTGAAGTTATGTCATTGATAAATAGCAAAAAAAGAATCGGACCTAGATGAGAACCTTGAGGCACCCCACTTAAAGCTTCAATTTCGTGAGATATGTGATTAGATAGTTTAACATATAGTTTTCTAGATGTTAAATAGGTCTCAAACCATTTTAGTAGATTTCCTTTTATCCCATATACTTTCAGTTTGTTTAGTAAGATTTTTTGAGAGACTTTATCGAATGCTTTGCTAAAATCTGTGTAAACTGCATCCGTTTGCAATTTTGAATTTAGATTATCTGTTATATATTTTTCACATATAATTAAATTTGTAAGTGTGGATCTACCGGATATGAATCCATGTTGGTGAGGGGAAATGATTTTGCGAGCCTGTAACATAAATTTTGATAAAAATACGGATTCAAACAATTTAGGTATTGCTGATTGTATACAAATAGGTCTATAGTTAAAAGCATCCGTTTTATCACCTTTTTTATAAATGGGACTAAGGAAACTGGTCTTCCATTTTTGTGGGAAAAGGCCTGATGCTAATGATAGGTTAAATATATTGGTTAGGTGGCCTTTTAAGTTAGATACACAGTTTTTTAAATAAATTGCAGGTATGGTGTCCGGGCCAGCGGATTTCTGAGTATCTAATAGTGTAATTTTATGCTGAACATCGATTTCATCAATAACAAGGTCGTTGAAATCAATAGAAATATTTGATTTAAATTGAGGTATTTGGTTATTGGATGAGTTTACGTCATATACTTCGCCAAAGCATTCGGCAAATAAGTCAGTAATTCCTTGAGGTGTATCCGCAATTTTACCATTGTGGTATATGATAGACGGAATACCAGATTCGTTACTATTAAGATTTTTTGCAAATTTGAATAAATTTTGAGGTTTCTTTTGTAACGATTTCTCTATATTTTCCAAGTATTCTTTGTAACAGGAGATCGATATGTTTTTCACCCTTTTGCGTAATTTAGAAAAAAATAGATAGTCATTCGGAGCTCGAGATAATTTGAATGTTTTATGTGCAAGTTTTTTTGACTGGATAGTACAAATTAGCTCTTTGCTAAACCATTTGGATTATTTCTATAGAGATGTGAGCTATGGGCGTATAGGTGTGCCTAAACTAAGCTAATTTTTTTCCTTATCCATGTTAAAAAAAATCAAAATTTCTGAAAAAGTCATCCTAGAATGTTCCGTTAAACTTCCAGTAAGCAGAACTTTCGCATTTGCGAAATGAAAGAAGAGGTCCGTTGAATCACCAGAAGATTCCTATTATACATCAAAACTACACCCGTTGCTAATGAACGTGATTTAAAATGTATACAAGTGATAAGCAACTATTTATCATCGATTAATGCCTTTTTATCAGTTGTGTAAAATTGAAAATACACTTGTTAGTAAAGCCCCTGGATAGAAATTATCTAATAGGGGTTATCTATTCAGTAGTGAATAGTGACAAGGCTTCATTGCAAAGGCTTATTTGAAATATATTTTTTCATGTACCTATTTCAGATATTTTTGAAAATATTCTCAACACTTTTTGCAAAGTAATCATCAAAGACAAAAATCAATACGGTTTAATGTTAAAAAAGTGGGTGATTCACTCCCCCAAGAGAGCACTCTCGTAACGCCCACCCACAAGAAAAGAGAAGTTCTTGAGGACAAGTGCACGCTGAAAGCCTCACTGCGGAGGAACAGGCCGACAGCAGCTTACGGCCTTCATAGACACAAACGCACGGCACAATGTAAACTATTTTTGTGTTCAGAGACAGCTGATACAAAGGGCGCCTTTTATATCAGGTGCCATTTTATCTCGGGGATCTTTTTGTCTTGATTTTTATTTTAGATTGGTTAATGTTTTGAAACTTTAAAAACCTTTTTTTTTTTTACATTAACTCCACACAGGAGGCCCTGAGGAAAATAATTTCCCTCGGGGCCTATGTCATCTGGGATGCTGTGTGGAGGGTCTTTTTGAGGAGAGGAAGGAATGAACATTGGTCCTGAAGAGACCCATGTTGTAGGAAGGAGGAAACACAGAGGCCGGCAAATCATTCCACAGCCGAGATGTTGAACATAAGAACGAGTCGAAGAAACAACCCGTTCTCATGTGACAAATGTTAACTGTGTACAAATGTTGGGCACGCGTTTGGCGTGTTTCCCGACTATGCACCGGTGCCGAAGGGATCAATGATGCTAGTACCTCTTCTCCATCTTCCATTGTAATACCGGTAGAACAAGGATAGCATTCCCACCCGACGCCTGTGCTCTAAAGATTGCAATCCGCCTGTTAAGATGGGAGAATCTATCAAACGGACCGCCCGTTTCTGCACAGAGTCGAGGGTATTTTTCAGGTATTTTGGAGCTCCAGACCAGAGGTGGCTGCCAAATTCAACCGTGGGGCGCACTAAAACCTAATTGATATTCCAACTTTACTGAATGCTCTATTTATTTTATGTTGAATTTTTACAAGAGTTATGGAGTTAATATCTGTGGGACCAGCGGTTCAGTGGCATTCCCAATATTGGGGTACGTTGTGAGATACAAGGAGTGGGAAGGGAAGGACATAGGGAAACAGAATTTTGGAAAGTACATAACTGGTTATTCAGATCGGGTTAATAAAAACTGTCATTCTACTAGTATGTAAGGTTTCGAACATGAATATTAGTGTTTCGTCAGGGCGATACTGAAATTAAGTATCTTCTTATCTGCTTGCAATTATTAACATTAAAGGAAAATTAATTAATTAAATATATAAATATGAATGTATGTTTGCTTGCTTTGTTTATAAATAAATATGTTTGTTCCTTAGGCGATCCTAAACCATTCATCCGATTGGGATGAAACTTTGGATATTTGATGTGCGCATGCCCGCGATGGTTTTTCAAAATTCTCCTAATGCCATGCGAGGCTTCGCTCGCATGACATTAGGAGGATTCTCATTCCTCCACCTTCCCTCTCCCCCCTCCTCTCCTCTCATCCCCACCCCCCTCCCAACATCCCCTTCACCCTCCCTCTACACCCACCCCTTCCCACACCCTCTATCCCTCCCGCCCTGACGTCATGAAATTATGCGTTGCTAAACCATTCATCCGATTGCGATAAAACTCTGGGGATTTATGTGCGCATGCCGGCGATGGTTTCTATATGTAATAGTAAGCTCTCGCTTCATTAAATTATTTTCTACACCAATTTATCCGATTCCGATGAAACTTTAAAACCTTGTGAGCACTTTAGGGGTGTGGTTAGGACTTAGCAGGTATGTCCGGTTTCAAGGAGTGAGGTTTGTCCGGGCCTTGGCGGCGGATGCATCTGCCCACCAGCTGCGTGGCAAGTCGGATCGGGAGAGAATGGTTGAGGGAGTCCCTTTGACTTCTCCAGCCTTCTCGCGGAACGTCGCCTTGCACCGCAGTGGGGGGGATGGATTAGAAACTCTGTCACCCATATACCTACTCACCCCTAATACCCTTTCCTTCACAGAAATTCCTCTCCTTCCTTTCCTATAAAGACCCTCCACACAGCATTCCCAAAGATGACATCGGCCCTGAGGGGAATCATTTTTCTCAGGGCCTCCTGTATGGAGCTAATGTAAAAAAAACTCCCTTGATGTTTTCTATATGTGGTGGTGAGCTCTGACGTTATGAAACTATTTCCTGAACTATCCATCCGATTGCAATGAATCTTCGGTGAGTTATTGTGAGCACGCCCGCGAAGGTTTCTATGTATACTGGTGAGCTCTGTCATTTAGAAATTTGTATAAAAAAATGCAATAGGTGGCACGCGAGCTGTTTGACAACTGAATGTACGCTAATAACGCTAATCACTGATAAAAAGCAATGACGCTTTTCCCAATAAGACGTTTACGAGCTTAAAAACATATATTTGTGCATGTTTACAAAAAATCAATTTAACGATTAATGAATAATTTAAAAAAAATTCGTAATTAAAAGTATTTATTCAAAAATGTTTTTTTTTCTTATGCCCTGAGGCTATCATATATTATTGACGACACTACTTGGAAAAAAACAGAAATATATTTTGGTCTCTGGCAATGTTTTTTTTTTAAATTTTTGAGGTTTTCATTCAAAAACCTAACAACTTTTTTTTCATGTGTCATCACCGGTCACTCGACCGAGCAATCAAACAAAAACAATTTATGTGAAAAAAAAAACATTAAAAATGTCACCGGAGACCATATTTCTTTAGCAAGTTATACTCAAAGAAAGCCTGAAATTACTGGTTTGATGAAGTCAAGTACGTCCCTATTTACACACCGTATATTTTAAGCAAATTATAAGTTTTTGCTTGTCCTGTATAAATATGACCACAAGTGCTTACTAATTATTGTGACTTCATTATTATAGTTGTAATCGCGACAGATGGTGACGCAATTTCGCAGATATTGTGATGATAGGCATGTTTGCATTCATTCCGCCAAACAGGAACATTACACTTCAACACACTTATCAACACTATAAAAACCAAATACCTACTTGATGAGAACCTTGCTTATCCTAATTCAACCGTGTGCCTACACTCACGTGCGAAAACTGGGGAACACCAACAATATTGTTTGTGTTAAAACTAATTATATAATGTCATCTTCTTTCCTTTGTTTCACTTTCTTTTCGTGTTTGTAGGGGTCGCAAACTGCGGCTCGCGAGCTACATGCCGCTATTTGGCTCCTTGCTCCTTGTACTTTTGAAATGCAATAATTGATAGATAAAAAAATTAAATAATAATTGTAGAAAAACAAATATCATCTTAGTTTGCAGCACTTTACTTTTGACTAATGGAACTACCGGCCCGATTTCACATTACGTTCAGCATCTAGATGTCGCAGGCAAATCGTAAAATCAGGCCGATCATGATGCGCTTGAGGCACTTCACGACCTGCCGCCAGGCACTTCACGATCTGCGATCTTCGTTATTGGCGCATCATGATCTGCCTGATTTTACGATCGGCCGCCGACATACGCAGACCGCACACATCAGACCAAAATCGATACGAAAACCGGATTGGTTATAATTTTTTCCTGATAATAACAAACTAATGTAAAAATCCTTAAATGTTTCACATTGTTAACAGTAACAAACTTAATACCCACTGCTCTGTAACTACATTCATAGTACCTACTTACTTATTTACATATGTAATTACTGTGTACCTTTTCTTTTTTCTTTCTTTTTCATAATGATAACAAACATACGTACATTTATGATAGCAAAAAAATTATAATTAAAAAAAAAATAAATAAAAATAATTAATTATAGAAAATTACCTACTTTCATATTAATCGTTAAAAATGTTTTACACCACTTGTAATGCTTCAAGTATATTTGGAATCACATTTTGTGTGATATTGTGACAATAATTATTGAATATAATGTAGCGTGAGCCCAAATACGAATCCGCTGGTTGAACTCCTTTGTAAACAATTACTCGAATATTGATACCTACTTATGTTAAGCCTACTTATATCTTTCTAGCTCTGTTTATCATTTTATGTACTATATACTTATGATACTGCATACTTATTATAATGCTCCTGTACAATTTATTTTATATGTAAAAGCCATCAAGGCGTAAACAAACAAACAAACAAACCACGCCCGTTGTCGGACCGGATTGGACGGCGCGGAGTAATGAAAATAGGCCACGCCAATCAGACAATCGGATGAAAAAATCTGATATTTGCGGCCGGCCATAGATATCCCCAGACTTGCTGGTTGTCAGAGAGTAAAAGCGGAGTCGCGCGTCGGCTTGCAGCAATCTTCAGTTCGAATTTTGACAGCAGCAAGGAAGGACGCAGAGCCTCGATTCGTAACAGTAAATTCTCAACTTTAATTTTATTAGATACCTCATTGGTTTATCATTTAATTTATTCAAACTTCTTGTACGTTATTGGCGCCCTCGATTATTTTGTATCAACTTATCCACTCTAAAATTTAGATGATTTTCATGTGACTTTTTAATTTGACTGATAAATGTTTTCTTAGAGCTTCCATACACTCCTGAGTTATTAAAATTAGTATCGAGTCTAAGCCAATCGATTCCCTTAATTTATTATTGTACAATCCGTATATTAAAAAAAATCATTTTATCACAGAATCTTTTTCATTTCATATTGATTGACATTTATTTTCAAGCTCTGGTTTTCATTTTACACTTTACTTACATCACTTACTTCTTTTTATAACAACCTTAAATTTTATTTACTAAAAGCTCACATAACAAGTGAAATACATGAAAAATGAAGACGTGATGATTTTAAACATCTTGAATAGTGTTCCTGACTCGTAATATTTATTTATTTATTTATTCAACGCCCAGAGGGCTCTTAAATGTTTGGTAGTACAATGATGACAGATGATTTTTCAATAGATAATGAAATAACAAAAATAAAATTAGATAAAAAATGCACACAAGTCACAAAAATACAAAAAAAAATACAGCGATTTGATAAGTTTACAAAAATACACATATGATCAGTTTTATGTTGCTACTCTTTCACTATTCGGCTTAAGGCTCTGCAACCGGTCCCGAAAAGAAGAAGATGGAGAGATACGAAATTACGAATGATGGAGGAGAGCGCTAACATTTACAGCGACAAAATCGATGCGAAAATTGCGAAAATGTTTAATAAAACACGACTCTAAAATAGAGCAAAAATCTCGCGGGCATTATCTTAAACAGCATTTAAAGAAAGATTGTGAATTTTTTCATACATATAACTTGTAAAATAACTGAAACAAACGTGTTAATAATAATTTTTGGTGCATACTTTGCGATTTTTTTCTATCGAGGGAATTTTATATAATTTGCTTTTCAGTGCGGGCAAAGTCTAGATATTATCTTCAAGAATAACATATATTTTTTAAGAGCTCTAAAACTTACCGTGTTTAAGGGAAATCTATCTTATATCTTATATAAATAAAAATGAATCGCTGAAATGTATGTACGCGCATAACTTCCGAAAGACTGCACCAAATTGGATAATTCTTTGTTTTTTGTGTTCGTTATTGTCTGGACGAGGTTTGTATAAAACTACCGGTGAGCTTTGGCATCATGAAATTTGTATAAAAAAATTGCAATAGGTGGCAACTGAATGCACCGGGACTGAATGTATGGAATGCTGGAGGGGGGAGGGGGATCCAGGAAGGGGGGAGGGGAACCTGAGAGGGGGGAGGAAAACTCGGGAGGGGGGTTTGCGGGACGGGGGAAGGGTGGGAGAGGAGTCTGGAGAGGGAAGGTGGATGAGGCGGAGTGGGAACGCGAGAAGGGAAGGGGACGCGGGAGAGGAAGGGGAGGCGGAAGGGGAATGGGACGAATGGGAAAGGACACGCAGGGAGAAACAATTTCTTTATTAAATGGCATAGCAACGCATGCCGGGTACCAGCTAGTATGTAATAAATCGGTACCAATCCGGGTTGCGGGCCTTTAACCTATTCTTTCGAACAATCTTTTTCAAGCTTGAACTTTACGAAAAAAAGTTGAGAAATCGTCTTTTTGACCAGAACCTGGAATCGTGCCTAAAATTACAACAGTAGCAAATATGACTTATCTTTTATCTTACTTACTTAAATATATATTTTTTTTAATTATTTAAATTAAATTATTATTCAGTTTATAAAAAGAGTTCATTTATGTGAAGTTCTTCAATTCCAGATTGAAAAACAAATGAGAAAATACTTTATTATATTTTTGGGAAAACTCCAATAAAGATCGAGATTCACTTCAAAACTACATCTAACTATCTTTACTTACAACATCTATTGAAGGGTGTTGAAACTACATGTTTAATCTAATATACGACAATTTATGAACAAGTTCTGCTGTATAATTATTTTTATGCGTGACAGCTGTTATATATAATGATTATAATAAAGTATAATGGATGTAATTTTTTTTTCAGTATATTGTAATGAATTTTCCGGCATTGCCCGGAATTTACACAGAGTTAGGAGTCTTTATTTAGGAGGAAGGTAGTCTTTTTTAAGCATCTGGTAGACGTAATTTTTTCTCTTGTTTCTACCATCGAAAGTTTTATCAATAAGCATCAAAATTCTGCTATAAGGGGTGGGAAATGGAATAGAAGTAGTTTTTTGAATTTTGATGTAAAAGTGAACTATATCTTGTTTTGAAGGTTAAGTGTGGAAAATTTCTTCAATCTCCGAATAAAATTGTAGATATGAGTAAAAACCAAAAAACTCTTTTTTTATGAATACAGATTCCTGACATCATTTGGAGTAAAAAATGTAAATGAAAATTTGGTCTACGATGACAGTTCTGATGTTTTTTCAACTTAATTGGACATTAAGGAACGGGTGAGGGATAGGGCTGTTGCTAGGCTGACATAATATGGATGTATTTTTTTGTATTGGGTTTAGAAGAAAAAACACATTACCGGAGACCAATATTTCATTTACATTTTTCACATCTAATAATGTCAGATATCACTGGTTAAAGTAAGTCAAGTACATAACTTGTATTTTAGAGAAAATAAACCCTGTAAATTAGAGACAAAAGATAACAACGAGGTTTCTACATTACAAATGAATGAATGATATAAGTTAAAGTAGTAAAAAAGATAACATAGATAAGTAAAGATATTTACGAAAGAAAAAAAATTGTCATTCCAAAGTAACAGCAGAATATTTATGGGTGAATTTTATGTTGGCGTTTAGTAACTTATGAATCTATCTGTTGTGCTCAATAATTATAGATATGCGATGGATTAACAAAGGTGATGTTAAAGCAATAATTCGTGTCTTTATTAACAAATAGGAACATGTATACGTATTCCATTCGTAGATTGTGTTAATACGGAGCGACATTGAACAAATTCAGATACCTAATCGGTTTTGCTTCTTTCATTCATCTTATTACCAGGTAGTTGTGATAGTGCCGACATTGAGCATGTGAAGTTGCCTGGAAGGGTTCATTTGTGATAAAAGGCAAGCTCAGATCAATAGTTTTTTTAAATATAATATATTATCGTGATGTGACCATAGAATAAAGAATAACACAAAAAGTGCCTTGTGGACGTGTTTTATGATCCAAATTTAATAAAGGCCAATTCCGTGCAAAATCGTGTTTTCGAAATTCAAATGGAATGGAGATCTACGATTTCAGGTGAGTGTAAGTGAGAAGGAAATTATTACTGATCACTACATTCATACAAAAGTAACATTTGCCAACTGGTTGGTTGGGCTAAATAGAGCACGTATTCCATTCAAATTTGTTTGGAAGGCATTTCTGGTGTTATATTTTTATTCTATGGATGTAACATTGTGTTTAAACGAAGCATTGTGCCTTTAACTGCTTTTACAATTCCCGCGTTTACGGCACGACGACGACACAAAAAGGCAATAAACGTACGTTCCTTATCACAATAATGCTGCATCTATTTCTTACGTAGTAAATAATGTGAGACAAAGGATGTGACAAACGATGTACGTATGTCTGCTTTCTCCAAAGGAAAAAGTTACAATTTTCTTACATCTCCCTCACCCTTCTTAAATAAATGAGATGCCGCGAGCCATTAGCGTCACCGTGCCGTTTCCGCAGGAATTATAAAAGCAGCCTTTGGGTTTTCCATTTTTTTACAAGAATATACCGACATTTTTCCGTGCAGCCTTTGTCAGGGAGTATATTACAAAGTGTATATATATTTGTTGTAGTTTATATCTCTCCTGTTCCGAAACCGGTTGTCATGTTCTTTTAAATTAAGTTGCAGAGTTTTTTTTTCAATGTTTGAGATTTGTTTATTGGTAATACTTATGAATAAATATATACTTTATAAGCGCAACTTTTAAACTCATACAGCCTTACTCATCATAAAACCGTACCACGGCTCTGTAGCGGCTCTGTAGCTACACAGTGGAGTAAGCTTACACTGCTCAGGGTAAAAATGTTTACTCATCATCATAATGTTTCTCGACAGCTGTTATGATTTTTTACGGTAGCAACACTGCTCCAAAGCTCAAAAACGCGACCAATTTAGCATTTCGCGGCGTGTTGCCAACTTCACGTTTATTCATACGTCAACACGCGTCAACACAACGTTGACTTTGGTAAATCTATATTTAGACACCTAAAATCTCCTTCCGTGAGTGCCGCAAATGGATCGTACCTTTTTTAAACCTTTTCCGTGGCCGTGGTGCACGAATGCTGCGAATACGGTCAATATTTGCCAAAGCTCCGTTCAAAATGTCAAGATTCTCATAAAAGTTCGCCATTTCGTCAGTTACAACGCACGGGGTACTGAGTTAACCCTGGTGATCGGGTGGTTTAAATTCTGACAGCTACTACATCTCCCGGTACAGCGACTCGGTAAAAACACGCGCATGCGCGCGATTAACCCACCATGTTGAGTAACAATTTCACCTAACCCGCTCTTGCTCCGAGGTGTAATCTTATTTTGCGATGATGAGTAAAGCTGATAATTTATTTAAACAATCATAATATTATTCTTATGACAGACATTATTACGAAATCATTAAAAGGCCACTTACAAAGAGAGAAAGAAAATGTTTTCTGATTAGAAAAATTATCAGTGGGTATTATAAAATTAAGTGTAATTAAGTCATTATAAATGTGGACTCCAGGAAGCGCTTCAAAGAACTGTATTATTGGCTTACGAATTAATTTTATAACTTTTTATTTATTAATTTTTATTTTCAAATTTTTTTTGATTCAAATCGTTACCTATACAAACATGCACATAGATAATAACATGAAATATAAGAGAGTAACAAAAAAATGTACCATATATGCGAAGCCCGTGCGTGGGTATTAAAGTATAGTATGTATCTATAGACATTAGAGATCAATGTGATTAGTTTTTGTTTTTACATGAGTTCCACACGGGAGGCCCTGAAGAAAATAAATTTCCTCAGGGCCTATGTCATCTTTGGGGATGCTCTGTGGAGGGTTTTTTAAGGAAAGGAAGGAGAGGAGAGTTCTACGAAGGAAAAGCATCCGCCTCCAGACCTGGACAAACCTCACCCCATGAACCCGGGCACCCCTGCTAAATCACCAAACGTAGCAAACCACTTGGGGTGACCTATGGCAGAGGTGTTGGTTATCCCGCATCCCAAATTGTAAAGTTTTATAGGAGTTTCCGTGATTTTATTTAAATAAAAAATAAATATATGTATGTGAATTCCCATATACATACATATACATATACCTACATGTTCATACCCACACACATACACGTATACACATATACATATAGATACGTACAAAATGCGTAAAACCTCAAATTGTAATACGTAATCATTAAGTGCAATATTAGCGACTCTCAAACGAAAATTTGAAACAGAAAAACCATAAAAATATAGTCATATCTAGAAATCGAACCCAGCACCTTTTCCTTGTCTTACCTTAATCAATTCGACCCTATCCCCTTCGGTCATATTTAATTGTCTTCATTGACTAAATATTGCGAGTTGAGGTTTCTACTCAATAAGTTTTTTTTTAAATAAATTAAAAATTGCTACAAAAATAAAAATGGATGATCCAAGTCACAATCTAGATTGTATTCAGTTCTGAAAATAATAAATAAAAAATAGCAGCCAATAAAAAAGCGCTAAGAAAATGAAGATAATGTTGGTAGTTTTTTGTTGAAGTGTGTTACAGTTAAACATGAACGAAGGGATAGGGTAGAATTAGCTCAGTAATTAGAGCAGAACCTCAGCAAGGTTATTAACCCGCCATTGGTGACGTGAATTTGACTTACATCGTTGGTGACCCCAGTCTCACGCACCGGGGTTTTCGAATACCAGTTTTTCAATAATTTACTGTTCATGCTACTTTTCATTGGAAAGATTATAAAATGATATATTTTTCTGTCAATAAAACATAGGTATTCCTTAAATCAATTCTTTTTTTATTAACATAACACAATATCTTCAGATGCATTAAAATTATGAGATATTTTAACAATATTTATTTAAACCCAATAATCTTAAATATTTAACGGCTTAGTCTTCGTCAGTCTTATGGACAGTTGAAAATAAATTAAAAAAACGTAAATGATAATACTGTTTTTTTTTATTATTTTATCTTATAAAATTACCTATAACCATTTGACTTAGTTGGCGATGCCGGTCTCACGCACCGGGTTGGCGCCAAAACTTTATAACGTGCGTCCGCATCGCTGTCGTGGGGTAGACTCGGGTAGACTGGTGGTAGGGGGTGGGGAATAAGGCAGCTACTCGAAATCTCAGTGTGATTCGATGAACGGTAAAAAAAATATTACACTTTTTTCGAATTACCCGGTCTCACAGACATATACGTCACCAATGGCGGGTTAAGGTCTGGGGTACAATTTTTAGATGCCACTGCATCTTTGTCTGATTTTTCTGTTTCAAATTTTCGTTTGGGAGTCGCTAAAATTGTCTTCAACGATTAAATTAATTTAATGTTTGAATTTTTGTCGAGATTGCACGTTTGTTCTATTAAACCTGTTAGTATTTTTAAGATATCGCAATGAACGAAGTACTACTAAGATGTCAACTTCTTGTTTTGGTCCTTCCCTTCGTTATTTCGACAGCGCCCCCAGCACGTAAGTTGCAATTTTTTAAAAATTAAGTGTTGAGTTTGTCATGAAAGATTTATATTGAAACCTAACTACTTTGTTCAAATCACTATCGCTAATACCTATACCTAATAATAATTTATTTTCAATAAAATCGCGGAGGAGGTAGGTACACTGAATGAAGTATTTTGAGGACTCGCCCGAAGTCAGGTTAATTTTCCCTTGCTTTAAAGAAAATTATTTACTTTTTTAAATATCGTAATACTTTCTTGGATAATTCAGCCCAACTGTGGCAAAAGCCGGGTACAGATTGCTGTAACGTGAAAGGAACGTTTCATAAGTGTGGACGCTGCGCGCGCACGAACCGAGCATGTACCTACTCTCATCTGTTTCCGGCTTGCGCGCGGTGAACAATATAGCTCAGTCTGCCGAGAACAAGTCCTCCATTGTTCGCGCGCTTTCTGCAGTATAGATACAAACAACCCGTCCACACTGACGCCCTTTGTATTCAGAGAAAAAACCGACGCTTTGTAGATTACGGTGCGCACGAGTTGAAATGCTCTGTTCGTGCGCGTAGTGTGCACGATTCGTGCGCGCAAGGCGTCCACACCATGGTAATTCTGTTACATTGCATGATACATTGCAAATGTGGACGGCAAATTGACAATGTGAACTGCAAATTCTTTCATTGCGTGTTACATTGCATGTTACGTTACAGCAATCTGTACCCGGTTTTAGGAATTCAATTAGATTTTTGTCATTAGTTCTTTTTCTTTTTAGTAAATACCACACCTTTGATTTTTTGTTGAGAAATTAAAAAAGATAATTATTTATTACTTCGGAAAGGGTTGCAAATTACTCGTTTTTTTAATTAAAGACCTATCTAAATCTAAGTATTAATTGTTTATGCGGAAACTTGCAGAACTTAATAATAACATTATTAAATTTAATTTTTATTTAAAAAATAAATAAATTCAAAAAAAAAATTAAATCTAGCCTCTCTAGGTGTTATTCCTGTTCTGTGGACTACGTAAAGCACAATTATTGTATTAAACTATTCCGTGGTGATTTGAACCTCTATTATAAAAATAAACAATGCTTGGATCTAAGTTTGTGAGCGTTAATGATTATTTAATTTGTGGTTGTAACTAATCTGCGGAACAAATCTCCTGTTGACAAGCTACTTGCAGTAGCTTAGTGGGTAATAATTTCCAATTGCATGCAATTTTTATACAACAATAAAAAAAAGTGTGATTTCTATTTTCTGCACAACAAATGCGTTACATATATTTATATAATAAGTCTTTTTACGAGCCAACAAACAAAAACTGTTCTAAAGCACAAAATATCCAACATGCTAACTCCTTTTCGGTTATGGTTTTATTGTAGCAAATTGTGTTTTTAGAAAATGATCGCAAAACATTTTAATATTTTTTGTGCCTTAACTTAAACAAAATCAAATAAAAACACTTGTTGGCGTTTTTTCCCGCTTTATTCTAAATAAGCGGTTGGTGTTAAGCGGGAATTTAAACCTTACCGCCATCTGAATAATAAGTGTTATTGTTAACGGCCTGATTCCAAATATTACACAACGTGGTGCATCGCCAAAGAGAATATTCGCCTTCAACCTAAACTAGTCATCACAGAAGAGTGTTATGTTTATAGTGTAAGCATTGTGACTCTAATTTAAGGTAATTATTATGTTATCTTATCAGGGCCTCCGTCCATTAATGATGTGTTTCTAAATCGACGTTTACTCTATTAATCTACAAATTCGTGATTTACCGTAATCAGTTGATGGTAATGATTCAACTGCTTTATTGGTAGGTTCTGAATGAAATAAAATATGTTTTTAAATTTTTTGCTTATCCCACTCAAAACAAACACACACGAAGACCATTGTTTATTATTTATCGACTTATTTATCGATTTGCATAGTATACTCGTATGTACTAGGTTCTTACTTAGAGGTGTGAGAAATATTAAGTTAAAAACATAGTAATCATCATGAAAATTTACCTAATTCTAGCATGTGTAAGTCTGTAACTCAGGTTCAATGAACTCTAGAAATCGGATTTGATTGAAATTAGAAGTATCATTTTCGAACTTGGACTTGATTGTAATAAATCAATAGAGTAAAGTATAGTAATATTATTTTGATGGTAATTTTTTTTTTTTTATGTGTATTTTTTTGTTACATTTCTAAGAGGTAAATCCAGATCTATCTTCAAAACAATTATAAAATATTATAATTGACACTCTCAGAATTAGTTATAAGATTCAAATTAGGCAACCTGTAAAATATATCCATATTTTTATTTTTTAAGTAATTTTTGTGTTATATCTATCTTCTGTATTGTGTGAATAAACGTAAAACAAAAAATACTTTGCGCAATGTTTTCCAGAGCTATGGCGTAACCCTCCATTCATCAACGTTTTACCAAGAACAGAAGTTAAATACTTAGATCCCGAAGGTAAAAACATATCAATGGACGAAGAAATAGATGGAGAAGTCACTCTTGCTCTGTTAAATTACGCAGGTACGCTAATAGCCCAGTCAGCGGGGAGTTTTACCTTGCAAAAAGTCGTGTAGTAGCGATTTTGATATATGTTGTTAAGATTGGAACTCTAAAGAAAAAAAAAGTTTTCGACCTTGGGGGGGTCGAGCTCGAGCCGCCATCTTGGATTGAAGGTGCCAAAATTTAGTTTTTTCAAAATAATTCCTCAATGGTTGATTTTACAACAAAAATGTCTATGGCAAATTTTAAGAAGACTAAATTACGTACATTTTTTGTTTGAAATTTTTTTTTAGAAGTCTAATAGATAACTAGTAACAGTGGCGAGTATTTGCCATAGACATTTTTGTTGTAAAATCAACCATTGAGGAATTATTTTGAAAAAACTAAATTTTTGCACCTTCAATCCAAGCTGGCGGCTCGAGCTCGTCCCCCCCAAGGTAAAACTTTTTTTTTTCTTGAGAGTTCCAATCTAAACAACATATATCAAAATCGCTACTAGACGACCTTTTGCAAGCTGAATCTCTTTTTTATCCCCCACTGACTGGGCTATAACATTAATGACAATTTAAATAACCCAGTTAATGAAACAATGTGAATAATCCAGTTAATGAAACAATGTAACAGTATATTTGAAAGAAAGTATCCTAAGAAAGGCATTTGAGCAGAATCTCACGCCTAATGCCCTTAAATTGCTAACAGAATATTCATTATCTACTATACACCACATTGTTACTGTTAAAAACAACATTTCATCGACTTTAATTCGACTTGTGCGTACAAACACGAGTGCGAGAAAAATAAAGTAGATCTAACTGTTTTAATTTATACCCAGGGTTCAAACCAATTATGAATTTTAAATTAGTGAATATATCAGTATCAACAAGGTATCTTATTTGTCCAGCAGATGTCGCTGTAATGTAATAATTTTTTGTCTTTTCCCCCTCTCCACAGACAAGGAAATATACTTATAAAAAGCCTACGCCGGATAAAAAAACCTTACTTCTTACCTTGTAGCGTGTATAAGAAGAGGGTCTGCTATATTAAAGTTACATGTGTAAATAATAAAGTAGGTAATAAAATCCAGAGCATGAGACATAATAAAACTCTCAACTTGAAAAACAAGATTTATTAATTTACATCACAATCATAGATGTTATTTGATATTGTAATACTTATATTGTTAAATTATTAAGAGTTAAATCTACAGGGTCGTGCCTTTCCTCGAAGAGAGAAGGTTTGTAAAAGTAAGTTAATGTCACGTATGTTATATTTTAAAATGAATCTAAGCAGTTAAAAGTTATTACGGGCGCCATCCTATTTTTAAAGACAAATTAGGTAAACTACAATAGCTAAATTGATAGATAAACCATGGTAATAATAAGTTAAAATTAAAACTACATTACGAAGGATCGTGGAGTGCTCCCATTGTGTACCTCGTGTGAGAATTCCGTGACCGGCTTCCCAAGCCGCTCGTCAAGTGTTGGCAAGTCCGCACCGCTCGTTCCCAGAAAGAAACTGAATCTTCAGCCGTTAATTGCGCCTCAGGAACCTGTAGGCAGCCGAGGTCACGTAGTTGCGTACTAGTGACGTGCAACTTGCACTAGTGATGTCACGGATCGCGATGCCACTGCTACAACCTGCACTGAAAAAATTTAAATACCATTGAACCCTTGTCCGTGGGGTGAGGGAAAAGCTATTGTCGTTAATTTATAATTTCCAAATCAGGACAATAAAAAAACGAAGAATTTAATTTATAAAAAGTGCTTCATTCAAAAAACTAGTCTACCATTTTATTCCTTTGTAAAGGCCTAATTATTTTACAGTAACAAAAAATAGTATCATATATCTAGTGAAAAGTGAAATAGATCTTCCCTTCAGACTCCAAATGGACTTCAAGCTACGACACGAACTTGCGAGCGGCCCGACGCGTTTTTTTCAGAAAAACGCCTGTATGACCTTGTTATACATATACATTGTCTATGAATCTTGAGCTTTAACCATAAAATAAAACACTACAAATTCTTTCCATACAGATCCGATTGAAAACCATTGTCGACACCAACTCGGTACTATTTGATACTTGCCCATTTAGCATGCGCTTTTTTTCTCTGACATTGTTTTAAAAAATAAATCAATATCCGAATTGAGAGTGCTGTGACAGAATTATTTATTTTCAGGAGACTTTGTTCCGCAAATCCTTAAGTATCCACAAAATATTTCACTGGGAGCTGAATTAAGGGAAGGAGAAGTAAAGGATGGAAATAAATGGTACTTGTTTATCAAAAATAGACAAGACTACGAAAGTGAGCATGCGAAAGTCATCGACCTTTCGTTTAACTTTTTGGATTGGCCCAGCGATATAAGGACCATTACTTTACACATCGAAAACATCGATGATAACCCCCCGGTCATTACAGGAGACACATGCCAAGTTTCGGTAAGTAAAAGTAAAAGATACAGATAAATATGACTGAAGGGTATGGTCGTGGGTTTAATTTCTGGATGCGACCGTATATTATTCTGATTTTTTCGTTTGACATCTTTCGTTTGAGAGTCGTCAATATTGTCGTTAATATTGTCAATCATTAAATAGTTTTATTTTTTAGGAATTACGCGTGGGCCCTACAAACTGCGTTTTTAAAGTAACGGATGACGATGGTTCATTGAGCCTAAATGATATGATTATTTCCATAGTTTCTCGGAAAGAAAGAGAAGATGAGGTTTTTGAGGTGAATGACCTAATTCGTACCGAGTTTTTCATCGAAGTTACACTGGGAACTAAAGTTGAACTGTCTTACGAAGAGGCCAGTTTATTTATATTTTCACTAAAAGCTGTGGTAAGTTTAACTTTGAAACTATAATTATTTTACTACTTTAAATTTTTGTGAGGCGAGAACGAGTGCCGCCGCCCCGGGAACCATTTATTGGATAACCAACACCCCAGTCATAGGTCACCACAAGTAGTTCGCTACGTTTGGTGACTTAGCAGGGGTGCCCGGGTTTACGAGGTGTAGTTTGTATTGGTGGCGGATGCTTTTGCCCATATACTGCGTGGCGGGCCGGATCGAGAGAGACTGATCGAGGGAGACCTTTTGACCTCTCCAGGCAGATTCTATCGACACATCGCTTTTCATCGCAGTGGGAGGAATGGATTTATACGTCCGTCACTCCTGGACACATTGACCGCTGGATTCCTCCCCACCCTCGATATCTTTTTTTCCCAGTACCTTCTTTTCCCTAAAAAGATCCCCACACAGGTCCCCAAAGATGACGTACGATCTGAGGGATTTTTTTCTCAGGTTCTCCTGTCAAAAAATAATTATAATAATAGCAGCCTCAATCGTGTACATAATAATAATAATAATGAATTTTATAAAATTTTTCATGATAAAACTATAGTAACAGACAGAACAATTAGTCATAATAGACCTGATATAGTTTTACATGACAACATTAAAAAAATAACTTATATCATTGATGTAGCTATTCCAAATTCCTGTAATATTCAAAAAACTGTTTCTGAAAAAATAAGAAAATACACAGATTTAGTAAATGAGATTAAAAGAATTTGGCATTCTAAGGCTTTAAAAATATTACCATTTGTTATTTCTACTGGCATAATACCTAGGTCTCTGATTCAAAATATAGGCATATTAGATTTGTTAAAGCATTTATATATAAAAATGCAAAAATCAGTCATTTTAAATACATGTAGGATTACAAAAGATTTTTTAAATATTTATATTGAGGGATCAGTAGGATTTATAGGTTCAATTAGGAATTCCACAGAGCCGAACCCTCTGATATGAAAATATCGGAGTCGGTGAATTTTTTTCCCATTTGGTCTCTGGTAGGTTGACATGTTGTTCTTTTATTGTTTTGTATTTACAATACTTATACAGTGTATAGTGCAATTGCATACCGTGGATTGACTAGATGATTATTTGGGAAGTGTGTGAAAGGGTTTAGTTTTTCCTATGGGGAAAATTTAAAACATTTAAAAATGAATTTCATGGAACACAAGCAGCTTTACATATATAATTTTTTTTAGTATCTAGACAAGAAAAACATAAAGAAAAACTAAGAAAAAATTGTTAAGAGAAGCTAAATACTTAAATACGCATGATAAGAATAAAGAAAAACAAAATAAAGGGTAAGCTTATGATCTTGTAGGAGTATAAGGATGATATATATGTAATTAGGGAATATGTAAATATATTGCAAATTAGGAAACGAAATTGATAAATAATACAATAAATATAAATATGGATGTTAAGTGGTGTGTTGTGGTGCATTACATTTATTTTATAGTGTTGCTTTGTATTTTTTGAAAATAATATATTAATAATATACTATAATTTATTATAATATATTATTATTTATAATACATTATCTAATCTTGTTCATCCATGTATGTATTCCTATGAAGATTTTATTTAATATAATAGTGGTATGACGATAAAAATTTTAATAATTTCATTTATTCGACATAATTTTTTTTTGTAATAATTTGCTATTTTATGTTAAAAAATGAATGCTTCGCTTAATTCTCAAACAAATTTATTCACAAATGTTCATTTACGCCAAAAGCGTAGCAGTAATTTTTAAAAACATATCAATTTTTTTTTTGTGGTAATCGATGAGAAATAATTATAGTAACACAGTTTCAAACTTAGCTGAGCACAATCAAGAAAAAATATTTTTGACTCTTTAATTCGTCAACGCAAAGTGGTGGTCTTACAATACTGCACCGGATATAAGCATTTAAACAAACTAACTAACTAACATGTTGTTTCCCCGCAGGGGTAGGCAAAGAGGAAGGATCGCCAAACAACCGGTCCTGGCACCCACTCTTTGTCTCACCCACATTCATACATCGTCTCATACATTCTCTTCTATTATTCTGACTTTTGCCGTGGCCCGACTCAAGTATCGGATTAACTTGATCGTGCCATGACTTCCTCGGGCGTTCCCGACTTCTACCATTCACATTTGCGTCGTATATTCTTCTTACACTACTTTCTTCGCTACTTACTACGTTCATTCGCTCTACATGCCCAAACCATCTGAGGGTCCTTTTCTTAATCTTACTCATTATGCTTACATCAGCCTTACATTCTTTGCGTATATCCACATTTCTCACACGATCATTCATTGTTTTACCACAGATTCGACTCAGGGATCTCATTTCAACAGCATTCAGTTTACTTGCATCCTTCCTCCGCCAATTCCACGCCTCACTGCCATACATCAGGGTAGGTACCAGGACTCCATTATGGACTGCTAGCTTCGCTTCTCTTGATAGTTTTTTATTAGCGCCAACTGCATTCAGTCCTCCATTAATGGTGTTACCGGCATTCACCCTTCTTTCAATATCTCTATCAGCCTTCCCATCTCTCGTAAACATACTACCCAGATACACAAACTCATCCACATGCTCTAAGTATTCATCATTCACAACAACAAAGATTTCGTTCTTATCGAATCTTAGTAAACGAGGTATGTCTGACCAGAAATGTTTCTTGCCATATTTCAGGATCCAGAAAAGAATGAAGGAAGATTCACAGTTGTTGTACAAGTCAAAAAAGGCTATCCAGATGAAACTACCACGGTGGGCACATCTTCCACAGATACTCCCATGGAGACAGATCCAACTACAGAGCAAACCTCCGTAGTTACAGACCTCACGGAAACATCCACTGTTTCAACAATGAATCCAAGTACAACCTCCCTTGCGGTAGACACAGATCCCACAGATACAACTACAGAGTCAACCACCATGGATGGCACGATTTCCACGGATGCACCTACTGAAGAAACAACGACGCCAACTACAGAGTCAACCACCATGGATGTCACGTTTCCCACGGACGCAATTACTGATGAAACAGCTACAGAGCCAACCACCACGACAGATACAACCATTTATGTACCAATGGAGCCAACTACAGAGTCAACCACCACGGATGCACCTACTGACGAAACAACGACGCCAACTACAGAGTCGACCTCAAGTTACGATGATACAACGACTCCAATTGAGGAAACGGTTCCCACGGATGCAATTACTGATGAAACAGGTACAGAGCCAACCTCCACTGTAGATACAGATACCACAGATGCACCCATTGATGGAACAACGGATTCAACTACAGACTCAACCACTACGGATGACACAGTTCCCACGAATGCACCTGCTGACGAAATGATGGATGCAGAACCAATCTTCTCGGAGGACACATTTCCCACGGATGCAATTACTGATGAAACAGTAACAGAGCCAAACACCACTGTAGATATAGATCCCACAGAAACACCCATTGATGTGACGACGGATTCAACTATAGAGTCAACCACCACGGATGACACAGTTCCCACGAATGCACTTTCTGACGAAACGACGAAGCCAAATACAGAGTTAACCTCAACATACGCTGATACGACTATTCCAACTACCACATCAAATTCAGATTCTATTAATTCAACAAGTACCACAACGAATTTTCCATTTCCGACAGATTCAGATTCGTCTTCTCATGGATGGACCGAACCTACAGAACCAATGTGTCATGAAGATTCACCAATATTAACAAAAGCATCAGATATTTGTATTACTTCAACGTCAAAATCATCCCCAATTACCGAACCACCAGGCAGTGATCACTTACCGCCCCATGATAATAACGAATCATCCTTTCCACCTTTTTCAACAAGTGTGAATTGATCTCCAACAATGGAATCATTAAGTACCGCCAGTTAGTGAGGACCGGCTGGATCCCAATTCCACAGACAGATGATATGAATTCATCTTTAGTGTTTGAAGTATCAAGCTCTCATAACTCAGCACCGCTGAGCAATCACGATGTACCGTTTTCATCTTTTATATTCGACTAGCAGACCTGGCCACACGTTGCTGTGGCTTACCCAACCTTTATAACCAACGCTTCCTGTTAATTTGCATACATATCAAATTCACACCGCTCGCTTACCAGCTGCCCGCTGCCTGATTAAATCTTTGAATTTCTCGACTTTTTTCTACTTTAATATGCATGTATTATACATATAAACCTTCTCTTGAATCACTCTATCTTTTGGTGAAAACCGCATGAAAATCCGTTGTGTACATTAAAAGATCTAAGCGCACATACAGTGGGAGCGATATCATTTTATACTATGTAAAGATATGGAATCAACTTTATCTTTTGAAACCTCGAGTGCTGGCCACCAAGAACCATTAAATAAAGATTGATATTTATCAAACGCATGACACAAAAAAGTTTATTATTATCTTTCGAATCATCACGCTTTGACTCCTTAATACCATTGTAAAATGTGTGTCGTTCCCCGCAATATAGAGTTCCCCAAAGATATTATTACTTCCCCAACAGGGCCGAAATACCTCAGAGAGGTTGAAAAGAGAGGACAACGCCTCAACGATGACAGTCAACAAGTCTTGGCCGATTAAAAACAGAAAAAACATAAAGCATTACAGCAGAAAATAAAGACCAACTCGTGCATTTATATGAACAAGCACCATTGTCAATAATACAACAAATTTCAGCTTCTATTTATTATGCAATTCACTTTAAAACTGCTTTATTTTTCATACTTAAAATATTTATGTTTGTTGGATTTCAATCAGGGTCAATTTGAAAGACGGTTATAGGTACTGCTGCCCCGGAAATCATTTTCAGGATAACCAACACCTCTGCCATAGGATACCCCAGGGATTTGCTACGTTTGGTGACTTAGCAGGGTGCCCGGGCACATGCTGTGTGGTGGGCTAGATCGGCAGAGACTTTTCGATCTCTCCAGAAAGACGCTCGACCCATCGTCATCGCCTTGCACTGCAGTGGGAGAGATGGATTCTTACATCCGTTACTCCAGGTCACAGACCCCCAGATTACTACCCACGATTCCAGGAACTTCCTCTCCTTCCATTCTTTAAAATACCCTTTAAACAGGATCCCCAAAGATGACATATGACATTCTGAGAGGAATTATATTCCTCTGTGTGGAGTTAATGTAAAAAAAGTCGTATTTGAATACCAGATCTGAATGGGTAAAGTCTTAAAAGAACCCTCGACATATTATTCCTATTTTTTTTTCATTTACTAGATTCTTATATTTCTTGAAGAGATGAATCATTTAAATTTACTGAATTTAAAGTTAATGTTCTTTATAAATAGATCGGCGTCATTTGCGCGTTGCAATTTTTACCTCATATTATTTAAAAATGTATTTAAAAATGTAACCTGGCTATTATAGACTTAAAGGCCTTGTGTTTCATCAGAAGGGAAAAAATGTTATCTAAAAACCCTACTAAAATTGCATGTTTCGTCCAGACTCAACATCAATCTTTACCATCAGAGTAGCGGCGATCGACGGCCATATATACATACGTGTCTGTTTGTGTTATGTTGGGAGTGGGAAGAAGGCGGTCATGTCCTTTAATTTGGAGCTCTTCCGCATTTGCCTTCGGGAATGAGGAAACCATGAAAAACCTCATTCGGGAAGAGTCGGCCAACAGTCAACATGAAACTGGGCGGCCTTCAGTGATTTCAGTACACGAAATCCTGCATTTTGTGGTGTGGGGTGTATGTGCCTGTTTTTATGTGAAATATATACTTTATGGGAATTTTTAGAATAAACATACATGTTATACAATATTATCTAGATATATAAACATAAGTTACATGGGGGCGTCTGGTGGTTAGGAATACCTACCGGTCGCTCAGTTGTCCGCGTCTGAATCTGGTTCATGCCAGTTGTGGTTCAGGTCCATCAGAATATATTTAGGTAGTCTGTGTGTATATCTGAAAGTAAAGTCACTAGGTGCGTTGTATTGACCAATTTCCTTGAAACGTCTATTTTTACTGTGTCTCAGAGATTTGTAAAATCGGTCTGTCAGTCGGTGTGTGTATTCGAATAAAGTTGGAATGTCTTCTCTTGCATGTAGTCTTTTCAAATTCGTTCTGATTCTAGTGTTGTATGCGATTTTAATGCAGAGATTTTGTAGCGTCTGTAGTTTCGAGTGGTCGGAGTGAGAAATACTACTCCACACGGGAATAGCATATGTCAGTACCGGTCGAATGAGCGAGTAGTAGATCAGGAGCTTGGTTCTGGGAAGTAGCGGACTTCTTCTGTTGAAGATGGGCTTCATCGCGCCGACTGCCTTTCTGGCTCTTGCGTGCATCTTGGCTGTGTGAGATTTCCAGTTGAGACGTGAGTCCATTGCCAGGCCCAGGTATACGAATTCATCTTTCCATTCTAGGACGTGCCCTCCCATTTCGATGTTGACGTCTGGTGATCTTTTTTCTCGTTTCCTCGTGTACATGATGACTTCAGTCTTCGCCTCGTTTAGTTTGAGTCGCCATTGAGCGCTCTCTGTAGGTATATGGCCGCCATGTCTGATTTCAGCGAGGAAACATAAAGTTTGACGTCGTCTGCGTATATAGATAGCTTGCATCTCTCGTCACGGGGGATGTCGTGTGTGAATATATTGAATAGATGAGGTCCGAGTAGACTTCCTTGCGGCACGCCCTTTGGAATCTCATGTAGCGACAACAGCGCGTTCCTGATGAAAACTCGGAAGGACCTGTCCTTTAGGTATTCTTGAATCACTCTCATTAGGTATATAGGCGTGTTTGTTTTGTGCAATTTGTGCAGTAGCCCTTAGATCCAAACGGTGTCAAATGCCTTCTCCAAGTCTAGCAGTGCAGCGGCGATGTAGCGATGTTCGTTAAATCTTCGGGCGATGAATTTCGCTACTTAGGTAAGTTGATGGGTAGTGGAGTGCCTCTTTCTGAATCCAAACTGCTCGACTGGCAAAATGTTGTTTTCTTCGTGGTGTGGAAGCAGCCTGTTGAGTATAACCTGTTCAAATACCTTGCTCAGCGTGGAAAGTAGACTGATTGGCCGATAGTTTATCGGTTGCTTCTTGTCCTTGTTTGGCTTGGAAAAGGGCAGCACGGTCGCCGTTTTCCAGATCTGAGGGAAATGTCCGATGATGAGACAGACATTGAACAGCTTTGTAATGTAAATTATGGCTTTCTGCGGTAGATGTTTGAGTAGAATGTTGTTTATTTGATCGCTTCCCGGCGCTTTATTTATCTTCAATCGTCTGCTGATGACGGCTACTTCGCTTGGCGTGCTGAAGTGGATATCGGTGGCGTTCGTCTGCTCGGCTTGTTCGAGATTTCGTAGAGACTCTTCTACAAGTCGATCCGTTTCCGGGTCGGATAGGCCGTCCGTGGCTGCGTAGGCTCTCTCGAATCCATCGGCGAGCGCGTTTGCCTTTTCTTCAAGCGAAAGTGCCAGCCCTGATCCGTCTAGCTTCTCTAGCGGGGGAATCGTGTGATCCTCGTATCTCAGCGCTTTTGCCATTTTCCATAGGCTGTTGTCCTTTGGCGTGAGTGACGTAACTTTCTTCGTCCAAAGTTCGCGTCTGAGGTCGGTGATTTCTTGCTTGATTTCCGCTGTAGCGTGTAGTAAGCCGTTTTGAAGTAGCCCTCGCGCGTACTATGATAGATGCGTCGCAGGCGATTTTTCTCCTTGATGAGCGATAATACGTACTCGGGAAGCTTGATCGTGTATGTTTGTGCTTCTTTGAGAGGTATGAATGTGTCTTGTGCATGTTGTATGATTTCCGTGAGAGTGCTTGCGACCTCGTCGATTTCTTCCTTCGAGCGCAGAGTCCTCGACGTGAGGTGTATTCGTTCGTTTATCTCTTTCTTGAATCCTTCCCAATCGGCGTGGCGTCTTTGTAATTTCGCTGTTTTCTAGGGCTCCTTGAAGTTGTCCCTCCGATACTGAAGCTCACGGGCAGGTGGTCCGACGAAAGTTCATCCAGCGTGCGCAGTGGCGAGATCATTTTTGCATTTTTCTCGAGTACGATGTCCAGAGTACTGGGGTACTTTGCGTGTACTGAGTGGAATGACGGTTTGTCCGGTGCCATTATCGAGTAGTTATGTGTCTGCATATGCGTGAAGAGCGTTTTTCCATTCGCGTTGCCTCTGTAGTTATTCCAATAGTTGTGTTTTGCATTCAGGTCTCCTCCGAAAACAACAATTGGGCACAAATTAAGTAGTTTATCCAGGTCTTCTCTCACCAGACGGTTGGCTTCATTGCAATAGGCGGTGATGAAGGTGTGCGCTCTATCCTCTATGATGACTTCGATAATCGTGGCTTCAGTATTCTTCGGAGTAGGGATTCTGTTATGATGCAGTACAAATCCGTATTACTTTAAATATAATTATTAACATCATTATTATTTGTACTGCATCCTAACAACTCTACCCGTCGAAATCGTAATTAGGTAGGAACTTGTTATTAATTATTAGAGTGCCAGCTCTGACTTTATTTACGGCCTGGGGCGACCTCTGGAGCGGTTCCGCGGCAATACCTCACTTCTTGTGTAGGTAGATTTCGGAGAGTTGGGCCCGGAATCTAACTACGCGACAGTCAATGGAGTTTTTGTGAGAATTTAGTATTTGAATGGAAAAATAATTCCTTTTTACTTGAGAAATGCCGGGCGGTAAAAGTGATTACGTGAACGTATTGTGTGATCGAGAGTTTGCATTCCTTTGGTGGGATTAGTTGAGATTCCTGCAACGTAAACATGTATAGAAAAAACTACTTCTCTTCAGGACGACAAAATTGACCGGCTGGAGTACATTACACAGATGTGCAATATCGACATCAGAGGCATCCCTGAAGCAACCAATGAAAATATTATGGAAACTCTTAAAAAAATATCAAAAATCATTAATTACGGAGAGAACACGATACCTTTACAATCTGAAATTAATAAAATGTACAGACTAGGACCAAAATTGTCTGAAAAAAATCCCAGATCTATAATAGTGTCGTTCAATAGTATTAAATCTCGAGATGACTTCCTACTCAAAATCAAAGAATATAAAAAATCCTCTACCTCCAGTTCAAGCAAACTCAATACAGCAGATTTAGGGCTATCGCAAGAAGCAAAACGGATTTACGTGTCGGATCATTTAACGCAAAAAGGAAAATTCCTACTCTCTCAAACTAAAAAATTTGCCAGAGATTATAACTATAAATACTCTTGGACATCCTCGGGGCGCATTCTGCTAAGACAAACGGATACATCCAAAATTATTACGATTAAAAATATCATGGATCTCGATCGAGAAAAACGTCAACAACTGTGACAGATGATAAAAAGTACCTCAACATTTACTTCACCGATAAACGAAAATAATCCGGCTAATATCATTTTCACCGCAAGTTTTCATATTATGCGTTATTTCTTTGTCTTTAAAAATAATGTATTAATTCATAATAATTCATTCTTACTCTTTTTAGTAGTTCTTTCATGCAGCAACAAAATCAGTATGAAAATTGTTTATATCAGTATTCACTTTTTTTATTATACGTTATCTATTATATGTTATCTCCTTTGAATGTAACTCACATTTCTTTAACTCTCTCTAAGAAAAAATTATATATCTCCATAAATAATACTGTCATTAAAAGTTTTTATTCGAATATTACCACTATCTACAATTCACACACACTAAGTATAATACCTAAGATTTATCAAAATAATTCATTCTCTAGTAACAGAAAAAATATTACAAAAATTACAAATCTTACAATTAAAAATTCTAACCTTACTCTTCCTCTAACCAAAAAAAATCACGCTGTTTTAGTATTCTTTAAGATAATATCAGTTTACTGTGTAAATATTATTCTTCATGCATGTTCTCGTAGGAATCTGAGTATTAATACCTTATTTACTCACTGTTGGATGCTCCTATTTTCTGTAATAATCTTTTTATTTTGGTTAACTATTATTATACTCACTTGTATTTACAGAATTTACATTAACTACAAATGCTCGAGCTCTGTCAAAATAATGTTTTTGTATTTCCCAAAAACCATTACTACTGTTTTATTTACATATTTTTTAATCATACTTTTGCATTTTTCACATGTTACTGTATTTAATTATTGTTTCTTATCACACCTATCAATGCAAACCTACTTATGGTACCAAAGTATTATCGCCAAAAGCACTTACCTAGCTATTATCCACTCCATTGTTATAATATGCTTTATGATTGATAATTATGTAAACATTTCCTTCGCTTGTTTTTTATCGGAACATACCTACATTTTCGAGAAGATTTTACGAACTCAAATTATTGTACTCCCACTATTATTCTTATTATTATTATTAATTACATCCCATGTTATTTCTTGTTGTTTTATGAATCACACCACCAAAAGCAATATGTATAAAAATGTAATTTTCTGTCTTCAATCAAGCCAATATATTTTTAACATTTATATGCTCAAAACTGTATTCTTACTTTCTTGTATCACCATAATTATTATAATAATTGCTTATCTAACTTCTAATTATTCCTACCATATTTCACCTTTTTTGGCCAAATCTCAAGCCTTTTTAATATTCCTTAAGAAAATGGTAGATCACTCCATACATATTTTTTCACTCGCATGTTTTTATAAATTCAACACCATTCATAATGTTTATACCGAAAACAATGTATTCATGCTTTCTGTAATGGTTCACTCTGGTATTAACATACTTATTCTCACAAAATATAATGTCATATCGTATTATTCGACATTCTTACTGTATAAACCAATAATAACATTTTTTTTAACACAAATATTCCTCACCAGCAATAATATCTTCAGTCGCTTCTCTACTCTAGATTTACTGACAACATTTACAACATTTATCTCAATAATAAATAAAACTTGGAAAGAAATCTACTGCAAATGCAAAACTGAAATTTACTCAAGATCCGTTCTAATTACATCTTTGCACATTCCAAAAATCATTACAACTTTTTATTATATTATAACGTACTTATTGCACTCATATCTTTCCCGCATAATCACTTACCATGTTCTTATCTATTTATCAAACTTACCTATACTCTATCGACCTGCTCGTTCTAAAATTAACTTTTGCTTAAATATTCTTTTTTTTTTTTTGTTTTTTTTTGTTTTTGTTTTTTACAAATAGAAAACCATGGATTTAGAAATGAATGATATCAATGTACAAATAGAAAATCATGGTAATATAATTACCTCTGAAACTAATGTTGCATCAACTTGTATAGATACACTAAAGCCATATACACAATTAAAATTATTCTCTACAAATATTCGCAGCATAGATAAGAACTTCAACAGTCTACTAGTAACGCTTGCTGACTTGAATAATATATTTGACATAATAATTTTAACAGAATGTTGGATCAAATCAAATTATACTCACAAAAAAATTACAGGATTTACTGTTTTCAATACATTGAATAACAAGACACAGTCAGATGGAGTAATCGTCTATGTAAAATCCGATCTCTACCCGACCATCTCTGAATTATCCGTCGACAATGCCAACTGCCTTAAAATTAAAATAAACCAGACCACCATTCTTGCACTATACAGGTCACCTAAACAACAAAATGTTTCAGCCTTCCTTAAATCTTTAGACGTGGCATTATTGAACTGTAGAACAAATGAAGAACTAATGGTAATAGGCGACATTAACATAGATTTACTTAAGCCCATGTCAAAACAAACACTCGACTATAAAAACCTAATGACTCAATACGGGCTTGTTTCTTATATTAATGTCCCAACTAGAGTAACCGACATGACCAAATCATGTATTGACCACATATTCCTAAGAACAAAAAAAATTTCTAAAGGAATTGTTTATCAATCAACTATAACTGATCACTTCTCAATAGTAATTGGCCTCATGAATAAAAAATCCACTCCCATTACCTCATGTGAAAATACATTAAAGACTACGATCAATTTTGTGGAACTAACCTCCAAAATTAAATTAGAAAATTGGCTCTCTGTTGTAAATTCTTCAGATGTAGATGTTGCATTTAATAAATTTTCTGAAATACTATTGAAACATATTCAGGCTGTTACCGTTGAATCCCCTTTGAACAACTCAAAAAATAAAAAACTAAAACCATGGATAACAGATGGTTTAATTTTTTGTATTAAAAAACGGGACAAACTCCACAAAAACTTAATTAACAATCCAAATACACAAGCCCAAACATTTTATAAAAAATACAGAAATATTTGTAACAATCTCATCAGAATCACCAAAGAAAACTACTATAAACATAAATTGTCCAGAGCCGGTAATAATAATAAAAAAATTTGGCAAATTATTAAAGAAATATCTGACACTGACCATTCATCACCAACAATCAATAAATTAAACATCAACGGACTAGACACTTCACTAAAAGTCGACCCTGACACTGTGACCAATCACATAAATGAATATTTTTGTAATATTGGAAAAAACTTAGCATCACAAATTTTAAATAAAACATCTACCGATGAAAATGCTCTTGCCAACAATATAAATATCTCTGCTTGTGAAACAAACAATTCATTCACACTCAACCCCACCAACTCTGCTGAAATTTCACAAACTATAAAACAACTAAAGCCCTCCCATTCATGTAATCATGATAAAATATCCTCAAATATACTCAAAATTATTGAACCTTTTATAAATCTACCACTGGAACATATCATTAACCTCAGTCTCGACAAAGGTATATTTCCGTACAAACTCAAACTTGCTTTGGTCCAACCAATTTTTAAGTCTGGAACTCCTACTGAGATATCAAACTATAGACCTATCTCCATTTTATCATCACTCTCCAAAATCATAGAAAAAATCGTAAAAAAAAGACTTACTGACTATCTTACAAAATACAATATTCTCTCGCCTAACCAGCATGGGTTCAGAGAAGGGCTCAGCACAGATTCAGCTATTCTAGAATTAACATCACACATAACAGAAGCCCTAGACAAAGGTGATAAATGTCTGGCAATATTTCTAGACTTAGCTAAGGCATTTGACACAGTCTCTCGTCGAATCCTCCTAGCTAAGCTTCATAAAATTGGAATAAAGAATAAGGCATTTGATTGGTTCAAATCTTACCTAACAGACAGAAAGCAATTTGTTAAGTTACCATCATACAAATCGTCTCAACCTATCAGAATCAATTTTGGTGTACCACAGGGCAGTGTACTCGGTCCAATACTTTTTCTCATATACATTAATGATTTATGTAGATTAGAAATTGATGGCAACATAATCACCTTTGCCGATGATACTGCCCTGATACTAAAAAGTAAAACATGGGTAGAAACTTTTCATAAAGCGGAACTAATTTTGCAAAATGTTAAACAATGGCTGGATGATAATTTACTAACGCTAAACATAACCAAAACAAAATACCTAACATTCAGTACAAATAATCCAAGTCAACCCTCAAGTAATCATGTATTAAAAATACATTCTTGTAGTAATATATCCAGCTGTTTATGCAATCCATTGGAAAGAGTAGACTCCATCAGATACTTAGGCGTAATAATCGATAACAAACTGCGATGGGAAGAACATGTAATTAACGTCACAAGCCGTATAAGGAAACTGGCTTATATCTTTAGATCATTGCGCAATATACTACAAAAAAATACAATGAGAACAGTATATTTTTCCCTGTGTCAGTCAATCTTATCGTACGGTATAATTATCTGGGGAGGATGCTCCAAAACTGTATTAGATCCATTAATAAAAGCCCAAAAATTAATAATACGGACTATTTACAGAGTTCATTATATACACCCCACGAAAGACCTATTTAAAGACTTCAAAGTTCTTAATGTAAAATCCATATATGTAAAAAATATTACCTCTTATTTTAAATTCAAATTTACAAAAAAAAAAAATATAAATTCAAAATACAACACAAGATATTCAAACCTATCGAATTATATTATTCCAACAACAAAAACTTCAATGGCCCAGTCCAAGTTCAACTTTCTTGCACCTAAAATTTTTAATAATTTACCATTTGAAATAAAGTCCAAAGACAAATATCTCACTTTCAAAAAGGCGCTTACTGACCTTCTGATGAGTGACAATGACAATGTTTATAACCTGTTTCACATACTAAAATAGTTATTAATTATTAATAGTTAAAAGAAAACAAAACGTAAGATATAATAATGTTTTATTACTAATGTTTTTGGGTTATTTGTCATTCAATTTATTCAAAATTAAAAACGGTTTTTGCAAATGCAAAATGATTTTAATGCAAAACGGAAATTTTCTAACCTTCGGAACATCCCCGATATGAGAGGTTAAACTTCCATATTCATCGGTTAATTATCATATTTAATGTCATATTTTATGTTTTTACCCCGCTTATAGCTCAATTTGACATAATTTTTCTTATAAAAGTAATGCTTTATAATATTATGATGTTTTAATTTAAAATCACTTCATTAATATGTTAAAAAATAGAATTATACCAACGCATATTGTCGAACAGGCTATGCCTTTTGTAATCTTTTTTGTTTCCATTTTTTGTATTATCTTGTATTTGTATGTTTTTTTTTAATAACTGTTACAATGAATCAAAACTTTTCAATAATAGAAAGAGTATATGCCTGAATTATTTATTGTACATATTTACATTGTATTCATTTATCTATTTATAAAATAAGAAATATATATAGCAATAAGCTGCACATCTCACTAGGGCATTCCTGTATCGAGATGTGCAGTTTTACAACAAAGTTTTACAACAATGTAGTTTTACAATAATGTAATTTTAAAAAAAAAGATAAGAAAGAAACATACACATAAACTTAATAAAAATATTATAATAAACCTACAAAAGCAGCATGAGTACAGTTATTCAAACATTAATAAATAATTATATTCTGTCACCATGTTAGAAAATAACACCTCTTTTATTAACAAATATCTCAATACTATTTGGAAAGATACTTACTGCAAATACTCAAGCTCCATTCTAATTACACCTTCATACACTTCAAAAAAAAAAAAAAAAATTACAACTGTGTGTAAATGTGTTGGTACTGTGTCCATGGCCGTATATATACATATTAATGTATTCATGTACCTAGACGCATATATATGTGTAAGTGTGTGTGTGTATATGCCTATGTGTGTATGGATGTGTGCACCTGTATATACGTATGCGTATGCACTCACACATATAAATTTTAAAATAAGGATATGTATCTTCTCACAAACTTATCCTTACCCAATTCTTTTTCTCTTTACTAGTTTTTTATTATAACTTTACCAATTTTCAACATCATTACATTACTAATAGTTCCATATGTTAACAATAGACTTCCCTTAAAGTAAATATCCTCCATTGTCACCATGAAACAGGCAGCCGCCTAGTATGGTGATTCAATGTATCCAACTCTATGTAAATGTCTAATTATGTAACATGTATTTAAATAAATAAATAAATAAATAAATGGCGGCCAGGCGTGCCAGAACCAGGAAAGATTTAATCCATGAGAAATACGTCCGATCACACTTGGGACAGAGCCCCGTTTTGACGGATGATCGGTGTACCGTTAGCCCGCGATACTATTTGCCGTTCTTTGTGGCGGAAAAGTAAATTTACGCCGACCTTGACTCTCGTCTGGACCGAGGGCGGCCTCCCTACATGCTAAACCTTCTAAGCGAAAGGCCCCCTGATGATTTCCCTTTGGCGGCGGGATGACTTGCTAATTTTGATCACGGCGAAAGGCTCCCTGATGATTTCCCTTTGGCGGCGGGATGACTTGCTAATTTAGATCGCGGCGAAAGGCCCCCTGATGATTTCCCTTTGGCGGCGGGATGACTTGCTAATTTGATCGCGGCGAAAGGCCGCTTGATGATCCCCCTTTGGCGGCGGAACTGTCTCCAGATCTTGGCTTCGGTGAGGGCTTTCCGGATCCTGCATGGGGAAATGCTGCCTGTGCCTTGCAGCTACTAGATGGACAGTATATTAGTTAGCTAGCGATAGTATTCATAATCAAAGAGGTCGGTTCATGGGGGTAAGTGAAATGCCATATTTAAAACCTTGATTGCTACTTGTTTTTAAAATTATATGTTTGTTCTCACAACTCTGCCTTTTAAATTATGTTCCTGGCATTCCATCCCTTGGAGAGCGACACATATCGTGGTTTAAGATCCACCCCTGAGCATATTTGGGATCCACAGATATTCTTGACGGGATCCATAACCCGTCCAGAATTGGCGCTTCCTTCGGGATAAAATCTGTGGGTACCTAGTCAGCATTACAATACTAAAGTTGTTTACGAAATGTATACTTGGCTTTGCCACTTGGCTGAAAACCCACGTAGCAATTCTTGTAGAAGTGATTGATTGTCGAACAAATATGGCGGTGCCTCCGCCTTTTCCTCTTCCTTCCAATCGGTCGTCTCGGTGAACTTCAAAGCCGGGCACTCTCAGCGGTGTGTCGTGTTTTAAATGTGTTTCTGAAATGAGAATTATGTCAGTATTAGTGTTATTTGCCAGAGCGAGCAGTTCATCAGTTTTGAAGCGGATGATGTTGGCATTCCACAGGAGGACGTTCACCATCTCGGGATCAAACATTGATGGTGGACGTGATGAGATCCATCAAGATCCATGCCCTCTCCACATTGTTGGAGCCAGCTGCGGCCAGTTGCGGTTGCACACGTCTCAGACCCTGGAGCAGGGCCATCATTAGTTGTGCGTCTCCTACGCCGATGTATGCCTCTCCTGCGGGCTGCTGCGTGCGGGGCTGCGTACGGGGCTGCTCCTTGCGCTGCTCCTCTCGCTGTTGGGAGGCCGCGGTTCCGCCGACCACGTTGGCCCAGCTGCGTCCGTCGGTCCTCGACGTCTGCTGGACATGTGGCCTGCTGGTTCCTGGAGCCTGGCGCCGGTTTTTGACTTTGCTGAAGGGTACATTTAAAAGCGCTTAAAGTAATCTCAGTGTGGTCAGGCAGAGCTTATGCTCGCCCAAAGAGGCTATTGTCCTCCAAGCCCGCTTTAGGGCTGCACGAGGTGCCTATCGCTCGGGTGTCCTTTCGGCAAAATGAGCTGCCTGGCATAATTGGGTTAATGAAGTGGGTAACGCCAACCCGTGGAAAATCCACAGCATCGTTGGAAAAACGGGAAAAGGATCTGAAAGTTATTTGTCGAGTGTCGTGCTCGGGAACGTTGAGAGTGTCGATGTTACCTCCACTCTTGAGACACTTATGGGCAAGTTAGTTCCGTTAGACTCAGTAATAGGGGAAAGTGTTCACCATAAACAGATTAGAAATCTACCTAATCTGTTTATGGTGAACACTTACTTAAGGCTACCACCTAGTGAGCCTGCCCAGGGGTACGGCATGCCACCGTTAAGTCGAATCGAAGTGGAAATAATAATTAAGGGTTTGGGTCCAAAAAAAACACCGGGATTTGATAGATTGAATGGAATAATGGCGAAGAATGTCTGGATTCACGCCAAAGAGGAGTTCTACCAGGTGTTGGAGACGTACTTGCATAGGGGAAAATTCCCAACGGAATGGAAGAAGGGCGTGCTCCGGATTATACCAAAGGGTAACGGTAAGCCGAAGACGGACATAGGAGCTTATAGGCCTATAACATTATTGCCAATTCTAGGTAAAGTATTGGAAAACATCATCAAGCACCGACTACACCTCACCCTAACGCCGCCCAGCGATCTTCAATTCGGCTTTGTCCCCGGCAAATCCACGGAGCACGCCATTAAACATGCGCTTGAATGGGTGAGGGTATGCCAAAAGAGGTACGTTATAGGCATCTTCTTGGATATCTCGGGTGCCTTTGATCACGCGTGGTGGCCGATGATACTTACCAAGCTGAAAAGCAGGAACTGCCCGCGTAAACTAATTATTAGCGACTATCTAAGTAGTAGGACAGTTATTATAGGGTACGGGGACGTTTTAATCACCCGAACAGTCGACATGGGATGTCCGCAGGGGTCGGTCCTCGGACCCGACCTGTGGAAAATCTTGTTCGACGACTCCTCCAGGTTGCCCTTGCCTGAAGGTTGTATATCGGTCGACTACGTAGATGACAAATTGTTTTTGGTCTCTGGGGACAGTAGGAGGAAAGTGGAATCTAAGGCTGAAGAAGGTTTACAAGTGATCCTTGAATGGGGACAGAGAAATAGACTGAACTTCGTTCCCCACAAGACCGTGGGCCTCCTCATGAAGGGCATGCACAGCCGAGGCAGGAACCCCTTTATCAGAATGGGAGGCTCATCCATCCGATTTGCAGAAAACACCAGGTATTTAGGCGTAATTTTGGACAGATCTTCTTCATTCCTAGCTCACGTCAAGAACGTCTCCGACAGGGCCCAGGCCCTGTTTCAGAAACTGAGAAGACTCTCAACTGCCGAATGGGATTGCGCTCTCCGGCGATTCGCCTGCTGTACAGAGGGGTATATGTGTCGCAAGTCTCATATGCTGCCTCTGTGTGGGAGCATCGCTTGGATAACGTCTTGATAAACTCGGCTCTTAAACGAGGTCAGCGGACTCCCCTGTTGGCGCTCTTGGGCGCTTATAGGACTGTGGCCTCGGATGCATTACCGGTTCTGGCCGGCATTCTGTCGATTGACCTTGAAATTAGGGAAATATTGACCAAAAAAGAACTTATTAGAGGCAGGGCTGCTGTCCACCTGGAAGTCGAGCTGACACCGGGAGGAGTCGTGGCCCTCTCTGGCTTGCTCAAAGCGATGCGCGAAAGAACGCTGAGTGTATGGCAAGAGCGATGGGATAGGTCGACGAAGGGCAGATGGACTTTCTCCTTCTTCCCTTCAGTTAAATTCAGAATGGAAGGGGCATACATTAACTAGATCACTATGTGACGCAGATGCTTTCTGGGCATCGAGAATTCAGGGGTCGGCTTCATAGCTTGACCCTCTTTCCTCACCCAAACTGCGCATGTGGTGATACTAACCAGGACGCCAGGCACATTCTGTGGCACTGCGAGTTGATGAAGGAAGCACGAGAGGAAATGTTGGATGGCTTGCGCGGAATAACAAGACCAGTGTAATGTCTTTGTGAATTGTATGAGTGCAAGCTAGATAGCATGCTTGCGCGAATCTAACGTCCTCTGTTGTGTTAGGCAGCTCCACAATAAAAACTAGTACAGTATTCCGTTACTCTCTCTTCTTTGCGTACTACCTACCAATATTCGTCTACACTTCCAATGTAAGTCCGCTGAACCTTACAACAGACTCAGCCTGTAGAGCTGAACACAACATATCGCAACCGATATTACAACCAGCGTGGAATGCTGACCTTGTGTCGAACAAAGAGAATTTCGAATGCTTGAAAAAGTTTGTCAAGTCCTGGGTAGAAAGATGGCCTGTACTTAGAGTCGCCGACCTAGACTAAATTCATCTTTGTTTCAGGTGCCACACGTATTGCTCCCGTCTTCTTCGGTCCTCCTCTATTACTCTTTATTTAGTGAATATGCTTTGAACTATCTATAATATAACTTATGTGACCTATAAATTACTGATAACATTTGACTTTTTTTTTTTTCTTCTGGTCTCTGTTAACAAAGATTTAAGTTTTTACCTCGACAGGTCATGTTTGTGTTGGTGAGCGATATTAGTGATGATACTATCGCTCGATAAATTATCACTCTGAACTGATTCTGTATTCATGTTTCACATGTATAAATGCTCTTATTATTTTCTATTTTTTATTAGTTTTGGTTTCCATTCTTTGGTGGCACAACTGAACTGAACATGTTATGTATCGTCGTTCCCCCATAGAAGGGGGATGGGATAGACCCTGTCCATGCACATTGCCAGGCGAACACATACCGGAGCAGTCTTCCCGTGTAGGCCTGAGGCGTAACCGCGCGGTCTCGATGTCCTTCCGTCCCCCCTCCGGTAACCCGACACTCATCTTTCCCTCAAGGTCTTCAATCATCCCCTTCTCTCCCAAGTGCATTTCTTCGAGGCAAATTCGGGGAACCGGCTAAAGGGCGCGGACTTCGAGCATCGTCTGCGATTGGGCTGATAGCTATACGCATTCTCATTGGGACTGCCCGGTGGTCAATGGAATACTTTCTCTGGCTTTTCTTTTTATATATTTTATTTTCTTTCCGCTATTATAGTAATTACTTGCGTTATAACATAATCGTGTAACTGTTTTTTCCTCATTACTTATTTTATTTACAGAAGGTTTCTTCGACTGGTCATAGCCGTTATTTTTATTTTTCTTTTTCTTTTACTAACACTATTTTCTCTTTTTGATGTCACCTATTTCAGAAGAAATATTCCACGGGCTGCTACTTCTATTTATCTTTTGTATAATGTTAATGTAAGTACTTGCATACTGCTTACTAACCCCGTATGCATGGACATTGGAGGTTCTAGAGTCGTTCAAATAAATGTAGCTTCGTTAAAAAAAAAGTAGAGTCTTGACGTGTGCGGTGAAGGAGGAAACCATATGTTTCCTTATAACGCCGTTGGGAAAGTAAAGGGTCCCCTCCAATGGCGCCGGTTTTGTCGCTGGTGCTGCTGGAGCAAGGCGACGTAGGCTATCCTCTTCGGGCACCCCCTGTAGTTGGCGGGATGGGGGCCTCCGCAGATGCAGCACGCGGCGGGCTCGTCCTTGGTGGTCTTGGGGCACTCGGCCGAGGCATGCTCCACCAAGCAATTCACACACATCGCGGTGTGGGCGCAGTTTCGGGACCCATGCCCGAAGTTTTGGCAGCGGTAGCACTGCGTCCCGTGCTGCAGATGGTTGCTGCGGTGTTTCTGCAGGCGTACCTTGCAGTGGCAGAGGTACTTAACTGCTGCCCTCAGTTGACCCATGTTGACCTCTTTGTCGAAGTGGGCCAAGTACATGGGATACTCGGCCGAGGCGGTTGTCATCCTTATGACCTTCGCGGGAGGGAATCCTTGTTCCGAGAGGCTCGCAGCGATGTCCTCCGTGTCGATGTTAGGCAGGCCCTTGATGACCGCCTTTTTCATCTTGTCCGCCTCCGCTGCATAAGTATTGAAGCCGCGAGCCTCCGCACGCAGCCCGTTGGTGAGGGCTTGGTGGTCCGCCATACTCCGCAAGAGGATGTGGCACATCCCGCCCCGTTTGTACTGGATCTTGAAGTTCAGGTTCCCGATGTGGCCCTGCACCGCTGAGGTGACCTGCCCATGAGTGAGGGCCCCCAGGGTCATTACAACCGGGGGCACACGGTCCTTCCTTGTAGACTGGCCGCTGGTACCTGCGGAAGAAGAGGAAAATGTATTAGTATTAGCGTACTTCGCATGCGGGGCGCCGCCGGTGCCGAAGCGGTTGCCGACAACAACCGCCCGGGGTTCTTGCGGTGACAGGGTTGGACGGCCTCGTCCATCCTTCCTCCTGGTGGGTCGTCTCCATATTCTGGGCGGATGGCTGGGGTCTGGGGGGCGGGACGTAGGCCGAAGCTGGGCCTACTGGGGTGCGGCTGGGTCCGGGGGCGGGGGCGGCCTCGGGCATCTCGGGGGACGGAAGAGGGATGGTTACTGGCTTGGTCCTCGGGTAAGCAGGGTGGTCATGCGATGTCTGCTGGGGCTGGGAGGCAGGGATTGTGATGAGGATTTTTTTTTTTATTTTTTTTTTTTATTTCATACAATTTTTGAAAATACACTTTTATGTTTTTTTCTTGATTACCATACTAGGCTAATGCCCGTGTTAAAGTAATCATACATGATATAAATTATACAATGTGTGAACTAGAACAAAATATAGGTTTGAAATAGAAATTATAAGATATTAGAAACAAGAGAAAAAAAAAGATAAAAATATTTAAGGTAAAATATAACAAGATATATGTATATGTATGCACATACAAATACATACAAACACACATACATACATATAAATATATATATATATAAACACTTACATACACATACACATATATACATATATATATAATTATAAAAAAGAAAATGTTTGAAAGAAGTTAAAAATAAAATACTATATAAAATATACATAAAAAATAAAATACTAAAATATAAACTTATAACTATATAAAATACTAAAATATAACTATATAAAAATATAAAATACTAAGAAGTAAGATTTAAATATGTTAATCTATAATTTTTTTTTTTTTATGAAAGCTAAATTTTTTTCTGGAGGTTTGTCAAGGTAGGTAATTAATCACCTAGAAGAGTATATATTTAGGTAAGATTAGATTTCAGTGAAGTCAGGTTAGAAAAAGATGTGAAGTATGATATTTTATTTAGTTAATTTAATTATTTTCTTTTCCTTTATAATGGTTAGGAAGTCAGATATTCTGTAAAGAAATCTCGTCCCCTTTCGAATATCCAATTTTGAACACGAATAGTAAAAAGAGGTATGGTAATACTTGATTTTATATCGGTGCTCAATGCATTGTATATTTTGGGGGCAATGAACCAAAATTGTCGGTGAGCGAATGTGGTTCTAGTTTTTGGAACCATGCATCCCAGATTTGATGAAAAGCGGGTTTTGGCTTGATGTTGTGGAGCCACCAGTAGGTTATTTTTCCGTACGTAGGATAGGCTTGTCTTAGTGAATAGTTGGCGAATATCTAAGACCTTAAATTTAGTAAATAGCACATTAGAGGGGTGGGTAGGTTGGCATTTAAATATGATTCTCAGTGGTTATTTCCTTTTGGGGTATTATGCCGTGTTGCGCTACCTCCTCCTTTAGCCTTTTGGCTAAAGGAGGAGGTAGCGCAACACGGCATAATACCCCAAAAGGAAATAACCATAAAATTTTTGGCCGTGAAAACCTAAAATCATACATGATTCTCAGTATTAGTTTTTGAACTGTAATTATTGGATTAATGACGGATTCTGTGCAACCACCCCATCCCAAAATACCGTAAGTTGCAATGGATTGAAAAAGGGCAAAATATACGCTTCTAAGGGTTTTTAGGTCTAAGATGGATCTAAGAGAGCAGAATATATGGCAGAGCTTACGGAGTCTTTTCACTGTGTCACTTATGTGTGCTTCCCAACGTAGTTGGTCATCTATGATTATGCCCAGATATTTAACTTCCTTAGATGATTTAAGGGAAGGACACGTGCAATTTGTAATAGGTGGGGTTCCGGGTGGGTGTGGGTGCATGTTTAGTGAACACGAGTGAATTATTGGTTTAGGGCAGTTGTTGGGAAAATTATGTTTGCGTATGGAAAACGTCATATATTGTGTTTTGTTAATATTGAGTGTAAGGAGATTTGTGTCAAGCCAATGCCTCACTTTTATTAGGCCATTATTAGTTTTATTAATAACTGCTTGCCATGTTTCATCTTCGAATATTAAGACTGTATCGTCGGCAAATGATAAAATCTTACCTCCAATATCCATGGTACATAGTGTGTTGATGTATAAAAGAAATAAGAGTGGTCCTAGTACACTGCCTTGCGGTACACCGTAAGACATGGATAATTTTTTGCTTTTATTTATTTTGTCAGACTGGATAAGAGTTTGTTGAGTTCGGTTTGTTAGGTAGTTTTCGAACCATGTGTAGGGTATCCCAGTTATTCCGATCTGTTGAAGTTTTTTAAGCAGTAAGGGATGGGAGACCGTATCAAATGCTTTTGAGAGATCGAGGAAAACAGCAAGCGGTTTTCGACCAAGGTCAAGATTAAAAGAAACTATTTTTGTGAGGGCGGCTATTGCATCTGAGGTACTCCTACCTTTGCGGAAACCATATTGGTTGTCCGATAATATTTTGTTATCTTCAAGGAACTTGTAGAGTCTATTCTTCGCCGCTTTTTCTATGATTTTAGATATTGTGCTAAGTAAAGATATCGGTCGATAGTTATTTACAGATAGTTTGTCTCCTGATTTGAATATTGGGATTATTGTGGCCTGTTTTAAGGAGTTAGGAAATACACCAGTTTTAAAGCTTAGATTGATTATATGTTTCAAAGGTGAGGCTATATATTTTTGGATATGTTTGATGATTTTTGTTGAAATGTGATCTATACCTACATAGTTACTGTTTTTAAGGGATGAGATTAGTTCTAAAATTTCTGTGTCAGTAGTGGGAGTGAATTGGAAAGGGTTATAGCTAAGATTAGTGAGGGGTATATTGTTTGCAAGATCTTTGTCCGAGACGTTGTGTCTGTCTAAAATATTTTTTGCTAAGTTAGATCCAATATTGGAGAAAAATTGATTGAAATGGTCGGAAATTTTTTCGGGGTCGGAATTGACATGTAATATTTGATCTTCGATGTTAATCTTAACAATGGGTGTATTGGTTTTATTAATATTGGCTATATCTTTAACGATATTCCAAATTTTTTTATTATCACCGGTAGCTTCACTGATTTGTTTATGGTAGTAATCTCTTTTAACACTGTCAATTATTTTTTTGCAGTTATTTCTGTAACGTTTGTAGAATAAGAGAGATTCATAATCGTGGGGATTTTTTCTACAGAAGTTATGAATCTTATCGCGCTTTCTGATACAGTAGAGAATTCCTGCAGTGATCCATGGTTTGAGTTTTGTGTCAGATCGTTTTTTTTTATTTTTTGTGTATGATGTAGCATCGGTTAAGTGGTTACGTAGGGTATTTATAAATAATTCACATGCAGAGGTGACATCGGTACAAGAATAGATAAGTTCCCAGTTTTCTTTAGAGACACTGTTTAGGAGAGTTTCATATGAGATCTTTTCTTGAGGGGAAGTATTTTGTGGTGATTTATGATTTTTATGCGAGAGAGAAGTGATGATTGAATAGTGATCTGTAACAGTTGATTGATAGACAATGGATTTGGTGTCTAATTCACTCTTAACAAATACATGATCTATACAACTGCTAGTGTTTGAGTCTGATTCTCTAGTTGGTGCTGTAACAGCTGGAAAATATCCTAATAAAGTTAGTGCGTTTAGGTATTCATTTGCTTGAGGGTGCATTTTATTAATTATATTTATGTTAAGATCACCTATTATAAAGGTGTTTTGGCGGTGTTCAATGTTTGATAAAATTTCTTGCAGTGAATGTATGAATGGGGCTATGTTATGTGTATTCGGAGATCTGTACATTGTAAGAAGTGTTATATGATTATCAATTTGAATTTGTAGACAGTTTGCATATTTAATTTTGATCTCTTTTACTGAGTGAGAGATATGATTTTTAATGTATACAATGACTCCGTCGTTCTGAGTTTGGTTGTGTAGAGTATTATAGTGATTGTAGTTTCTTATCGTTTTAGGAATGAAATTTCCTTGAATCCAGCATTCACTCAAGACAATTATATCAAAATCTGAGACAAGATTAGTGAGGAGAATAAGAAGTTCATCAAAATTTTTGTTTATACTTCTTATGTTCATAGAGAATATCGTAAGGGTTGAATTAGTTAATAATAATTGACGTACTACTTCGGAATTATTGGTAGATATACATGGGATTTGTGTTGTGTTATCTATTAAATCTGCTATGTCTTCCATTTTCTGGTTTTTTGTTTTGCATAAATTATTAACAACCAAGTTGTAGTGACATTGGTACGTTTATGAGATAGATATTTAGTTGATATAAATATATAAAATATACATAAATATATAAAGTGTAAATATAGTTGTTGTGAATATATAATATAAGCACATAATGAATATATGACATAAGCATAAGAATATAGTGTTAGCTTTGTGAAATAAGGTGTTTGTTGTTGTGAATTTATAATATAAGCATATATAGTATATATAACACAATAGGTATATAAGGTATACAAATAGTTGTTACGAAGAATATAATATAAGCGTATAGATAATATATGATACGAGCGTATATAGAATATAAAATAAAAGTATGTATGTAAAGTATGTATAGTATGTACAACATAAACATAGGTATATAAGGTACACATATAGTTGTTGCGAAAATATAACATCAGCGTATACAAAATATGTAGCACAAGCATATATAGAACATAAAATATAGGCATATAAAGAATATTAAGTAAATAAAACATAGGCTTATAAATAGTATAAAACATCAGCATAAGCAAAAAAAGTATGTAAGTGATATAAGAATTTAGTTGTTGAGAATGTTTAACATAAGCATATAAAGTATTTATAGTATAAGTATAGGTGTATAAAGTGTACTTATAGTTTCTGCGAATGTATGACATAAACATATAAATAATAAATAACATAAGAATATGAAATATGAGCATACAAAGAAAATAAAACATAAGCTTAAAAAGATTATAAAACGCAAGCATATAAAGAAAATAAAACATAAGCATATAAAGTATACCAGTGATATATGTATTTGGTCGTTGCGGATATTTAACATGTATAACACAAGCATAAGTATACAAAGTATGCATATATTTGTTGCGAGTATATATCACGAGCATATAGAGCATAAGCATATAAGGAGTATAAAACATAAGAATATAAAACATAAGCACAAGCATGTAAAGTACACAAGTGCTATAAGGATTTAGTTGTTGCAAGTATTTTATATAATTATATGGTCCCCGTCTTGGTTTGCCGTCGATACTGGCGGGCGCCCTGGGGGATCTCGATTGGGGAATCCTCCGGGTCAGCTTGTTCCATCCGCGCGGACAACATCCGCACGGCAGGTATTCTGTACTTCTTCTTCTGGTTGGGGATTATTGTATTGTGACATCTCGGTGGGGCCAGGTCCTTCTTCATGGCCTTGAAAAAGGCAGTTGGCGGTGCGGTGGCCTAGGCAGTGAGCCGGTCGGGGTCCGGCCAGCTAACAAAATAGCAGGTGTCTGGCCGTGTAAACACAAGCCAGACAAAAGTGACTTGGGGGCGAAAAAGCACTCGTCTCGAAAAGAGACTGTCGTAGGCCTCGATCGCTCCTGATCGCTGATCCATATTATTCCTAAAGGTGATAAGTCTCTTCAAACTCTTCCCTAGAAGAAAGCACTGCCCTCTATATGCAAATCTGGGAAGCTTTTAACTAACTTATATATCTTACAGTTATTAATAAAAATAATTAAAGAGTCCTAGAGAGCGCCTTGAAATAGTAACTTTCTGTCACATAGAACAGGGTAGAAAAGCGGTGGGACCCCTATTACTTGTATTGACAACTTTAAAAAGTTGACGTAAAATGTCTGATCCACCAAGTATTATAAGGTTTTATATTAATTTGTCGTATTCCAACAAATAATGTGCAAGGAGATTAGAATTCGACCACCATAACACCATATGGTAGTCGAAAAGCATGTAAAAACTTTGAACGAAAACTTATTTTATGAGTAAAGAAAAAACAAAAAATTACTTTTCCCAGTTGCGACCGTTACCTTTTTATTTAATTAGCTGACCACTAACGGGAACTTTTTTATAATTGTAATGTCCGTGACACTTACAAATATAATTTATTAAAAAGGTCTCATTTATACGAATGATTATTTATTATAAGTCAATTAGGAAGATGTACAATGTTAGCGCTAGAAAGGTAATTCGCGGAATACCGGCGGCCGCCGAGCGCTGCCAGCGCCTCTCGCTAGCCCCTCCACTACCTCTGTCTGGGCGGGATCGGGACCCTTCGGCTACCTTCGGCCAGCTCCGGCACCCGGTCTCCCCGCGGGTGTGCAGTGCGGGACACCACACCCTTCCCTCTCTAACCTAGCCTATGCTAACTACAAAAACAGAGATAAAAGGTCCCTACTATTGGGCTTTATGCCACAATATTCCTACTAACAAATTTACCGCAGGTCAGTGACCTGATATGAAACAACAACAAATATACAAGCATCAGCACACTAAACATAGTTAGTTAAGTAGCTTGCTCTTCTGGGGAGCAGGTAACTCTATTAATGGAGGACTGAACGCCGTTGGCAGCAACAAAAAACTGTCCAAAGACGCGAAACTAGCCGTCCATAATGGAGTACTGGTACCTACCCTGATGTATGGCAGTGAGGCATAGAACTGGCAGAGGAAAGATGAAAGTAGACTGAACACTGTAGAAATGAGATCCCTGAGGCGTATGTGTGGTAAAACCATGTATGATCGTGTGAGAAATGTGGAAATCCGCAAAGAATGCAAGGCTGATGTAAGCGTGATGAGTAAGATCAAGAAAGGAACGCTCCGATGGTTTGGGCATGTAGAGCGAATGAACGAGGAAAGGAGTGTAAGGAGTATATATGACGCAAATGTGAATGGTAGAAGAAGTCGAGGACGCCCAAGAAAGACATGGCACGACCAAGTGAATCAGATACTTGAGTCGGGCCATGTCAAGAGTCAGAATAATAGAGGAGAATGTATGAGACGTTGTATGAATGTAAACGAGGCAAGGAATGTGTGCCAAGACCGGGATGTTTGGCGGTCCGTCCTCTCTGCCTACCCCTGCGGGGAAACGGCTTGATGGTTAGTTAGTTCTCTTCTGGGGTTTCTCGTCTGGGCCGAAGTCGACCCGCCTACGGGCTACGTGGCGCTGAAGGTGAAGCCGTCGCCTCTGACAGTCCTGGTGCGGCCTCCATCTCCTCAGGCAACCTGAAACCAGAAGAACACCGAGTCAAACCACTTAGCAACACTGAGGTTTCCAAATCCCGAGGGTCATTCCAACTGATCTCAGATGCGGGATGCTGCGATTTATTGAGTTCCTCATCCCAGCTTACTGACAACTCCCTGATCTGATCTAAGTATCTTTTCCAAGTTATGTTCGAGTTCCCTACTCTCACAATAAAAATCTTTTTGCCCAGCGATTTAAAAATCACCCCTTTTGCCCATAAAATCTTATTATTCTGGCGATAGTCTCGCACAAGGCATTTTTGACTTACCTTAAATACACGAGACATTGCCCCCCCGAAATTCCTAATCTGTCTCTCCTGACTTTTAGCAATATTAATGTTCGCCCGTTTTACCAACTCTGAGGCTTGTTCGCCCACTTTGGGTGGAACTAGCCCGTCAAACGAGGAACGAAGCCTCCTACCGACTAATAAAACAGCGGGTTCGATGCCCGTCGAACAGTGGGGTGAATTTCTATAATCTTACGAAAAATTCAGTAATTTTACATTATAATCTTTGCGCAAGCTAGAACCGATCATTATTTTTTTAAGAAACACTTTTGCGGTCTTAACCGCATTCTCAGCTACCCCGTTGCTTTGAGGATGCCTCACAGGTCCTGTCATGAATTTAATATTGTTTTCTAATAAAAAACCCCTAAATTCATCACTCGTGAAAGCTGTACCGTTATCTGCCACAATTAATTCTGGGTTACCAAAAATCGCAAAAATTTTCGTTAATTCAAGAATGGTGTGCGCTGTATCTGCTTTAGAAACTTCGATGCAGTCTATCCACTTGGAAAAAGAATCGCAAATTACTAAAAACATCTTACCCCCTAGTGGCCCACAATAGTCGATATGCACACGACTCCAAACTCTGCCCGAATTCGGCCATACGGATAAGTGACTTTTTGGTGGTGATTGTCTATTCATAGCGCAATCCGTACACGATTGAACCATCTTTTCCAGATCCTTGTTCAGTGATGACCACCAAAAATACGCTCTAGCAACGCCTTTCATCTTGACTATACCTAAATGTGATCTATGTAACAAAGGTATTACATGATTTTGTAACGAAACTGGAATAATTATTCTATGGTTCCAGAATAAACAATAATTGACAATTGAAAGTTCATTCCTCTTAATCCAAAAATTCCATAAACTACTGTCACGTTTCATAGTCTTCGGCCAACCTTGCCTTAAATGTTTACTAACTAACTGTAATACAGAGTCCGTACTAGTTGCAGCTTTCACGGAACTCAAGTTCAACTGAGTTCCTTCCGCAATAAAACTCACTAAATCTGAACCGATTTTTCCCTTTAACGCGAATGGAACCGCTCTCGCGTTATGAAACACTGGATTCGCATCCCGGTTAACATTCACAAAAATGATTTACCTACAATTTTTAATGCATACCCATCGTAACCGGCAATCACTCGCTTGTCAGGCGACAATTCCAAATTTTTAAATGACTTTTAAAAAAAAACTTCCGGTAAAACTGATATGCTCGATCTGCTGTCCACCATCGCTGAACAAGGAATTCCGTTAATTTCAATGTCAACCTTATATGGACTAACAAATGCTACGCGCTCCCTGTGCGTTCCTGTCTTGACAAAAATCGGAGATACCTTGTTGTTCTTGCAAACGTTCTTAATGTGGCCCACCTGTTTACAGATGAAACATTTTGCGCTTTTAAATTTACAATCTCTAAATGTGTGATTGGCACCTTTCTTAACACATTTCTAGACAAAAAAATTTCTTAACACCCGAGAAATCCTTCCAACCGGGGCTGCCTGACCGCGAATCCGTTCTTGAAAACCCTGGTTTCCCCCTAGAACCCGATCGCTGACCCCTCGACGTATCTGTTCTTTTTCCGATTGCACTGACAAATCTACCTACAGAACACTCATCTTTCACCTTCAAGCCCAGATGGTCCAACCCGACAATACTAGTCGCTAGTTCCTCCATCTTAATGAAAAAAAGACTGGGTCCCTCAAGATAAATTTTCTCTTTTGCTCTCCAAGGGATCAACCCTAGAGCAAACACATCTGCTAAATTAGCATCTAAACGCGTGCCGAACTCATAAAAGGTACTTAAGCCGCGTAAACGCACGGCGTAATCTTTTACTGATTCCCCCTGTGATTGTTTTGCTGAAAAAAATAATTCCCGTTCTCTAAAAACTGACTTAGGTGTCGAACAATGTTTCTCTAATAAACTCATTAAAGTGTCGAACAACGTATCTGTGACCTTGGTAGGAAAACATAAATTAATCAAAACAGAGAGTGTTTCAGCTTCGAGGGAATTCAACAAATATGCCCTCTTCTGGGTAGCATCTAATTTGACGGTTTTTGCTTCATCACGGATCAGTAAGAATTGTTCTAGCCTGAGTCGGAAAATTCCCCAATCATCGCGAATATATCAAAACCTCGGTATCTCACTGGTCTCCACTGCTAACCCGATACCCGACCGGCACCCGAACCAACAGTATAGTAAAATACCACAAAAAAAAACTCGACGACAATAACCTCCAAAAGGACAAACTACTTAACTCAACAAAGGGTCCACGGCGATGACTGCTTGGCTAGTTAATGGCTTTCTTCTTGGTCAGAGTGACCGTCTTCCTTCCTTCTTATTTTTTTTAGTCGGAGTGACCGTCTTCCTTCCTTCTTAAAATTTTAGGTCTGGAGTGACCGTCTTCCTTCCTTCTGCAAAGAAATAAAAGGGATTCCGCCTTGTACTGGCTTGTGCTTGTAATCTTTCCTCCAATTGCCGCTTTTCTCTGACCGGCTCTTCTGCCCCACGACAATAATCGTTTGAGAAAAAAACTGCCGAGTCACCCTTACACCCAAACCATTTGTGTGTAAAAACTCGACTGCGCCTTTTCAGTGACGGTCATGACGGTTATCCTTCATTTTTTACCTTTTGAAATGTTATATGTCTTATTTACTAAACTTATTGTTTTTTTTTCTTCTCTTGCAGTCTCGGAGTGTGTGGTCTCCCTCTGTTTATCTTTCATATATATTCTGTTTCTCTCTGTATTATATTTTCCTGTTTACTAACACCAGTAGTATTAGTTTTTTTTTTTTTTTACTATTACAGCTTAGACTGTAGGCGATCCTATATTTCCGTCAACTAACAAAGTATGTAGGGACATTGAAGGTCTAGATTAGTTTTACTAAATGTAGAGTCGTTCAAATAAAAAATTAGATTCTTGCGAGAGCTTCGAAGGGGCGACCATAAGTCGCCTATACCGGGGCGGGACAGTGGTGGGTACTTCAATGCGCCTTTTCAGGTTTTCAGTTCTCGCTTCCGAGCTAGAACCAAGATAAAATTTCGCTCCCGCATTTTTAATTCTTAAAAATAGTAGCTGTGAAGTTTTATGGAAAATGTTTGTACCACCTAGTGCTAAATTACAAGGGTTACACGCCTGTATTGTTTTTTCCCCAATTTTTTTTAGTTATAAGTAACTTTTTTTAATAATAAGTGTAAAAAATAAAAAAATGAAATAATTTAACTTTGTATAAACCACTTATTTGATGCGCAAATCCGACCGGTTAATAATAAAATAAGTGGTTTATACAAAGTTAAATAATTTCATTTTTCTATAATGGATAACCACAAAGTAATAGCTACATTCAAAAATAAAAAAAATGTAAAAAATAAACTTTCCTGTTACGGGCGGTTCCGGGCATAAATCCTGATACCCACCACGGGCATCTGGTGTAACTCTACAAACTAAGAGTTTTACAAAAAAAAACCGGTCCAAAACTATTTAATTTAAGTGAAATTTATGTACATTTTATTTTTTGAATTTTTTCAAAAAAGAGTTTTGTTAAAACAGTGCCTAAAGTTAAGTTGTTTTGAGGCGTGACTCATCCCATTCGACGCAGAATTTTTTTCCGTGTCTGGTGATACCCCAATACCCCAGTTCTGTGTTTGTTTTGTGACTTTTCTACGCGTATAAAGTTTCTTTACGACGTACCTTTTTTAGGGGGTACCCGAAGGCACTTCGTGGGCCCTTTTCAGACAATACATGTGGGAATTCCTTCTGGATCATTCTAGAAGCTACCATGAAGAGTACTAAGCTACGTTGCGAAATATAATAATTTTAGTTTATATTTTAATCAGTGGAAGGATACTAAGCTTCCTAAAATAATTTTTAACCCATTACCTCCATGACGATGTCTATAGGCATCAATAAAATTGATGAAAAGTATGATTTTTTCACTATGAATAAAGCCAAATCCCACTAAGTTGTTATGCAGCATTTACAGATTGGTATGTTAGCTTTCAATTATTAACATAATTTGATAAATTTTATTAATTATCCTATTATTAATTATTTTTTAAACTAAAGCCCTGAAAATAGACCCATTTTGAAAAAAAGAAAAAAAATTTAAATCGGAAAAAAATAAAACATGTGTGAATCACATATTGTTATCAAAAAATTAAATGGTCGGAAAAACTGTTTTAACATAGTATTATATGAATAAGATGATAGTTAGATGTCACTGAAATCAGGTGATGCCTGCGCGCAACCTTTGGAGGTTAGCTGTGACAGTGTTTACATACGATTTTGGTTAGCTTGCCTTCACATAATACGGTTTTGTAGTATTTTTATGAGTGATTTTTGTTGAAATCAATAGTTTGTCTGCGGTTTTCGTATATTTTTTATCATGTCGAAAATACCTACTTCTCCTATTCCTACCTAATCCGTCGTTATAAAACGAAATCTTTGAATCACGATGAAATGATGGCTGAATTGGGGCGCTCTTTTAGCGTAAGGCAAAGTGATGACAATAATGTTGTTAATAACGCGCTATTGTTGTGATTCCTCCAGAGAACGTTGATCAACAGATGAACGAAGAGCATATTGACGATGATTTGATGACATATAACGAAGATGCGGAGGTGGATAACTTTCGAGATATTGCCGGCACATTTGTAATCGAGCGCAACATCGAAATTGAGAAAATTGATGAGTCATGCCTTGACGAGCATGAACCAGATGAATTCGCTAATGACCTTCACTGGAGTCAGCCTTCGACATCGTCCTGTGTGAGTCGTAATACCTTGCGAATATCTATTTCAAATGCACCAACAGCCAAAAAATCAAAACTACAGTTCAAAAATAAAGTTTCACTATAAACAAAAGTGGTCTAAGGCTACCTGTTCCAAGCAATGCCGTATTCCGGAGCATCTGGTACATATGACCCCGAATTAGATCAAAGATTATCCGTCCTACTTCTACGATAGAATATATAGAGTTCCCCACACGCCATGAGCTATTTAAGGACAATTTCTTCACATCTCACTGTTTGATGTGTATCCTGAAGGATAAGAGAATGCGCGCTACTGGCACATGTAGCTTCTTAACCTTGAAGCTTCAGGCAAGTTGAAGACAGGAAAGCAATTGCCTAAAGGTATCATTTTCTTTTATATTTTCCTTGCGCATAGCGTTCATTTATCTAGCTAAAGTGTAACTCTCATCGCTCTTATAGGAAAATTTGATGCGTTGGTAGACGTAGAAAACCAAATCCTCGTATGCCGTTAGAAGGACAGCCGTGTAGTAACAGTGGCCACGAACTATGATCGAATGGAGCCAGTACGTCAAGTGCAGCGTTAGCAGATATCGAAGAAAGACAAAAAAGGCAACAATTTGGAGAAAGCATGCAAAAAAATCAATTGCCCGGCGCCAATACAAAATTACAATTAGGAAATGGGTGGACCTCCAAGATAATGGTATACAAAATTATCGGGTCAACGTTCGGTCAAAGAAGTGGTACTGGCCTTTATTTGTATCTTGCCTCAGCAGCGCTCTTGTCTCTTGTAAATGGATGGGAGTTGCAATGCTTCTTGAGGAAGTACGAGCATGATATGGGAAACCAGAAGATGACTAGGCAACAGAAAAACCTTTCCCAGAAGGCATTCCATGTGGAGTTTACCCGTACTCTTTTATTGTCTTTTCCAAATCAGGTCAAAACCGAATTTGGAGAACCTCCTGTGAAGGAAGGCCATGACGCAGAAGATGGGAATTGTGTGCCTCGAATGCAAGAATTTTATTTGCAATATCGTGGCAAATCTCATCATATTCGTTATGCTCTGTGTAAAAAATATCCAACAGGCTATCGGTGCCGAGCCTGCAACCGAGCCCTTCATTTTGACTACTTCGAACAGTATCACTTAAGGAATAATTTGCTTAGATTTGGTTAGTTTCCTCATTCTTGAATTTTTTTTTTTTATTGAATTTTTTTATTATTTTGCGTATTTTCCATAAATATTTTTTTTTCATTGAATTATAAACAAAGGCAATCATTTATTTTATATTATCAATATAAATCACACAGTAGACTGCACTTAACCCATAGTTGACATAAATTTTGCTTAGAGGGGTTACCTCCAAGAGTTGCGTTCAGGCATCAATTTTCTAGACGCTCTGGTGAGAGAGTGGGCGGGCGGAAAATTCTAAAACTGATTTTGGGCTCTTCTTTAAGTCTATACTATCGGGTTATAATGATGATTCAAGTTTATAAAAATAAAATAAAAATCATGGAGGTAATGGGTTAATTTATCAATTTAGTGAAAATATTCCGTGATTTTGACTAAAGTGTCATAACTTTTTTCCCAGACACTTTTCGAGAGTTCTGAGACCAGTTTGGGGAAAATTTCGGTTTTTGTGGGAAATTCCCTCATTTTCCCGACTTTTTAGGGAAAGTTGGGGTCAGACCAAAGATATTGAAATATAAGTAGATGTGCTATCTGCTGTTTTTACTATGTGGGTCTGCGCTTCCGGGTGTCGCCGATATTGTTTACCAATTAACAAATAAACAAAAAGAACAAATAATTAACGAATAAACCAAACGAACGTTAAACTAAATGAACGAATTCTTTCCTTATTCAAAATATATTGTTAACCAATATTGATGCACATTTTCAAAAAATCAACGAAATGGACAATTTCTTTTTGTATTCTTTGGGTCAGACGTAGTTTCGTCGGCCGATTCCGATGGGGCCGGTTCCGACCCTGGGAAATCATTGGAAATGTGGAAAAGGTCGGTTTTAACCCAAATTGAAGCACTTAACAAATCAGTGACCCAAGGGGAACCAACTAAGGGCAAGAGAAAATAAAAAAAACCATCAAATCGACTGATTTGGGCTCTGATACTGACTCGGAGATGGAAATAGAGGTTGGGCAATCTAACCCATTACCCGGAACTAGTGGTGCTTCGATCGTCGGAATCCACCCCCCAACGCCCATTGCAGGGAGCAAGAAGAGAGCACGCATCAGCGATTCTCCCAAAAGTCAGATGAGTCTTGCCGAGTCTTCCAAGAAAGTGATCCCAGCTATGGAGAAATGCCATAAGATTAGATGTCTCGTCATGGACAGTTCGAATAAATTAAACAAGGCTGACAAAAGTGCTCTAAACGAGATCCTTGACGACCTAATGTCGGACATCACACACCTGATGCTTGATCTCAACACGATGTCAACAAGGAGTTCAACCATCGACCAGATGCTGAATGCCCAGGCTAACCTGAACCAAAAACTGGACACGAATATTAAGGCGCGCCCGCCTGTTACCAAGGATCCTCAGACAAGGTCTTACGCGAGTGCTGCTGCCGGCTTGCCGAACTCCAAAAGGGTAGTCATCAATGGCTTCGAGCGCCCGCTGCCTCCCAAACCCCTGACCATCCTTGTTTACCCGAACGTCCCGGAGGGTAAAACATCAGAGGCCACACAAAAAAAAATTGGAAAAGGCTATTAACCCAAAAACTGAGGATTTCCAAGTGTTCCGTCTGAGGAAAATAAAGGGGGCTGGGATGGCCCTACAAGCCAGGGATAAAAAGGGACTGGAGAACATTAAGAAAGCGGAAGCCAAACTTTCGGCAAGTGGCCTGAAAATAGTTAACCCTATGGGACGATTACCTAAAATAGTTATCTATAACGTCCCCAAAGGGGAACCAACGGAAGACCAAGTTCTCTTCACCGAGATATTCGCAAACAATTTGGCGGGTAACACTTCGCTGACGCTGGAGGACCACCTCCGCACTATGAGGAGAGTGTCTCTCTTCGGGAAGAGAGACACGGGAACCGTGAATATGGTCCTGTCATGCCATCCGGCTGCCAGGAAGGTACTTCTAGACAGCGGGATGTGCTTCCTTGGCTGGAACGCTTTCCGGACGCGGGACTATACTGGGGCCACTCGTTGCTATAAGTGCCATCAATATGGTCATATATCAAAGAGTTGCTCCCAAGACCAAGTATCTTGCCGCCATTGCGCCGCTGTGGGGCACGATTTTGAGACTTGCCCCAAGAAGGCACTACCCGCTGTCTGCGCAATGTGTACGCGTTTCAAAAAGCCAGCAGATCATCCGACGGGTGATAGGGACTGCCTGGCCCAAAAAGCGGCAGTGGAAGCAGCCTTCCGTATGACGGACTATAGATCCTCATAGTCCCCTTTCCCTAGGTCAGATTAACCTCCAGAGATCCCGGATGGCCACGCTGGAGGTGCTGCGGGTCATGTCTGATCTGAAAATTGACATCATGCTCATTCAGGAACAGTACACCTGGGAAGGTAAGACCCCCATTAATTTTCCGGGCGCGGTATTCGAAGTCGGCCGCTCACCAGGGGTGGGTGTCCTGGTCAACACCTCGTTGATCAGTCCCCTCCTTCTGGCTGGTTTTTCTGATGAGTCCCAAACCTGTGTATGTATTAGACTTGGCGATACTGAGATCTTTTTGATCTCAGTTTACTTTAAATTTGGGAACCTGGTGGGACCCCACATCCTGAGTCTGACGCGCGCGCTCAACGCGCTTAAAGGCCGTAACATACTCGTAGTTATCGGAGGTGACTTTAATGCACGCTCACCATTATGGTTTGACACTAGCAATTGTAGGTCGGAACAATCAGACGCCGTGGAGGACCTGATTGCTGCGCAAGGTCTCAGTATCATGAATGAACAGAGTTCTTTTTTTACGTTTTCGAACATACATGGTGAGAACAACATTGATCTAACTCTTTGCTCTGGATCAGTTGCGACCAGGATTTCAAAGTGGACAGTCCATGAGTGCGAGATTAATTCGGATCATAGGTTAATTACTTTTACAGTTGGTGTCAAAAAAACTGAAGCTCCAAGATCCTCCTGGTATTTCAACACCACTAGGGCGAATTGGGATAACTTTGGGGAAGCGCTACGAGATACGCTAAGGGATTTTCACCACGTAGCAGCTACTGATCCGGATAATTTGGGGAACTTTTTTAATAAGGCGGTTGTATCGGCTGCCAACTCGTCTTTGGGAAGATCAAACCCGAAGACTAGTATCAGGACGCCGTGGTGGTCACCTGAGCTGACTTCGCTGAAGGGGGCCTATAAGAGGGCCTACAGGGCACTGGGGCTGTACAGGAGTGGCAACTGTACGGAGGAGGAGACGGTTGCACTTCAGGCGAACCTCAGGTGTGCCAGGTCGGCCTTCAAATGGGCCGTTCTCCTGGCGAAACGAGCTGCTTGGCATAATTGGGTTAAAGACGTGGGTAACGCCAACCCGTGGGAAATCCACAGCGCGATTGAAAAATCCGGTGAAGGCTCTGACCGGTACTTGTCAACAGTAATTGGGATAACAGATGGGAGGAACGCTGAGACAGTGGATGTTGCCTCCACTCTCGAAACACTCTTGGGTGAGTTAGTTCCTGTAGATTCAGTAATTGGGGAAAGTGACCACCATAAACAGATAAGAAATCTGTCACGGCTGCCACCTAGAAACCTTGCCCAAGAGGATAACTTCACTAGAGTCATTAAGGCAGAAATTGAGGTGATAATTAAGGGTTTGGGTCCTAAGAAGGCACCAGGGCATGACAGGCTCAACGGCGTGATTGTGAAGCAAGTCTGGGTCCACGCCAAGGAGGAGCTCTTCCAGGTGATGGACAAGGGGAACTTGTGGAGGTGAGTTTTGAGTGCTTGAGGAGGGGAGTTTTCCCCTCTGAGTGGAAGCGTGGCGTGCTCCGGATTATACCAAAGGGGAACGGAAAAGCACTCACGGACATCAAGGCCTATCGGCCGATAACCCTTCTTCCCGTTCTAGGCAAGATCCTCGAGAAATTACTTAGGCAGCGGTTGCGTCAAACCCTGTCGCCGGCCAGTGACCTTCAGTTCGGCTTCGTACCCGGTAGATCCACGGTGCACGCCCTGTCGTATGCGCTTGAATGGGTGAAGGCTTACCCAAAGAGGTATGTTGTTGCAATCTTCCTCGACATCACTGGTGCCTTCGATCATGCGTGGTGGGCAATGATACGTACAAAGGTGAAAAACAGGCGGTGTTCAAACTTATTGTTCCAAGTCATCGATGACTGCCTTTTTGATCGTACCATTATGATCAGTTTCGGTGAGTTTTGTATCCAGAGGGAAGCAGACATGGGATGCCCGCAGGGCTCCATCCTTGGACCTGACCTGTGGAATATCTCCTCCAGGTTACCCTTGCCTGAAGGATGTATCGCTGTTGTCTACGCTGATGATAAGTTGTATCTGGTCGCTGGGGACAGTAGAATAGAAGTGGAGAACAAAGGCAGTGAAGGTTTGCAGATGTTCCTGGACTGAGGTAAAAGAAACAAGATGACCTTCGCTCTCCACAAGACCAAGGGCCTCCTGATGAAGGGCTTTCTCAGTAGAGAAAGAAATCCTACCATCAGAATGGGATATTCTAACATCCGCTTTTTTGAAAAAGTGAAATACTTAGGTGTCACTCTAGATCGATCGTCCTCTTTTCTGGCTCACGTCAAAGAATTATCCAGCAAGGCTTAGGCTCTCTTCTTGAAGCTGAGGAGACTCTCCACAGCTAAGTGGGGATTGCGTAATCCGGCTCTGCGAACGCTATATAGGTGCGTATATGTGGCGCAAGTCTCGTATGCCGCCTCTGTGTGGGAGCACCGCCTGGAAAATTCGCTGATACTCTTAGCTCTCAAGCGAGGCCAACAAACCCCCTTGCTGGCACTCTCTGGTGCGTATAGAACCGTTGCTTCGGACGCTTTACCCGTTTTGGCTGGCATTTTGCCTATCGATCTGGAAATCAGGGAAGTGCTTACTAAGCAGAAATTAACCAGAGGAACCCCGGCTACTCACTTAAGCGTTGCTCTGACACCGGGAGAGCCGAGGACTCTCCCTGGGCTGCTACGTCAAATGAGGAATCTGTCGCTCCAAGAGTGGCAGGTCCGTTTGGATAGATCGAATTTGGGAAGATGGACCTTCTCCTTCTTCCCATCAGTTAAAATCAGAATGGAAGGGGCTTATCTCAGACTGGATCACCAAATTACCCAGCTTCTGTCCGGGCATGGGGAATTCAGGGGGAGACTTCACACCCTCTCCCTGTCCCCCCACCCCAACTGCGCATGCGGATCAACCAACCAGTCGGCCGAGTACATTCTGTGGCACTGCGAGATCTTGACGGACGCTAGAGAGGAAATGCTCGATGGTTTGGACGTACCTATCAGACCAGTGTGGAACACTGATCTGGTTTCGAACAAGACGAACTTCGAGTGCTTGAGGAATTTTACAAGGATCTGGGTTGAGAGATGGCCTGAGCTAAGAGTCACGGATTAGTAGATTTTGGCACCAGGTGTACTTGTTCCTGACTATTTAATCTCGTTTCTTATTTAATCTTTCCCTGGAAACCGGTGTATTTCCTGATTCCTGGAAAATTTCGAAGATTTGTCCGATTTATAAAAGCGGTACAAAGACCTCTGTAGAAAATTTTAGGCCAGTAGCAATACTATCTGCACCGGCCAAACTGTTCGAATCGATTATTCATAAATACACACTGCCACAAGTGGAGCCGTACTTAATTTCAGAACAGCACGGATTTAGAAAAGGTCGATCTACAGAAACCAACTTATTGGTGTTTATTGATTACGTATCAAAATCTTTAGATAAAGGCCATCAGGTAGATTGTTCGTATAACGACTTTTTAAAGGCCTTCGATACTGTTAATCACGACGTCTTACTCAATAAGCTGGCTGAAATAGGATTCTCAATGAGACTACTCACCTTTTTTGCTAGCTATCTTACAGACAGGAAACAGTTTGTATCTCATGGACTATTCCAGTCTATTCTATTTTTTGTACGATCAGGAGTACCCCAAGGTTCTAATTTAGGCCCACTCCTTTTTTCCATATTTATTAATGATATTTCAGAAGTAATTCTGCACTCCAGGTTTCTTCTTTTTGCTGATGACCTGAAACTATTCTTAGAAATACTAACCCTAGAGGACTGCAATCGACTCCAGTCAGATATTGATAGAATTATTGACTGGAGTAAAAGAAATCGGATTGAGTTCAATATATCTAAATGTTTAATTTTGTCATTCACTAGGGCGTGTCATACCTGGTATTACCGGTATACGATGGACGCCCGAAGTCTAAAACGTGTCTCCACTATGAAGGACCTTGGAATCATGTTTGATAGTAGGCTGACATTTCATACTCACATTCAGATGGCTTGTAGCACTACATTGAGAATGCTGGGCTTTGTTCTGCGTACTGCAAGGAATTTTAAAGACACCCGGGTTCTCATAATTCTATTCAATTCCTTAGTAAGGAGAAGACTTAAAAGTGGGTCGATAATTTGGAGTCCGCACCAAGCAAAATATTCCCTCATGTTGGAGAGAGTTCAGAAAAAATTTCTGAGATTTCTGTACATGAGGGAGTACGGCTATTACCCGTGGCTCTATCCTACCGACTTTCTTTTGGGTATGCTCGGAATGAACCATCTACGTGTCAGAAGGGATGTACACATTGCTACGCATTTCTTCAGATTGATTCGTGGATGGCTTGAGAACTCAGCTATCTTGGAGAATATTCATTTTTATATTCCCGATGGTTATCTTCGCCATCGACAGCATAGGCTGTTCTATCTTCCGGCCTGCAGGACTAACTTGCCAATGGTCATGCCGATCGGGAGAGCAATTTTGCTGTTGAACAGAATTAATTCGGATATCGACATATTTAGCGTCAGTGAAGCTGCCTTTAAAAGGCAAACTCAATTGATGCTCATATAGTTTTTTTTTGCTTACCATTTATATTTATGTTTAATGTAATACTGTTACAAATGTATTTTAAAAATGCATTGAAATTTTAAATTTTGTAATGTTTTTGAAAGAATAAAATAAATTGAATTGAATTGAAATAACCATGGACTTTCTTTGCTTCTTACTCTCTTACCAATATTGCCCAGGATGTTCAGCTTTATTTTACATTTTATGTTTATTATTTACACCTTTACATTTTTATGTTTTTTTGCTTTTACAGTATTTATACATATATATATATATATATATTTTTTACATTTTTAAGTTTATTATTTACAACTTTACATTTTTATGTTTTTATGCTTTTACATTTTTATGTTCATGGTCTACTGTTTACAGATGCCCTGCGTAATTTAACGCTCATGTCTATTTTATTTTTTTCTTTTTCTTTCTAAATAGCCATTTTATTTTACATGTTTATGATCTTTAGTTTGGTTATATGGTGCATTCACATGCCCAGCGCTGATTTCCACACGCTCTTGTTTATTTTTTTATTTTTTGCGATTTACTATGTTATCAATAAATTTGTCTTTTTAGTTATGTTTTTTTGTGAGAACTGAACTCAGTTGCTCGTTTTGTGCCGTCCTTCTCCCCATTTAAGGGGTTGGACCCTGGACCGTGTCCCCGCCTACGTACCATGGCCGGTCTTCTGGAACTGGTGGAGCTGCACCTATCTGCCGCGCCACCCCCTGTGACATGAAGAGGCTGGGGAGAAGGCTGAACGACATCTGGAGGCTGTCCGTCCCGCCTCCGGCGATCCGACGCTTCTCTAACTAGGGTTTTCTTCTATGATTTCCAATTACTCTCGTCTAGGCACCACCGGCTAGCTGGCTTACGGACGACGCTGCCGGTTGTCGGGAGGCCGGACAATCAGTCTCCTTCACTGTCTCGGGGACCGCCGGTAGCCAGTTTGCGGTAACATCATTTCTACTCTGTACAGTGGAGGTATCCACCACTTACCCACCCTGGTATAAGTAACAGATGGTTACTCTTTCAAGGCTCTCGCAAGGACTCTAATTTTTTTGAAAGAACGAATCTACATTTAAGTTTGAACGAATCTAGACCTCCAGTGTCCCTGCATACAGTGTTAGGAAGCAGTATGCAAGTGCTTACATAATATACAAAATGCAAAAAATATAAAGCAAGTCAGGGATAAACAAATTAAAAAAAGATAAGAGAAAAACATAAAAGGCGGCTGCTCGCAGGGTAATGGCATTTTGCTTATGTTGCAAGCATCTGCAAGAAAAGATAATGAAAACAAGTATTGTGATATGAAGAACGCTTGTGTCGGGTGGGATACCTCTCTCGTCATCTGGCAGTTCCAGCCAGAATGTGTATGGTGATCGGTCTGCCGTGAATGAATCTCAACATCCGCACCCTTTAGCCGGTTTCTCGGTTGTGCCTTGACGATAGTAAGTGGGAAGTAGGGGAACGTACCCGAAGACCCTAAGGATGGAAAAATTTTTTTTACGCCAATGTATCCAGGAGCGAGGTCTAACTCACCCCCAAAATGGGGAAGTTGACATTACAGAACATTTAAGTTCAGTTTCAGCCACAAGGGTCGGAGCTTATTGCTGAATCGCTAAAACAGAAAAAAAAAATTGCAAAAAAAAGGAAAACTAAAAATAAGAGAACATAATACTTAGTGAAGAATAACAGTTGGTTACAAGTAGCAGAATATATTATATACCATGTTTTTAATTTGGTCAATAATAACAGAAATGTATCAATTTGTTTTGAGCGAAGGAGTCATCAGGACCTTCGCTCTCAATTCGGCACATCGAAGTCTGAAATGGGAGAAAAAGCAGAACTACATGAAGTACATAAAGATTTTAAACCACCAGGAATTTATCGCAGTAAAAACAAAATATTTTCAACTCCGCTTGAGTTTAAAATCTAAGGAAACATAAAGGCAGTGAAGATAAAGATATAGAAAACCAAAAAAAATCGGAGCAATGGTAATAAAAGAGATGAGAAAGAAAAGTCAGTAGTCATCAGGAGCAAATACACCAGGCATCTGAAACTCACATTGATTTTACAGCTGGTCAGCGACTCTAAGATCAGGCCATCTCTCAACCCAAACCTTTGTAAACTTCCGCAGGCACTCGAAGTTCACCTTATTCGAGACGAGATCAGCGTTCCATACTGGTCTCGTGGTCACTTGTAAACCATCCAACATTTCCTCTCGAGCATCCGTCATAATCTCACAATGCCACAGAATGTGCTCGGCTGTTTGGTCCGTATTGCCACACGCGCAGTTTGGATGGAGGGATAGAGAGAGACTGTGCAATCTCCCCCTAAACTCCCCATGCCCGGACAGTAATTGGGTCACATGGTGATCCCTTACAATGTGTGCCCCTTCCATTTTGAGTTTAACTGACGGGAAGAAGGAGTAAGTCCATCTTCCCGTATTTGACCTGTCCCATCGCTCTTGCCATTCTCTCAGTGTTCTTTCTCGCATCTCTCTAAGAAAACCTGGGAGAGACACTGCCCCGCCTGGTATTAGTTCAACACCTAGGCGGGTCTTTCTTTTGTCAGGCTCTTCTTTGTTAGCACCTCCCTGATTTCAAGATCAATTGGCAAAATGCCGGCCAAGACTGGCAAAGCGTCCAAAGCAACTGTTCTATAAGCACCCGAAAGCGCCAGCAAGGGGACTCCCTAGCCTCTCTTGAGCGCCGAGAGTATGAGTGCATTCTCCAGGCGGTGCTCCCACACAGAGGCCGCATACGAGACTTGCGTCACGTAAACCCCCCTATATAAGAGACGGAGCGCTGGAGAGCGCAATCCCCACTCGGCAGTAGAGATCCTTCTCAATTTCAAGAAGAGGGCCTGGGCCTTACTTGACACGCTTTAAACATGGGTCAAGAACGAGGACTTTCGATCCAAAGTGACGCCTAGGTATGTAGTGTTCTCAACGAATCGGATATTGGTATCTCCCATTTTGATGGTTGGATTTCTACTTCTATTGAGGTTACCCTTCATCAGGAGTCCCATAGTCTTGTGGGGAGCGAATGTCAGCCGGTTTCTCTTTCCCCATTCTAAAATCACACTTAAAACCTCTTCAGCTTTACTTTCAACTTCCTTTCTGCTGTTCCCCGAAACAAAATACAATTTGTCATCAGCGTAGTCCACCGAGATACATCCCTCAGGTAAGGGCAACCTGGAGGAATCATCAAACACAATATTCCAAAATTCTGGTCCAAGGATTGAACCCTGAGGATAACCCAAGTCAACTCCTCGTTCAATCAGGTAGTCTCCAAAAGAAAGGATGATAGTTCTGTCGCAGAGGTAATCAGCGCAGATCTTGAACAGGTTTTGTGGACATTTTCTATTTTTGAGCTTGACAAGTATCATCGGCCACCACGCGTGATCGAAGGCACCAGTAATATCGAGGAAGATTCCAATTACGTACCTCTTTTGGCAAGCCTTCACCCATTCAAGCGCATACGTGATGGCGTGCTCTGTGGACATACCGGGGACAAAACCAAACTGACGCTCGCAGGGTGGGGATAAGGTTTGACGTAAACGCTGTCTAATCAGTTTCTCCAGGATCTTCCCCAGGACAGGTAGCAGGGTGATTGGACGGTAGGCCTTCACGTCCGACCTTGGTTTGCCGTTCCCCTTTGGTATAATCCTAAGCACGCCACTCTTCCATTCAGAAGGGAAAGTTCCTCTTCTCATGCACGTATCCATCACCTGGAAGAGCTCCTCCTTGGCGTGGACCCATACTTGCTTCGCTATTACGCCATTGAGCCTATCATGCCCTGGTGCCTTCTTAAGACCCAAACCCTTGATTATCAACTCGATTTCCGCTTTAGTTACTGGTGTCATCCTAACCTCCTGAGCGAGGTTTCTCGGAGGGAGCCGTGACAGATTTCTAATCTGTTTGTGGTGGTCGCTTTCCCCAATTATTGAATCTACAGGAACTAACTTCCCCAGAAGTGTATTGAGAGTGGATGCCACATCCACACTTTCAACGTTCCTACCGTCCTTTTCGCTTATTATGCTAGTTTAATACCGATCAGAGCCTTTTCCCGTTTTATCTATGGCGCTGTGGACTTCCCACGGGTTGGCGTTTCCCACTTCTTGTAACCAATTATGCCATGCAGCTCGTTTCGCTGAGAGGACGGCCTGTTCGAAGGCTCTACGGGAGACACTGAGTCATGACTGAAGGGCGAGTGTCTCCTCCTGCGTGCACCCGCCTCGTCTGGACACGCCCAGGGCTCGATAGGCTCTCTTGTAGGCCCCTTTCAGTGAAGTCAGCTCACTCGACCACCACGGCGTCCTGATAACAGTCTTTGGGTTTGATCTTCCTAAAGACCGCTCGGCAGCTGATACCACGGCTGCATTAAAAAAGTTCCCCAAATTATCCGGATCTCTTGCTGCTACGTCGTGAAATCCCCTTAAGGTATCACGTAGAGCTTCCCCAAAGTTATCCCAATTCGCCCTAGTGGTTTTGAAGTTCCAGGAGGATCTTGGGACTTCCGTCTTTTTGACACCCACGGTAAAAGTTATAAGCCTGTGATCTGAGGCAATTGCGCATTCGTGAACTGTCCACTTTGATATCTTGGTCGCAACAGATCCAGAGCAAAGAGTTAGATCAATGTTGCTCTCACCGTGCGTGTTCGAGAAAGTCGTATATATACTCTGTTCATTAATTATTGAAAGACCTTGCGCCGCAATGAAGTCTTCGACGGCGTCTGAGCGTTCCGTCCTATAGTTACAGTAATCGAACCACAGAGGCGAGCGAGCATTAAAGCCTCCCCCGATAACTACGTTACGTCCTTTAACTACGTTACGTCCTCTACTCTGTACAAATGTTATTTTACTTTTGTTGCTTTTTTTTATGAACAGTGCTCGGTGCCGCCCGCCGGATTGCGTATGGTCTTTCGCTGTCATGAGCTGATTACTCTTGACGGCTGCTGTCTATTTTGTTCATTTTACTTTTTTATGTCGATGTTACTAACCACTTGTTTGACTATCCACGAGGCTCACTGCTTTGGCGGTGATTACCTCCATGGGCTTTAGAATTGTAGAAATGACCATTACAGTACAGTCCTATAGGCGCGACCGCATACCGCCACCTAACACAGTATGAGGGGACATTGAAGGTCTAGATTCGTTACATTAAATGTAGAGCCGTTTATTAAAAAAAAATAGATTCTTGTGAGAACTCCGAAGGGGCGACCATAAGTTGCCTATACCGGGGTGGGACAGTAGTGGGTACTTCAATGCGCCTTAAATAAACTCCTCTTTCGTATAATCAACCGGCTGCGCCAAATTGTAATGTCCGTGACACTTACAAATATAATTTATTAAAAAGGTCTTTTGGAGGACCCACCACTTACCCGCCCTGGTATAGGTAACAGATGGTTACCCCTTCAAGGCTCTTGCAAGGACTCTAATTTTTTTGGTAAAAACGACTCTATATTTGAAAATGAAACTAGACCTCCAATGTCCCTGCATACGTTGTTAGCAAGCAGTATGCAAGTGCTTAGCGGGAAATACAGATACAATATGTGTTAGTATGACAAAGTATAGACAAGACAATGGGACAGGTTGGTGAAAGTCCACGCGGTGGCAAGCGCTGGGTGATTGTATCCAGCGTATCCTACAAGCACCTGTTTGGGAGGAAGACACAGTAGATAAGTAATAAGGGCATGGCAAATGGTTGGGAGTCCTCTCCAATCGATTGGCAGTCCCAGCAAGAATGCGCATGACGTTAGGTCTAGTCGTGAACCACACTCAGCTTCCGCGCCCCTTAGCCGGTTCCTCGGTGATGCCTCAAAGAAAAGTAAATGGGAGATTGGGGGGAAATACCCGACGACCCTAAGGAATTCAGCGTCGAGTAGCCGGAGGCAAGGCGAAGGAGGTCGCCCCCCCAAACCCAAGGCCTGCACATGTTGCTGGGGGTGGCGCAATTAATTTTAGAGGGCACCGTGCCATCGTCCAACGATTCCTGTTGATGCAAGGACGAGGTCTAGCGCACCCCCAGAAGGGGAAAAGAAACATAACAAAATAAATAGATGCAGTTCAGTTCAGCCTTCTGAGCGAAGCAAATTAGCATTGAGACTAAAAAGAAAAAGAGAACAAAGAAACCAAAACAAAATAAAAATAAACAAAGTCGAGTATGTGAGTTAAATCAATAGTGTTTCTTTGAATATGAAGCTGGAAAAAAAAGAAAATTACACAAAAATGATGAAAAATTATAAAAATAATAAACAGAGGTATCTCGATTAAACACCGTCTAGCATAGCTTAGTTAAATCTAAAAGAAAACCATGTGAAAAGAAATAAAATAAGCAAAAAAAAATAGATAAGTCACACAAAAAAAAAAGAAATAGGAACAAAATGTATATAATAGAATAAGATTAAGGTACCTAGGATAGAGATGATATAACAAAAAAAAATGCAGATATAAAGCATAAAACATAAAATTCTAGCAGTAGATGTAATAAAGTAAAGAGAATGTCCGTGGATTCAGGAGCAGATACACCTAGCATCTACATGATTTTACAGCTAGTCAGCGACTCTAAGATCAGGCCATCTCTCAACCCAGACTTTCGTAAATTTCCTCAAACACTCAAAGTTCACCTTATTCGAAACGAGATCCGCGTTCCAAGCTGGTCTCGTAGTAACTTGCAAGCCATCGAGCATTTCCTCTCGGGCATCCGTCAAAATCTCGCAGTGCCACAGAATGTGCTCGGCTGTTTGATCAGTATTACCGCAAGCGCAGTTAGAATGGGGTGATAGAGAGAGATTATGAAGTCTCCCTCTGAACTCCCCATGACCGGACAGAAGTTGGGTCACATGATGATCCCTAGTGATGTACGCCCCTTCCATTCTGAGTTTAACTGACGGGAAGAAGGAGAAAGTCCACCTACCCGTATTTGACCTATCCCAACGTTCCTGCCATTCTCTCAAAGTTCTTTCTCGCATCTCTCTAAGAAGTCCTGGGAGGGAAACCGCTCCACCTGGTATTAGCTCAATACCATGATGGGTGGCAGTTCTTCCTCTTGTTAGAAGCTTCTTTGTTAACACCTCCCTAATTTCAAGATCGATAGGCAAAACGCCGGCCAAAACTGGCAAAGCGTCCGAAGCGACTGTTCTGTACGCACCCGAAAGCGCCAGCAAGGGGACTCGCTGACCTCTCTTGAGCGCCGAGAGTACGAGTGAATTCTCCAGGCGGTGCTCCCACACAGAGGCCGCATACGAGACTTGCGCCACGTAAGCCCCCCTGTATAGGAGACGGAGCGCTGGAGAGCGCAGTCCCCACTCGGCAGTAGAGATTCTTCTCAATTTCAAAAAGAGGGCCTGGGCCTTACTTGATACGCTTTTAACATGGGTCAAGAATGAGGACGTTCGATCCAAAGTGACGCCTAGGTATTTAGTGTTCTCAACGAATCGGATGTTGGTATCTCCCATTTTGATGGTGGGATTTCTACTTCTATTGAGGTTACCCTTCATCAGGAGTCCCATGGTCTTGTGGGGAGCGAAGGTCAGCCGATTTCTCTTTCCCCATTCTAAAGTCACACTTAAAACCTCTTCAGCTTTACTCTCAACTTCCTTTCTGCTGTTCCCCGAGACCAGATACAATTTGTCATCAGCGTAATCCACCGAGATACATCCTTCAGGCAAGGGCAGCCTGGAGGAATCGTCAAACAAAATGTTCCAAAACTCAGGTCCAAGGATTGAACCCTGAGGACAACCCATGTTAACCATTCGTTCAATCAGGTAGTCTCCAAAAGAAAGGATGACCGTTCTGTCGCAGAGGTAATCAGCGCAAATCTTGAACAGATTTTGTGGACATTTCCTATTTTTGAGCTTGACAAGTATCATCGGCCACCACGCATGATCGAAGGCACCAGTGATATCGAGGAAGATTCCTATTACGTACCTCTTTTGGCAAGCCTTCACCCAGTCAAGCGCATACGTGATGGCGTGCTCAGTGGACATACCGGGGACAAAACCAAACTGCCGCTCGCAGGGTGGGGATAAGATTTGACGTAAACGCTGCCTAATCAGTTTCTCCAAGATTAAAAAGGTCTCGTTTGAGATTATTATTTATTATAAGTCAATTAGGAAAATGTACAATGTTAGCGCTAGTAAGGTAATTCGCGAAATGCCGGCGGCCGCCAAGCCCCTCCACTACCTCTGTCTGGGCGGGATCGGGACCCTTCGGCTACCTTCGGCCAGCTCCGGCACCCGGTCCCCCCGCGGGTGTGCAGTGCGGGACACCACAATAATTAAATAGCTAACCCGGCGAACTTTGAACCGCCTCAGAATCAATAACCGTTGTGTTAAATTAGCTGAATTAAATTCAGTCTTTTTATTAAGTTAAAAATTACACAATGAGGCAATTATCGATGCGCAACTGTCCGTGTTTTATTTTTGTCCGTATCAGAGATGGCGCTGTGTACGGATTTATATTTTTCGCGATTTTCTTACTTTTCAACTTACTTATGGGAATTGCGTCTCATTTTCTTTATGTGGGTGAGGGAAATTTATTAAAATTATTGTATTTTTCCTTTGGAGGAGTGCAGACATACGTTCACAATTTGTCTCATTTTCAACTGTTGACGTTTAGTGTGTAAGAAAGAGAGACAGCATTATATGTTTGACAACAAAAGCAAAACAATCAGCGCGTTGACATTGGACTTTTTTGAATTTTTGGATTTTTTTTAAGTTTTTTTCTTTCCCAACTGCTCCCGTCTGAAGCCAGTGGGACTATGGCATCCCCAATTGGGGTATGTTGTGTGGCTTAAGTAGTGGGGAGGGGAAGGAGATAGGGAAGAGGAAGGTGGTGAAGTACCTGGCTATTCAGATTTGATCACCAAACACGGCTAAAGCCATTTCAAGCAACGTTTCAATTCTGAATGGTGGTCTTACACCAGGGCGATACTGGGAGTATCTTCCACTCTGGAACGTGCCGCAAATATACTCTATATTATTTTTAATGAATAAATTGTGAAATAACACAAATTAATTTTTTTTTAAATTGCCACGCCGGGATTCGATCCCGCGACCTTCGGAGTGCGAGTCAAGAGCCTTACCACTGGACTACGCCGGCCGAATTCACTCTCTATTCAATTAATACTTACCTATCACAAGCTGCTCTTTCAAAATATAAGAATTCGTTCCATACAAAATGTATGAGGAAAAGAAATTTCTTCATAATTTTTTTTTCGTGATATTTTCCAATGTTTTAATAGCTATTCTGCTATTCGGGGCGGAGATAAATCCAACAAATCAAACACCATAAAAATCGGTCCAGCCGTTCTCGAGTTATAAATGGTGTAACTTAAAAAGCTTAACTCAGCCATAAAAAGCATTTTATGGCTGAGTATGTGTAATGGTGTTGGGCCGTTGTAGTATTAAGTTTAGGGATTATTATTTGTTAGTACTCCCTCCCTAAACACGACAAATTCTCATTTAGAGAGGTATTATTACCACCATTCAAAAATATTTGCATTACATGTACATAATTAAAAAAATAATTGTACTTTTACCTAACTTTGTAAAATTGTAAAAATGGAATAAATAAATAAATAAATTCAAAAAAAAAAAAAAAACTTACCCGACTTTGTTTAAACAGGGTGTCCGGGGCTAAAGTGCATTAACTTCGGGAGGTGATTCTTCATGATGGTAGGAGTAAAAAAGATTAACAATTTTTTCCGAAATTCCAACTTTTTTTCCCATGCAAAAAGATGTACCTACCAAAAATCCTCAGTGTGAGGTACGATCTTACTTGCTGAGAGCCTGCCGGGCGCCCGACTCGATTGTGATTGGCCCTATCGTAACAGCGGAAAATAATAAATCTGGCCGCACACGTCGGACTAATTTTATCTTTTTACCTCAAAACTACCCCTTAAAGTTGGAATTTCGAAAAAAGTTATTCATCTTTTTTACTTGTACTACCATGTAGAATTGTAGAATCACCTCTCGCAGTTAATGCACCTTACCCCCGGACATCCTGTATATAAGGATTACCATGGACTCGCATGACACAGTTACCTATAAAATTGTGATTAACCGAATTTTTTCAAAAAATCAGTTTACAGACATTATAATGTGACAAAATTTCAATTTATTAACCCCTTGAATGGCTGGATTATACGAAAATATGGATTATGTATATTAAGTGAAAATATTGAACTTGGTGCTATTCCTCAAACCTTCTTCTACAATCTGCTGCAATAGTAACTTTCTGCGTCAGCAGGTGGCAGATAGCGTTCTGTGATTGATTCTTGACCTGTAGAAGGTGAAACGCAAAAAATCACATTCATGAAAGACTGAAAAATATGTACCATGATGCGACAGTGCACGTCAGCACTGTTAGACGATGGGATCGTTACTGTAACCAAGCTGAAGGACAAACACCGCTGGCTGAGGAAAAGCGGAGCGGCGCGGGCTGTTGATTGCAGCGACTGCACTCTTTCGTGGTGACCCCAGATAACTACAGATGTCGCATTTTTTCTCTCAGTAAAGGCTGTGTGATGAAGATTATTCGACAACTGATTATTCAACAAAAGTTTTGCAAGGTACCAAGAAACTTAACCGACCAGAATAAAGAAATAAGAAAAACAATGGCCTCACAACTCACAACACGTGCAGCTCTTAGTTTCTAGAAAAAATTGTGACCGGAGACGAATAATGGTTAATTTTTTTAACCTAAATCAAAGATGCAGTCAATGGAATTGCATCACATAAACTCACCAAGGACAAAAAAGATCAAAACTGTGTGATCGGCGGGGAAAGTTATGGCGATCGGATTCTGGATATGGATGATAATATTGAAAAATAACAACTTAATCGTCAATAGTGTGGTTTTCGACCCCTCCAACTATGAAACCAAAGTTTTGAATCGCAATTTAAAATAAAAAATTAAAACTTTAAGAATATTTTAATCTTTATTTGCATATAAAAAGACAAAAAGGGAGGTGACAATAACATTTATAATATGTTTGTTTAATAAATATAAGTGTTTTTATTTTTTTTCGTTATCAGTAATTTTCGTCAGAAAAAACGTGAGGTGAGTCAATTTTAAAACATTTTTATGTTTGCATGCAAAATTTTTATATTTTAAAAACTATGTGTTTATTTTGGATCATAAAATTTCAAAGCGTTTTTTTAACAACAAAAACAGTTTTTTTTTATTTTTGTAATACGTTCTGAAATATTCCATTTATTGCATTTTATTGTAACGCGGAAATATTTCGACCATCTGAAAAATAGGTGACCGGCCAGATCAAAATTAAACCAACTCATAACCACCTCAGATAGTTAGATTAGGGTTTCCAGCTATTTTAAAATTATTTTTTCGTAGCTTTTAATGTCCTTTCTGAGGTGGCTCTGAGTTGGTTTCATTCTGAGTTGGTATGGAACCGAAAAATACGCCAAATATCTGAAGAGAAAAAACAGTTGGAATCCTTTCACTCTCACACAGCAATATGATGGATAACCCCTGCGTATAAACCGACGACAGATAACAATTGCAATTATAAGATACTTGATTCCATAGCATTAAGTAGTATTAACTATTTCATAAAAATGTTCTCATTAGTAACTAGGAACTGACGTACTTTGGCTAATGAAAATACAGGATGCTGTTAAATGAATGTATGTTATATTATTAAAGGGAAATGTAATGATGTGCCTTTGTCAGGCTCGGGTGTAATCTGCAAGTCAACTTTGATTTCATCTCAGGAAATCTTGGACGCCAAACTCAGTCGCATGTCTGAGTATGTCAACAAGCGGAGAACACGATACTCATTTCTCAGAGTGTGGGCCATTTATTTTTATAACATTCCTGAAAAGGCTGCACAGGGAATCTATATAATAAAACAAGTGGTAGGGTAGAAAATCGGTACACTGTATTGTGTTGTTATGACATATTAAAATAAAATGTATGGACTCACCCCGGGACCAATATCGTATTTTATGCTATGCCTAGCTAAACTAAGTAAATTTACTGCCGCCGATCCCCCGATGTCGTGAGAAACCATCACAACCTCCTGGTGGCAAGGGAGGTCCCAACCTCTGCGGCACAGCATGGACCTGCGACCTCCACAGCGGTCGCATGGAAGGGATGATAGACCTGGACCCTCAGAGAAAGGAAGGAGTACCATAACTCTCCTCCAAATTGGAAAGGAAGGCTCATCAGCAATGGCGGCGGGGAATTGTTCAACTCTGCGGTTTTTTCGGGTTTATTCCATAAATAAACCCCGGTGGGAATTCGATAGTTGCCCTGCATGCAATCACGGGCGCGGCGAGATATTATTTAAACCGATGTCTCGGATAAAGAGGTACAATAATCGTTACACTCGAACGTCGCCATTAAACTCGTGGGTCATTTTGGGACCCTCGCGAAAACTCGCATTTTACGCGATTAAGTCTTTGGAATATATATTTAAAAATAAACGACGTGTTTCCTTCGCCCGAATGCAGACGCCCAAAACTTGGATTCCACTCACATGGTTTTAAAACTTAAAAATTAAGTGACTGTTATTTGCACAGCGAACCGCACATATCGCCCCGCAAACGAGAGTCCGGAAACGGAAAAACAAAACGCCGCCTACCGACGCGTTGAACAAAACTCTCCGTAGCCTTGCCAACCTACCCAATTAAAATGCATTAAAAAATAGTACCTAACTAACGATAAATAAAATCGCTTCATAACAATGCTTTATTGTGATTATTATTGAAATATGAAAACTACGAATGACCCGTAGTGTAGGAAATATCTCATATACATAAATGTATTCACTCATGTTAAATTTTAAAGACTTAATAATTTAACTATTACTTTTTACTAGAAGCTGAACTTATTTTTTTTTTGAAAAATTTCATATAAGTTTCTTTTTACATAGGTACCAACTTATATTAATTAAAAAAATCTTAACGAAACACATAGTATTTATTATAATTAAATTGTATTCTCGGAACATTTATCAATACAATAAAATTAATTTATTTTTATTGTGATATTTTTATACCAATTATGTAACTTTGACTGACTGTGTGACTATGAACAATTACTAAACAAAATACCCAAGAGAAGGATATGGCATACCAATCCAAATACATACCGAACATTATGTCCAAACGGCTTTACACAAATGGCAGCGATGTCCATTGCCATTATTAAGTTTTTATTATATGTATTCCAGCATGTTTTGCAATGCCACTTAAATAAAGAAATTGTTCTTCTTCCCTCCTCCCTTTCCCCTCCATATTCCCAACGTTTCCCCATCGTCTATCCCGCTTACCTCTTCCACCTTCTCCGCCTTCCCCCCTCCCTTCCGCCTTTGAAACAACTCCCGCCACCTATTGCAAATTTTTAATACAAATTTCATAATAATTCCAGAGCTCACCAGTATAAAACCCCCGTGGGCGTGCACACAACAACTCGCCAAAGTTTCATTGTAATCGCATGAATAGCATAGAAAATAGTTTCATAACGCCAGAGCTCACTAATAAACCATCGAGGGCATGCGCAAATCAAATCCCCAACGTTTCATCAGAATCGGATGAATGGTTTAGGAACGCATAAGGGACCAACAAAGAAACATTAATTTTTGTATACTCGTATGTATAACGATCAATATTGGTTCCATCTCGGCTGCCATTTTTTAATAATTGTTTGGACAGAATGCTTTATTGATATGCCAAGTCCTCTCTTAGGGTATTTTACAGAATGAAAAAAAACCAAATGTTTTACTGAAAAATACCACGAAAACAGCAGTTCCAAGATAGGCTAAATTTGTTGTAAAAATTACCACTCATCACATCAACAATGGCAATAGTAAATTATAATAATATGCCTTTATTAAAAGAAATTTATTACATTTGTAACTAAAATAAGTACAAGTTCAGCGTTAATTTACCATTTATATAAATACAAAAACTTGACAACCGAAAAAAAAATACGTATGAACAGTAGGTACCTACTATTTAAAGATTGTAATACCTACGAACTTACATACAAATGTGTTAAAGTAAATTCACTCAATAGTTAATTATGTATAAACTTTAAGATGTGTGTTTTCCAGAAAAAAATATATTAAAAAGTCACCTCTTGACATTCGTGACTGATAAAAGTGACATAATCAATCATACTCTGAGCTCATATAGTCTTATCTAACACGCATACCAACAAAACAAACAGATACAAATGTTCGTATCTTTATATCACTCAGGCTGTTTATCTTTTCAGCAGTCCAACTTAACAATTTCTACAATGTGTCAAAATTCGAGGAACATCATTCGCATTGCGTAAAATCATTCTGTTCTGTGATTTTGCAGTTATTTTAATGTTCTTCAGAAAGTGTTCGTTGTTTGTATACTAAAATGTCTTTGTGCAAGTTGACGTATTTTAATCTACGTGCCTTGGGAGAGCCAATCAGAATGATCTTGGCCTACGCTAAGATGCCCTTTGAAGACGTCAGAATTGAGAGATTTGGAGCGGAATGGCCTACTATTAAACCAAGTGAGTTTCAGCCAACTTATTTGCACCATTTTAATTCAAAATTAATAGAATTCTTAGTTTTAACCACTGTTTTAATCTATGGAATAGAGTTACTACATTGTAATGTTAATGGGATTCATTTAGATCATTGATTTTCAACCTTACGGGGGCTTAACTGTCATGGAATCAATAATTGGTTTAAAGGTATATAAAATTAGGTGTTAAGTATACCTTTTTGTTTAGCAAGTTAAAGAAACAATTCATTTGTATTTTAAGTACCGGGTTACTACCTCCTTCCTTCTTGTGCTCACGATATAGTGTCAATTCTACACTACTTCTATTCTACAGATGATAATATTATAAACAAGTAATTGGACAATATAAGTTTTGCTATTATTCTTCCCAACTTATTTACCTTGTCCCATTCGGGTTGGGGGCTCGCCATTTTGACAAGAGACCCCGAACTGCAGCAATTCGTTTGAGTTTCATCTGTTTTTATTTTCTTTCTTTTAATATTTGTCTTCAATAATGACTTCTGTGTCCAGAAATATATCTGAGCTATTTGTTTACATGTTATGTATTTTAAATACATATTTTGCTCTTTAATGCGCCCTTGGGAATTTTACATCAGTCACATGAAATAGTAATAATTTCTTGTATAAGTGTTAGTATTTTTACCTCTCCCCTCTCAACGCCCCCTAATTTTCTCTGAGTTTTCTACCACCCTCCTGAAAGTTTCAAACGCCCACAAGGGGGCGTTATCGCCCAAATTGAGAGTCTGTGATTTAGATAGACTAGAAATCTTTAAAATTAGAAAGATCGCAAAGATGAATTTAAATACTATAATAATCAAAAAAAAATTATTAAACTTGCTCCCTTCGTAAATTAATCCCGCCTATCCATTGACACCTTTAAATATAAATATGTCTATTGTTGTAATTGGTTTTAAGTAAACCCTGATGAAGTAAGCATTGCTTACGAAATATGTTAGTTTTGTAAACAATAAACGGAGTTAAAACTACGTAGGGTAAAGCAAGGTTATTTGGTGATATTTTTGATTTATCGTCATGTACTTTGAAAAATAAGGATATTAAAAATTTACAAAATTATTTATTGCTTAGGTACATTATTTCAGCACATATTTTAAAAAGAAAAAATAAAATAATAACTAACATAACACAAGAAAACTTTCAAATGTAAATCACCAAAAGATATAGGTAATTTGGTTATAGGTAAGGTTATTTGGTTATAGAGGGTGTTTAATTTGGTGATACTCCTCCTTTCGACTGTAAATAGGTAAAATAACATTAAATGTGTTTTTAAATCTTCAACAAGATTATAAAATATTGATTACCCATGCGTCACATGTGTTATCATCTTCGTCTTCTTGCTTTTGTACGTAGTGGAACAGAAATCGCAATAAATCCACTTTCGTTTCGTTTTATATTGGTCGTCTTCTGAAAAAGTTTTCATACACATACCACATTTCCAGTCATTATCAATTCCACTTGGTTTTAAGGATTTTGTGGAAAAATAATCAATTCTGCATGATGTTGATAGTTCTGACCGTTCTACCTTTTTTGACGAAAAAGATTTTTCGGCGCGAGGTTTAACGGATTTTGCGGACACTTAATTAATCCTACGTAATGATGATGGTACTGACTGATCTACTTTTTTTGTCAATGAGGTGTCAAACATTTTGCGGGCGAATCTCTTTTAATTCATGTCGTTGATGTTGGAATATTGTGGGAAATTTTGAAAATGTCTTCAAAATCAGTTTTCTTTTTGTTGGAACTGTGATGGTTAATGCCTTTTCTGTTAATTGAGAAGGTCCTAAGACTTCTGGACTTCTTTATTAATTTGAAGGCATTTTTGAAATTATTTTTTGAAAAACTGCGCGCATACGCTGGTTTACGTTTGGAGATGTCATCATATATTCATTCAAACTCCGACTCCAGAAGAGCGATTCTATATCTTTTGTGGGATCGTTATGAGATAATGGACGTGATCTCCTGTCAGATTTGTGTGATTTATTTGCTTTTCCAAAGTATAAGGTACATTAAATGAATTCATGATCATGCATACTTGCAGTAATTCATGTTTAAAACGATCAAAACTAAAATATGTTACAGTAAATATGTAAAAATCGCACAAATCTTACTGGAGATCACGTACGTTATCTCATAACGATACCACAAAAGACATAGAATCGCTCGGCAGGCTGCTTTCAATGGACGATACACTCCGATAGCTAATGGCTGCAAGAGGTGGCTAGTGAATATAATAAATATTTAACGAATTAGAGATAGGTAACTTGGTGACAGGTAATTTGGTGAGGATAGGAAATGTTTAAATAGACCAAAACAACCTTAAAACTGTTCACCGACCTAATATGCATGATGATAATTCACCATTAATCCAGAAGTTGAATTATAGATAATAAAAATAAATGTTAAAAATCACAATTCGTTAAGTCCAAAAAAACATTTAAAAAAACTTAATATTACCCACATATTACTTAAGCTCCTATCAAAAAAAAAAGTAGGACAGCTGCCATTTTCTTTAAGTATGACTATGCAGCATACTTTACTGATTAAAATAAGGTGTAAAACCTAAACATACCTTCAGAAATCCCAGATTACTTGATAAATTACAATTTGTACATTTATTTATCAGACTGCCATATAAAAATCAAACCGTAAAAAATAATTTTTACAATAATAAAAAGATATATCTATTTTCAATTTTCGAACCAGTTGTGCCATCTCTTGGGCCGGCTAGTATCCAATTCAAATATTAAAAATCTGTTTGATTGAGGATTGAACCTTCCTTCACAGGGACTACCTCTTACACTGCTGCGAACTTTTAAAATGTATTTTAAAACTATAAAAAATAAAAATGTTTTGACTGAGGATTAAAACTTTTTTTCCCAGGGCCTGGAGCCAAAACCGCTATCAACTGAGCCAATTCCCAATTGGATAAGACCGATATTTATTTCGTATAAAAACTGCTGTAAACTTTTGAATAGAATGTCATCCAATTGTGAGTGAGCAGGAGTGCTACCAAAAGTTGAAAAAATGCATTGTCATTGACCAAAGTCTATCTGTTGAGTTTCAGGTCGATCGGATATCGGGAAGTGGGTTAATTTTCACTTTCAAAATCTTTTTCACGCCCAAAAGTTTTATAGTGATTTATTTTTTGGGTGTAATACCGTGTTGCGGTACCTTCTTCTTTGGCCAACCGTTACAGTAACACTGTCCGAACTAGCTTTTGCTTTAACGTTGAAATGAAACGTTGCTTGAAATGACTTTAGCCGTGTTTGGTGACCAGATCCGAATATCCGAGTTCTTCCCTACCTTCCTCTTCCCCGTCTCATTCCCCTTCCAACTACCTTCAGCCTCACAACATATCTCAATTGGGGAAGCCACAGTGGCCCCCACACTGGCCCCACGCGGTTGGGAGCAGTTGGGAATCTTGTGCGGTTTTCACATTTAAAAAAAACGTTTGTATGTACAATGTACATATTTTGAGAAAGAACGATGTTTTGTTTGAAAATTGGGTAAAGTTGCCGAATTCCCCTGCACTACGCGAAAATTCGTAAAAAATACGCAAAAATTGTCAAACACTTTCCATTTTATAAGTTATGTATTCGTAACAATTATTATAAGCAATAATTATCAGCCTGAAACACTCATCCACATTGAAAAATCTTCCGAGAAAAGATACATGACGCCAACGGGACTTGAACCCGTGTCCTCTCGATTGCCGGTCGAATGCTCTGACCACTGAGCTATGGCGGCTTATCTTGTACCCGCCAAATGATTCAATATATGCTAGTGTTTCATTCAACAATTACTGCTTATTATATTTTTTCCACCTGAAAACAACCAACTTTATTTTTGCGAGAGAGACATTGTTAGTGTTAAATCCCTCGCTAGGTGGCGTCGAGACAAATTATGTCTCCATTTATTGGGGAAATACTTAAACTTGTCAAATATTAATTATTATTTTTTTAATTGTAAAACTAACGTTTTTAAGACAAGATTTTTTATGCAAAGCACAAAGGGTAACAATTATTATAAGCAATAATTATCAGCCTGAAACACTCATCCACATTGAAAAATCTTCCGAGAAAAGATACATGACGCCAACGGGACTTGAACCCGTGTCCTCTCGATTGCCGGTCGAATGCTCTGACCACTGAGCTATGGCGGCTTATCTTGTACCCGCCAAATGATTCAATATATGCTAGTGTTTCATTCAACAATTACTGCTTATTATATTTTTTCCACCTGAAAACAACCAACTTTATTTTTGCGACAGAGACATTGTTAGTGTTAAATCCCTCGCTAGGTGGCGTCGAGACAAATTATGTCTTCATTTATTGGGGAAATACTTAAACTTGTCAAATATTAATTATTATTTTTTTAATTGTAAAACTAACGTTTTTAAGACAAGATTTTTTATGCAAAGCACAAAGGGTAACAATTATTATAAGCAATAATTATCAGCCTGAAACACTCATCCACATTGAAAAATCTTCCGAGAAAAGATACATGACGCCAACGGGACTTGAACCCGTGTCCTCTCGATTGCCGGTCGAATGCTCTGACCACTGAGCTATGGCGGCTTATCTTGTACCCGCCAAATGATTCAATATATGCTAGTGTTTCATTCAACAATTACTGCTTATTATATTTTTTCCACCTGAAAACAACCAACTTTATTTTTGCGAGAGAGACATTGTTAGTGTTAAATCCCTCGCTAGGTGGCGTCGAGACAAATTATGTCTTCATTTATTGGGGAAATACTTAAACTTGTCAAATATTAATTATTATTTTTTTAATTGTAAAACTAACGTTTTTAAGACAAGATTTTTTATGCAAAGCACAAAGGGTAACAATTATTATAAGCAATAATTATCAGCCTGAAACACTCATCCACATTGAAAAATCTTCCGAGAAAAGATACATGACGCCAACGGGACTTGAACCCGTGTCCTCTCGATTGCCGGTCGAATGCTCTGACCACTGAGCTATGGCGGCTTATCTTGTACCCGCCAAATGATTCAATATATGCTAGTGTTTCATTCAACAATTACTGCTTATTATATTTTTTCCACCTGAAAACAACCAACTTTATTTTTGCGAGAGAGACATTGTTAGTGTTAAATCCCTCGCTAGGTGGCGTCGAGACAAATTATGTCTTCATTTATTGGGGAAATACTTAAACTTGTCAAATATTAATTATTATTTTTTTAATTGTAAAACTAACGTTTTTAAGACAAGATTTTTTATGCAAAGCACAAAGGGTAACAATTATTATAAGCAATAATTATCAGCCTGAAACACTCATCCACATTGAAAAATCTTCCGAGAAAAGATACATGACGCCAACGGGACTTGAACTTGATTATGTCTTCATTTATTGGGTCCCGTCCCGTTGTGTCATGTATCTTTTCTCGGAAGATTTTTCAATGTGGATGAGTGTTTCAGGCTGATAATTATTGCTTATAATAATTGTTACCCTTTGTGCTTTGCATAAAAAATCTTGTCTTAAAAACGTTAGTTTTACAATTAAAAAAATAATAATTAATATTTGACAAGTTTAAGTATTTCCCCAATAAATGAAGACATAATTTGTCTCGACGCCACCTAGCGAGGGATTTAACACTAACAATGTCTCTCTCGCAAAAATAAAGTTGGTTGTTTTCAGGTGGAAAAAATATAATAAGCAGTAATTGTTGAATGAAACACTAGCATATATTGAATCATTTGGCGGGTACAAGATAAGCCGCCATAGCTCAGTGGTCAGAGCATTCGACCGGCAATCGAGAGGACACGGGTTCAAGTCCCGTTGGCGTCATGTATCTTTTCTCGGAAGATTTTTCAATGTGGATGAGTGTTTCAGGCTGATAATTATTGCTTATAATAATTGTTACCCTTTGTGCTTTGCATAAAAAATCTTGTCTTAAAAACGTTAGTTTTACAATTAAAAAAATAATTATGTATTCGTGTTTGAAGATACGGAAACATACACTAAATAAGCCAAATTTAGAACCTCATAACTTATTTTGTGCATATTTTTACATTTCCCTCGACGTAAAAAGGTGTTTCTTGTACTAATTAAGTAATAATGAATAGTTGTTTCCAATAGTAATTAAGTTAAAACCAAGTGCTATTTCATAATTTTCACCGAAAAGTTTGTTGACACTATTTTTTTACTTACCACGGCAGCATGTAATCCAAATTTAAAATAGAGAATAAAAGTTACAACTGGTGTTATTGCCGCTTATTAAACTCGAAGCTTGCCGAGTGAAAAAATGATTCCTATAACCGGTGCAATTTTTTTTCAGAGGTTCCCCTGGGCCAACTGCCGTTACTAGAGATAGACGGCTTGAAGCTTCACCAAAGCAGAGCTATCTGCAGATACCTCTCCAAGAAATGTGATATTGATGGGAAAAACGACAATGAATCTGTCCAAATCGACATGGCCGCGGATGTTATATATGATTTTAGGGCGAGTGAGTTAAACATATTTATGATTACTGAGGCGAAGCACTTAGGAGTAGTGCAAAATTATGTATTTTGGTTTAAAATTTGATTTAATTGAATACTACGACTAAAACTAGAAATTATCGAGAACTTTCGAGATAAGTATTTTTATAATCCCAGAAAAAATAAAGTATCAGGTATCTGGTTGTGCCTGAACTTAAATTAAAAACCCACTTTTTGGCGTTAATTTTTCAAGCGTGAATCAAAGTAGGCAAATTAATTTTCACATTCTGTTTAAGTTCTATTCAAGCTATGTTATTTTATCATTATAGGCCAGTTGCTTCATATAATTGAACTTGAGTGGAACTTTCACAGAAAGTGAAAATTAACATCAAATATTTGTTGAATTATTCAAAAAAATTTAAACAACCATCCTAAACTGTATGTATTTACGATCGGAAATAAAGATAAGAATTTCATGTGAACAACTTTAAGAAAATTAGTATATTACACGCAGTCCATTATTTTGTTAATTTTCAGACCTACGTTTTCTGAGAGAATTTGATGACCCAATATTGGCACAAAAGAAGTATGATGAATTAAATTCTTCTTTTATCCCGCTTTACTTGAACACTTTGGACAATATGGTGAAAAATAATGGAGGATACCTGGCTTGTGGAAAAGTAAGACTGTAATTATTATTCTCATGATTATTTTTTGGGTTATCATTGTTCACCCCACACAGCCAACGTTTCAGATAGCGTTGCAGAATCTATCAGGATAGATGTGTAGATTACGGTAAAAACCTCGTTTTTTCTTTTTTGGTGTACCATAAGGTACTAACGAGTATACTTACTTAATAAAACAATAAATAATTGGGTATTTTAATGAAAACTAATTTTTTGAACTATTTTGTTTAATTGTAAACGTTTAAAAATATTATATTTTGGGAGGCAAGTGTGGGTACCGCCGCGTCTGTGAATGCGTCTACCTATGTACTGCGTAGCGGGCTAGATCGGGAGAGGCCAGTTAAGGGAGACCCTTAAACTTGTCCAGCCGGACCCTTTCGACCTATCTTCCTGCACCGCGGTGCGAGGAATGGGTGCATACGTCTGCCACTCCTAGACATTTGACCGGTTTGACCAGATTCCCACCCACCCCTCAAATCTTTTTCCTTCACAAAACTTTTTCTCCTTCCTTTCCTTAAAACGATCATCCACACAGTGTACCCAAAAATTGTAAAGGCCCGGGGGCAAATTATTTTCCTCGGGGTGTTCTGAATGGAGATAATGCAAAAACGTAATGCTCCATTGTAACAAAGGCCAAAATGTGTTAATCAGTATAAATATGTGTAGATGTTTAGTGTTTTGTGAATCTCAAACACCTCAGACCTGCACTAAGGTGTTTGAATGATTTAGATAAAGTGTTATTCCGCCGTCATAAGTAAAAACACAGCCTCGTCCTTGAGACTATCAAGGAGTAGATATACTGTGGTTCTACCCACGGCGGCAGTACTTACATAAATTAAATGAGTAGCAGATAAAGTTCATCATAGTACGGCAATATAATTTAAATAGTAATTAAACTATACGATGCACTACTTGCAGAATTTAATTTAAACATCCATAATATTTTTAAGTCAAAAACATATGATTTTGCATTACTTCACAGCGCTCAACCTTAATAATTAAAAAAATCAGAGTGCGTAATTCACACGCGGTAGAAGTGAAACTAGAAAGTCGAAAGTGAAAAAGAAGATGTCACTTTCTTTTCTTTTGCCTGTTTATTTTATAGTTTGAAGATTGGATATTGATTTCACAGTAAATTTTTTATTTTTTTTGGATTTCGTAGGCTTCGAACCACCATTCGCTTGATGTCTATCTCTCTGGTCTCTGTGACTTGTTGAGCGCCTTGCCCGCTATGCTATCGAAGGCACGCGCGAATTTACCGCATTATATTAGAAACCAAGGACCCGCCAAATAATACATTTTAGTAATGCATTTCCGTTTCATCCTAATTTCAAATCACTAACGAGGCTAAAGAAGTTTCACTTCAAAAACCTACATAATTAACACATTGTTGTGAAGACATTTGCTAAACGGTCTATTATTTCTTCATTATTTACCTGCAACGACGCAAGTTATTAACTTGATGACATGTTTCTTCCAGTTGACGTGGGTCGACTTCTACTTCACCGGGGGCAGTGAGTACTATAGTTTCCTGGCGAGGTTCAACATCCTGCAGGACTACAGGCACCTGAGGAATCTCGTCGAGAAAGTGTTCGCACTGCCGGAACTCAAAGACTATCTGAAAAATAGGCCTGAGAGCGAATACTAAATGGATCTATTTATTATAATATTTTGTGATGTATAATAACCACTAATTGTATGGATTAAAATAAGAATACGTTTTTTAAACCTTCTATCATTACATATTTTTGACAATTTGTTACAGGTAGGTATGTTATTATTATCATCTAGACTAATTTTATTTTATTTATCGTGTAGTTATACGAAGGCAGGAGATTAACATTAAAATATTACAAAAAAATAACATCCGAAGAAAATACATATTATTTACCTACAAGGAAATAACAAAGAATAAATACCTACAGTCCAATAACGGTGTACAGTATTTTTTTTCTAAGAACAAAAAATTAACACCCTTACTAATAAAAAAAACACTTCCCGACCGTTAAACGGTGTTTTAGTTACACATTGTGTAGACTTTTTTCATGTGAATACCTCGCAGGAGTCCTGTCTGGGGCCAGTGAGACTATGACATCTCCAAGTGTTTCAATATTAGTAAGTTTTTCACATACACGGTTTTTACGAATTTTATAAAATTTTCACCACGTTTCTTAGTAAGAGAACCACATCTTTTGATATATGTATGTCGAGGGAAATTAAGTGAGAACAAGGATTGTTGTGAAAGTGGAACCTTGTAACTAGAGTGGATGTATGGTGGATGTTATGTAGTCGACATATTCGCGCAAGAGATTGGGAGAAAGTTAAGTTGGCTATTTGGAAAGGAATATGAAAGTTTCTGAGTTTCTTAGTAGACTGCGATTAATATTGATTTTGGTTATGCTGATAACTTTGAAATGAAATTTTGTGTCATTTTGGTAATGTCGTTCATTTTCTTTGATGTTTCATTTACACTAAATAATTTAAAAAACATATTTAAGAATAAACATAAATAAATTAAATCAGGAATAATGTGGTACACAGTGACAAATGGACGAAAATGGCGAGGACTGAGATAAAGAGTCTAATTGGGGAAGATACGAGGGGGTACCCAAAAGAAACTGAACTGATGTTGTGGTGGGCAGAGTTTTTTTTTTTTTGCTACTAGGGGGCGTATAGAGCCACCATTCCCGAGTCAGTATGCCAAACGTCATCGACTGCCGACTGCTGAACGAAAACAAGGTCATGTGGAAGCATGCTTTGCTTTGAAAGAAGAATTCCGAAATGATCCAATTTTTTAATATTTCAAAAGTTTTTTTGCCAGTTTTTCCGAGCAAGAAGCAAAACTTTACGGCCGCGCGCTGTTCACGAGACCCAGCCATTGAAAAAACGACGAGCACACAAAACAACTGTCACTAAAAAATTCACGCAAACCGAACGGAACCTTCTTTAGCGATGACGTTTGACTGGTGGCTCTATACGCCCCCTAGCAGCAGAACGCAGTACTACAATAACTCGGCCCACCACATCAGTTCGGTTTCTTTCGAGTACCCGTTGTATAACGTCGTCTTTCATCAGCAACAATCTGGTATAATATTACACGAAGTAAATGGTAAAAAAGTACAGGGTCGCCGGAGGAAGACACGAATCAATTAATTATTTGAAGTAAAATGAGGCGTACATGATGTACGAAGAAAGAGTGAGTGAAATAAAAAATAAAAAAATCGTGAGTGAAATAAAAAAAATTAAAATATTTTTTTTCAATTTGTAACAATATTATTTCCACCTTAAAACTAAACCCAGTTTTCATGTATACTCACCACTTTTTCCAAACCATTCAAAACCCCGAGCAACGCCGGGTACAATATAATATTTGTAGTATATTGTACTACAAATTGATAGCTTTTTTATCTACATAAAGTGACAAATTAATCTAAGCGTCATAATCAGAGACGGTTAATTGCCTTATCAAATCTGAATATTAAAAATCTATTTGTACCAAAAAATACATTTATGAACACAATCGGCCGGTATCAGTTATAAGATAATTGTAATGTCTTACTAGTGGGTCCATTATAAACATATTAATCAGTTAGATAGTGAATGTGGTCAGGTTATATAGCATAATTTGGGCGATTGCTGGTCATTAGTTTTCAAAAGCCAGTGATATTTGTGTGATTTTTCAGTTCCTCGTTAAGATTCTGTGTTTTGTTCACTATCAAGATGGATTTATGTAAATTGACGTATTTCAACGTTCGTGCTTTGGGAGAACCAATTAGAATGCTCTTGGTTTTATCAAAAATCCCTTTTGAAGACGTGAGGATTGATGCAACTGAAGCAAGTTGGCTTGAGCTTAAAACAAGTGAGTATAAAAACATAAACTGGTCAATGCATGAACTTTGGACTACAATAAATGGAGGTCGTGGCATTTTTTTACTCCAGTGATTACAATAAGCAGAATAGATTACAGCTTGAAATTTTGATCACAATAAACAGCGGTTATATTGTAAAAATTTTAATCAAATGAAATTGATTGATCATTGTATGAACTTTCAGCAAGAGTAAACGGTAATGTGGGTTTTCACGCAACAAAATATCCCCGACAAAATTTCCTACGGACATCCCGTATAAAACATCTCCCAACAAAATATCTAACCTAAACTAAGAAAAAAATGGTACAAAATAATATAACTAACTAACTAACCATCGCACCGTTTCACCACAGGGGTAAGCAGAGAGGACGGACCGCCAAACAACTTAGTCTTGGCACACACCCCTTGCCTCATTTACATTCATACATCGTCTTATACATGCCCTTCTATTATTCTGACTCTTGACATGGCCCGAGTCAAGTATCTGATTCACTTGGTCGTGCCACGTCTTTCTTGGGCGTTATCGTTATCTATATAAAAAATAATATAGATAACGATAATTTGTTGTCTTTACAGGGTGCCTGTATTATTTTTGTCCCATTTTTGTGTTAGGTTAGGTTTTAGTAGATATTTTGTTGGAGAATGTTTTGTCGGGGATATTTTGTCGCGGGATGAAAAGTTGCGGAACAGAATGAACAGTGTTCGTTGTGTGTTACTTCGATTAGGTACGCAGAATAAAATAGAACACTAGAAATGCAATGTGAGCATGTTATGTGATCCACAAAAATCTAGCCAATCAGGCTAGATTTCAAGTAGAGAACTGCGTTTCGTAGTCATTATTAAATTCAAATGGGTTGCGATGTACGATGTTAGGTCTAAGAGAGACAGATCGTGCTCAAAATAAGTCAGTACCGACCATTGGTTTTCATTTAAATCTACATGGGATGCATTTTTATCGTTTATTATTTCAGTGTTTAATTAGGATAAATAAATAATCAACAACCGTGTGTGTGAAGACCTTCCCAATAAACTAAAATTTACAATATAAAAACACATAAATTTGTTTAAGACTACTTTTATTTTAAAACTTTCTACCGGTTTCAGAAGCACCCTTCCTTCGTCAGGAGAATATTGTAACTAAACTCATAATAACTCAATATTGACTAAACTCATTTTTAAGCCTAAATTGAAAGCCATAAAAAATTACCCACATAGTTTATACGGCGGAGGAGGGGAGTTTATTTGTTGTATAAACTTGAAATTTCCCATCGAATTTCCGAATTTTTGCAAGGTATTTTAAATCTGCTACGTATTTCTTATTTTATAAACAAATATCATTTCAGAAACTTTATAAAATTACCTTTTTGATTTTCATACTTATTAAAAATAATATAAGTAGGTACTTTAAAATTGGAATATTTTTCGAAGTCATTTTTTATAAGAAAGAGTTCAAAATAGACCTTGTACAGTATTTATTCAATATATAACTAAAACACCGTCTAATCGTTGAGAAGTGTTTTTGTAAGTAATTCTGGTAATATTACGTCGGTACTACATATATACTCAAAGCAGTAATAATAATAATAATAATAATAATTGGCTAATTTATATAGCGCCGTTTTCGTGGAAAATCACCTCAAGGGCGCTGTACAAATAAATATATAAAATAATTAATGGCTTATAACTAAGATTTACAATTACAACTAGTGACTTACATCTAAGACTTATAGCTAGTGATATATGACTAAGACATATAGATTCTAACCTAAAACTGGTTACTTAATAGCACAGTTAGGTATTTGGACTGGATTCAAATACATCTAAAAGTGGCGAGTGAATTATATTTGTTTGTTCATCAATTAAAATAGCTTTCCGACTATTAGAGTTTTTATTAATTTCTAATTAATAAAGACTAGTAGACCAGTATCACACTTTCAGGAAGGCGATTATGGACTTTTTGATGGGTGAATGTGACAGTGCGAGTGTCCTGTTCCTCGTTCTCAGATAGAACAATATAACAAGTGTCTATATAGGTATATGTGTTAATTTGTACGTGTACGTAAATGCATTTATGTGCATATGTATGTATGTGTGTCATGTATATGCATGCCTGTGTACGCGTATGGATACATATATGTATGTGAGGGTGTATGTATGTGTACATGTATTTGCACAAACTATAAACAAGAATTATGTATTTGAATATAATGTAATAATCTTTTCTATTTTCTAGTTTCCATTAAAAAAATTCTCAGTATAAACTACTATAATTTTTCTAATTTTCAACAAGTTTATTTATTTAATCCATTTGTTCACACTAGACATCACAAAGTAACTATATTCCATTGGTCAGCCGCCTAGTATAGTGATCGTCATATGTACATATGAAAATTTTTTGTGTTATCATGTGATTTATAAATAAAAAATAATAAATAAACTACTGTTATCTATTCTATACTTATCTCTTTAATTTTATTGTCCAAAATAAAATAAACTACTGTTATCTATTCTATACTTATCTCTTTAATTTTATTGTCCAAAATTGATTTTACACAACACCATGTTCATTAATTCTAGGGGTTCCTATGGGCCAACTTCCTCTTCTGGAAATAGACGGATTAAAACTTCACCAGAGTAGAGCCATCTGTAGATACATCGCCAATAAATGCGACCTCGATGGTAAAGATCCCGTTGAATCAGTACACATCGATATGGCCGCTGACGTCATCTACGATTTTAGGATAAGTAATACTGATTTTGGTTATATCTCTACTTTTTTTTATCTAATAATTATTATCTTGATGGTGTTAAGAAGCAATGAATAGTATCACTTAATAATAATATTGAATCTCCTAATATTCTATCCGAACTCAAATAAATATAAAAAAATTCTATTCATATGAAATAAACACTAACTTCAAGGTGTGACTTAAAAAAAAACCCTTGTTTTTTTTTCCACAACCTTGTGTTAACAGTTTTGACGCCGATCAGATAGGCGATTCCGGTTCTGCTTAAACACAAGAAATTGTCCTTAATCTTAAAATTAACGAATTTTGACAGCGGAGAAAGAAAATAAGAATAAACTTGTTTAAGGACAATCCTTATCCATAGCGAATTAACGACGTTTGGCAGAAAAAAAAACAAAACTAGATTAAGGAAAATTCCTTATCCCTAGAACTGAAATCGCCCCCCGTAACCAAGTAAGGAAACAAAATTAAAAAAAACGTATCTTCAGTAATTATTGTAATTTTATTATTTTTTAAACCCTTCCAGCGCTCCGAGGTATTGCGAGACATATTGATGATCCAATTCTGGCGGAGAAGAAATATGAAGAGTTCAAATCTTCTTTTATACCTCTGTACTTGAGTACCCTGGACACAATGGTTGCGAATAATGGAGGGTACTTGGCTTGTGGAAAAGTAAGTAAATTATTACTGTTTTAAATACTCTGCTTAATATTTATAGTAACAATTTTGCATCTTAAAAAACTTTCAATCGCTGTCATAGTTATCAGGCACTGTTATTTTATTTTATTTTATTTTTTTTTTACATTAACTCCACATAGAAGGCCCTGAGGAAAATAATTTCCCTCAAGGCCTATGTCATCTGGGATGCTGTGTAGAGGGTCTTTTTGAGGAGAGGAAGGAATAAACATTGGTCTCGAAGAGATCCATGTTGTAGGAAGGAGGAAACACAGAGACCGGCAAATTATTCCACAGCCGAGCTGTTGAACAGACGAATGAGTCGAAGAAACGACCCGTTCTCATGTGACATATGTCAACCGTGTACAAATGATGGGGACGCGTTTGGCGTGTTTCCCGACTATGCACCGGTGCCGAAGGGATCAATGATGCTAGTTCCTCGGAGCATCTTCCATTGTAATACCGGTAAAACAAGGATAGCATTCCCACCTGACGCCTGTGCTCTAAAGATTTTAATCCGTCTGTTAAGATGGGAGAATCTATCAAACGGACCGCCCGTTTCTGCACAGAGTCGAGTGTATTTTTCAGGTATTTTGGAGCTCCAGACCAGAGATGGCTGCCAAATTCAACCGTGAGGCGTACTTGTGATTTGTACAAGGTTAGCAGTTGTGTACTATTACAGTATCTGCGGGCCCTGTACAGTACGCCCAGTTTTTGGGAGGCTAACTTTACTCTGGCTTCGATGGAGCCCCCATACCTGAGCTGTTATTCACTGTTAGTTAGTGTCTATCACTGTCAGCCAATGTCAGACACTGTTAGTTACTGTCAGTCACTTTAAGACACTGGCAGTTACTGTCGGTCACTGTCAGACACTGTTAGTTACTGTCCATCACTGTCAGTCAACGTCAGATTCTATTAGTTACTGTCAGTTACCGTCGATCACTTTATGATACTGGCAGTCACTTTCAGACCCTGTCAGTCATTGTCAGAAACCATCAGTCACTGTCATACACTTTTAGTTACTGTCCATTACTGTCAGTCAATGTCAGACACTGTTAGTTGCTGTCAGTTACTTTAAGACACTGGCAGTTAATGTCAGTCACTGACAGACTCTGTTAAGTAAGTACTGCCCGTCACTGTCAGTCAATGTCAGATTCTGTTAGTTACTGTCAGTTAATGTCAGTCACCTTAAGTTACTGACAGTCATTTTTACTGGCAGTCATTGTCAGTCACAGTCAGTCATTGTCAACTTCAGGGTGAAAGCATATCTAAGCTGGTTCCACTCTTTCTTCGTTGATGTGTTTTATGCTAATAATATTTGTGTTTCCACATACCATAAATTGTCACAAGTTGCAGATTATTGTTGGAAAATCATATCATTAGATGATAATAGGAAAAATAGGAAAAGGTTGAAATTTTTTTTTGAACAGAAGTGAATAATCTAGCAAGCTCTGTCTTTCAAGACGACCTGAGTCTGGAGATGTCAAAATAGAATTAATACTTTGCAATGCGTTACCAAAAAAATATTCACGAATCTTAAAGCCTTTACTAATTCGTTGTTTTTTTCTTCATTTTCCAGTTAACCTGGGTGGATTTATACTTCGTAGGAGGAAATGAGTACTGGAGCCACCTGGCTAGATTTGACATCTTGGAGGACTACAAGAACCTGAAGAATCTTGTTGACAAAGTACTGGCGCTACCCGAACTCAAGGAATATTTAAAAAACAGACCTGAAACCATTTATTAAAAGAATGATAAAATGATTATTTCGATGTAAAGACTTTTTTTTGACACCTTATTTTAACACATTGCTCTACCGGTTTCAGAAGTGCCCTTAGTTCACCAGTTAAAACTAATATAATATTATACAAAATACTGACAAAATATTTAGGTATTGGAACGGGAGGTCGACACAGTGGAAGGGGTAATTAGGAGTTTCCGAGGAGCACAGAGCGTTTTATTGAAAATGTATGTAGAAATAGGACAATAAGATAAATATTAATTAAAAACGCGAAATTATTATTCAAGGATTTTATGATTTTCCTACGGTAAAAATAAGATTTGAGAACAACAAAAAAAACGGTAAGTGCTATTTAACTGTTCCGAAATAATATGTGGATGTTTTGGTGCTTCCCCACTTTGAATAATAAGGTTCAATGGTGAGTACTCAGCAATGACACTATATGACTCTGGTCTCTGACTATCACATAAATGAATTAAGGAGATTAAAGAGGAGATCGATTTTCCATCTCATTCTCTCGCAAGCTAAATCCTGTAGACGAATGTTTTATCTCTTTTTAGTGTCGTTACGTAGTGTAATTAGATGAATAGAAAAATCTAGTGGTGTATAAAAATAACCTCTATTATACGAGTAAGTCAATCACACAACATGTCATGGGAAAATAACTTCATTTAAAAAATTATTTGTACACGTTTGAGAAAAAAGTGAATTTTCAAGCCTAGCTTTTTTTTTACATGAGCTTCACACAGGAGGGGATGCTGTGTGGAGGGTTTTTTAAAGGAAAGGAAGGAGAGGAGAGTTCTGGGAAGGAAAAGGGTTTAAGGGGTGGGTAGGAATGTGGGGTTCAGTGTGTCTTGGTCATCCGCCTCCAAGACCTAGACAAACCTCACCCCATGAACCCGGGCGCCCCTGCTAAATCACCTAACATAGCGAACCACTTGGGGTGACCTATGGCAGAAGTGTTGGTTATCCAATAAAGGTTCCCGGGCGGCGGCACCCGTTCCCGCCTCCCAAATTGAAAACGTTTTTTATTTATTTTGTCATTTTTTTTAAATTTCAAATGGCAGATTATTATAATCTTTATTCCTCTAGAAAATAAAGTAAGTTTCAGTAAAAGCATATCTCAAGTGAGTAAACCAAAACACGAATTTCGTAAAACGTGACATATTTTTAACAATGATTAAATTTAACGCCAAAATCGGTAAGTATAGTTTTGATGGTCCAACGAGAAGCTTTTATAATAAAGTTCACCTCAACTAGGAAGTATTTTACTGCTTTACTATTATGGCCACGTACACTCAATCTGGAATAATGGGGAATGTTTTATTTCACCACTTTTCCTGGCCATTACTCCGCGCCAATGCTCGAAACGGAAAGCCAACATCTACTTCTGGCCAGGGGACTGTTAAAAAATGTGCTACTTGTTATTGATGAAAGGGTCGTTTAAAAGACAGTGGCTTGGGGCATATATATAAGCTCTTGCCAGTTATATTTCTTTTTTTTTATATTTAAGAGGGAATAACCAGGCACAACCGGAATTATGTCATTTTTAAATAAAATTCTAAGCGTATTGACGTATTTTCCCGCTAAACCGATATAGCGTCGCGCGATACACACGTCTTACCGTCGCGCTGTCATTCAAAAAAAAATTTCGTGAGTTTTATTCACTCTTGGAAGGAATAATGAGTGACGCCGTGCTCATCGAACTGAGCATTGAACTGATCATTCTCGAGCAAAGCAGGACGATAAACTAGTTGTTGGACCGTGTAAAAGCCATAGAAGTAACATTGAATCGCCAGGTGACAAACAATGAAGACAAAAATGTACTACCTACGAATCCCTGTACGAGTGTACACAGCGCTGGACTGACGTAGCGGCCCCCGCGGTCACCCACACCAACCCGTCCGCAGTGGCACAAACCAAGGAAAGGATGCGTACTAGGGCGGCCACCAAAGCTAAAAATAACGACATTCAATTTGAAACCGCATCTTTTAGCGGCGCGACCCCTAAAACACACACGACGGAACCACACATTCCAATTTCCGAGCACGAATCGAAAACCGCTCCTAATCAGGAAGAATGGACGAACGTTAAACGCAGACAACGGACAGCGAAGAACTTGATTGTCGGGAACTCCGATAAGTCTTCAAGTGTAAAAGCATTTCCAAGGATAAGGAATATTATTGTGTCCAGAACTTTAAAGGACACAACAGAAGAAGAGATCCAGGCGCACCTGGAGAAAAATAAAATACCGAAATGCGAAATCCAAAAATTCATCGCACATTCTCAGGAATACGCATCTTTCAGGATAGGTGTAACGGAGGATCTGTATGATAAACTCTTACAGGAAAATTTATGGCCTAGAGGAGTACCGATAAGACATTATCGATACATAAAACCGAGACAAAATCCAATTGATACTAACCAAAACCGGACCAAACCGAACGATGATGCCGCCCCGAAATGACTAGAGAACCCCCTAAAAGCGAATTCTCTCGCTTGCACAATTTATTATTAAAATGTGCGGGGATTAAGATCCAAGACTGATGATTTCATACAAAGTGTGATACTACAAAACAACGACCTTATACTTCTTTCAGAGACATGGCTTAATGACAGCATTTACAATGGTCAACTCTTCGATCAACGGTATGACGTCTTCAGAAAGGATAGAACCTCGGGTCATTCAAGGGGAGGAGTACTGCTAGCCGCGAGACGTGACCACGCCACCCTAACCCAGAGACTTACCTATCTGGAAAGTGAAGACGAGAATATGTGGTAAAGACATACCTAAATGATTTTGGTGTAATTTACATTTGTGTTGGGTACATTCCGCCGGCGTCGCCAAATAAAACATATACCGATTTTTTTGATAAGGTTACAGAGAATTACAATTTTTTAATTAATGAAAAAATTGTGGTGATTGGCGACTTTAATCTGAACTCAAGTAACAAAGGCACCCAAATGGATCTCCTATATTTTATGAATCTTTTTCAAATGAAGCAGAGTAACTCTATTACAAATGTGAAGGGAAGCACGCTGGACATTGTACTCAGTAACTTTAATTTAAAAGTATATATGTAAATCCTTATACTCACTAGTCAAAGAAGACGCTTATCATCCATCGTTATGTATAGAGATTTTGCCGAACAAAAACACAACCAATTGTCAAACACGAAACTTCTTGAATAATACTGATAATAGTGTTAGGCGAGGATGGAACTTCGAACGTGGTGATTTTAAGGCTCTTTATTGCCATTTACAATCTCATGATTGGCAGCCTTTGAAGGACATAAATTATGTTAATTTAGCGACAAACTTTTTTTATTCTATAATTTATAAATACTTTGATATGTGTTTCAAAATTAAGCGCACTCCGAGGAATGGTAGGAAATATCTTAAATGGTTTTCTAGTGAGGTTGTTAGCGACATAAAGCTCAAATTCAAACATTACAAAAAATGGAAGAAAACTGGAATGGTAAGTGAACGTGACATGTTTTGTCTACTTAGAACAAAATAAAACGCAGTATTCGATTATCACATGTGCAATATATTAATGCTATTGAAAAAAATATCAAATGTGATCCCAAATCTTTCTGGAAATATATCTCGTCCAAGAGAAGTGATGGCGGGTTTGTTGACCATGTTACTTGGAATGATCAGTCTTTCTCGGGAGCAGATATTCCAGAAGCATTTGCAGGCTATTTTAAATCAACTTATAGTAAGGAAGCTGCGGACTTGAAATCTTTTATACCTGGAAAAAATACGCCACTAATAGCGCAGATTGTTGATATTCAAAACATAACAAACATTGACATCACCGCGGCTGCTAAAAAATTAAAAGCCAAAACTTCTTTTGGACCGGATCTTATTCCGTCATTCGTGTTAAAGGGTTGTTTTGAGCCCTTATTAACACCTCTCGCGTATATTTATAATCTCTCACTTAACTCCGGAATATTTCCAGACGTGTGGAAGATCTCCAAAGTTACACCGTTACATAAAACTGGTGATAAGGCTCCAGTCTCTAATTACAGACCATTGGCGATCCTATCCTCTCCAGCCAAGTTGTTTGAACTAATAATTCATAAATTCATTTATACCCAAGTTGAACCCTTTATAATTGACCAGCAACACGGTTTTAGGTCTGGCAGATCTACTGTGTCTAATCTAATGGTTTTTACGGAGTACATATCTCAAGCTCTTGATGGCAACATCAAGTAGATGTATCATACAACGATTTCGCAAAAGCCTTTGACTCGGTAGATCCGCTTATTCTCCTAAAGAAACTCGACCAATTTGGATTTTCAGCGAAACTTCTACGTCTATTTCTAAGTTATTTCTAAAACAGACAGCATACGTAACTTATGGTATATTTCAATCTTCCAACTTCATCACAAACTCTGGAGTTCCGCAGGGGTCAAATCTTGGATCCTTACTTTTCTCGCTATTTATCAACGACATTTATCATTGCATAAAATTTTCTAAGTTTCTCTTATTCGTGGATGACCTTAAACTATTCCTTTTAATAAAATCTTTGGAAAATTGCTTGCAGCTACAAAGTGATATAAATTCTATCGTCGAATGGAGTCACACCAATAAATTAGGATTTAATATTAAGAAATGCTCTATCATGTGCTACACCAAGGCGAACAAAACGATTTACTATAACTACAAAATGTCTTATTCGTCTCTTCAGCACATTGTTATTTTGAGAGATTTGGGAATCACATTTGATGCGCACCTAACATTTCACGTCCACATAGAGACGATATGCAGCAAAGCTCTAAGAATGTTAGGATTTGTGCGAAGCAACTCCAGACACTTTTGCAGCTCAGCCGCGATTCGTTTGCTATACTATAGTTTAGTACGTAGCATTTTGGAAATTGGTTCAGTAATATGGGGACCAGTGGATTTAACATACTTTCAAATGATTGAGAAAGTGCAAAAGAAGTTTCTGAGATATTTATATCTTAGAGACTTCGGATATTATCCCTGGTTATATCCATCAGCCTTTTTGTCCGGCATGCTGGGTATTACTGAGAAGAGATCTGAACTAAAAAAGGAAATTTCTTTAAAAAAGAAACTTCACTTATCTTACATTGAAAATGGGATTAAAAATTATGTTAAAAATTTTTGGAAATATATTGGGTCTCAAAAATCAAGTGGGGGTACTTCTATTGCGCTCATGGACGCGGATGAAATCATCCAGTGTCCCCAACTAGTGTCGGAGATATTCGCGGACTACTTCAAATCAGTTTATAACCAAACGTGTCCCAAATTAAATGCGGAGAGTCTCCGGCAAGAGGTGCCTAAATTTATAGATTTAATCTCCCTTGATATATTTAAACCTGAGGAAGTAAAAAATTTGCATCCAGAACCTAAAGCCCGATAAGGCCACGGGACCGGATGGAATTCCACCTCACATAATTATCACGTTAGGAGAATACTTATATAAACCATTGTGCCATATAATGAACCTCAGTGTTGTCACCTCGACCTTTCCCCAATCCTGGAAACTCACCAAGGTGAGCCCAATATATAAGTCGGGCTGCAAAACAGAGGCACACAATTATAGACCAGTAGCTGTCTTATCGTCTTTTCCGAAAATCTTTGAAACACTTATTTATGAAAAACTAACACATAAAATAAAACCGCTTCTTGGGGGAAACCAGCACGGTTTTTTGTCAAAAAAATCGACTGTATCCAATCTCCTTGAACTCTCACACAGAGTAGCAAGAGGATTGGATGCGAAATATCAAACAGACGTTATTTACACTGACTTTGCAAAAGCCTTCGACCGTGTAGATCATGACGTACTTTTAAGAAAGATCCATAAAATAGGCTTTGACCAACCTCTGATACAGTTTATTGTGACATACTTAAAAAATAGAACACAGTATGTTTGCATCGGTGGCCAAGAGTCCAGGGAATTTCCTGCATTTAATTTGAATACCTCAGGGGTCAAACCTGGGACCTCTACTATTCTTGATATTAATCGATGATATTCAAGAATGCATCCAGAGTACTACTTGCTTGCTTTTTGCTGACGATCTCAAACTGCTCAGGACGATACGCTACATTCAAGATTGTTTTAAGTTACAACTTGATTTAGACGCAATATCTTCATGGGCAGATGAGAATAAACTTTTCTTTAATGTAAAAAAATGTGTCACCATGACCTATACGCGTTCCAAAAACCCGATTATAAATTAAATAATGAAATATTGTCATCAGTAAAATTCATCAAGGACCTCGGGGTTACATTCGATCCCAAACTTACTTTTTCAGATCATATAGTGGAGTTGACATCATCGTGTTACAAACTTCTTGGATTTGTGATAAGAATAAGTAAACAATTTTCCAAGCCCGAAGCAATGACATCGATGTTTAACTGCATTATACGATCAAAATTAGAATACGCTTCTGCTGTTTGGGCCCCATACCAGCAAAAATACATAGATTTATTAGAACAAATCCAAAAAAAGTTTCTAAGGTATCTTTATATGAGAATGCATGGTGAATACCCGCGATTTATGCATCATCTAGATTTGCTATCTGAAACGCGCTTCGAAAGTCTCCATTCTAGAAGGAATGAGACCCTAACAGTCACAGCTTTCAAAATTATAAACTATTACATTGACAGCCCATACCTCTTAGAATGCTATAAATTGTTCGTACCGAACAACTACTGCCAGGGTCGCCACCATGACTTGCTCTATATCCCTTATGGCAGAACAGACGTTGTGGCCCAACATAGCATGACAAGAGGTATGGTGCTGCTAAATGATATTTCTAGGTCTCTTGACATTTTCAACATTAGTCTTGAAGGTTTCAAGAATAATTTTAAGCAAGGACTCTAAAATATGTATTTTTGTAATTTTGTAATTTCTTTTCTCATGTATATATTATGTGTATTGTAATAGGATTAAATCAATCTGTAATGCACCAAAAAAAAAAAAAAAAATTAATAGCCTCGCCGAAAGAAGGAAAACTGCTTTGCTGACAACAGCATATAAACTTTTAAACGGTAACATCTTTATTCCCGATATATTACAAAAAATTGAGTTTTATGTCCCCGACAACTTCACAAGAGCGCGCAGACACAGGTCTTTTGTTGTTCCGAGATGCAGAACTAACTTACCATTAGTAATGCCGCTCGGATATTTTTAAACTAAATATTCATCAATTCAAAAACGCTGTTATTACTTAATAAAATAAAATGTATGTTTATTATTGGTTATGTATAACTGTAAATGTGCATTTAAAATAAAATAAATAAATAATAAATAAAAAGTATAAATCGATTTTGAAAGATTATTCTTTTATCTAGTAAAGGTATGTTTTTAATTTTGCGAAAAAATGTTAATTTTCAGTATAATAAGATTATACCGTAGGTCGTTGGCAGATTTGTTAAATTTTCAAAAAAAAAGATTTTTTTTGTATTTATTTTTTTTAATGAAAGACAAACATTCCCGGGTTACAAATAACCCAGGAATCGAGACGCCCGGGTAGGACCGTAATAAACATATAAAAATATGTTTATTTTTATTAAAATAAGGTTTAAGGTTATGTCGTTCTTCGTAGGCAGATTTGTTAATTTTTCAAATAAAATAAATCAACAAATTATAGGAAAGCTAGATTTCAGAATCTTAATTTTGGTTCAAATAAAATCTTTAAAAAAAGGTCCGTGCACGTGTCTTGTGATGAAAATACTTCAGTTTGTCTATTTATTTACGGTCTTACTAAATTACATAATATATATCAGTTTTTTTGCATTCCTATTTTGCTTAGACATTATTGAAAAATTATAAATACTTACGATCAAAAAATTATTACAAAAAGTACATAATTTGAATAGTTTTATCATCACACGTTTGAGCATTTTTGAATATAAGTATATATCAAAGCAAATTTTGATTGAAGTAAAATCGATATTGAGTTATTATTTTTAAATGTTGATACAGAGAATAATTCATCTTTCTCATCGGAACCGCCCTGTACAGTTGCAAGGGTACAATCGCAAGACCATCTTTCGACGAAATTTGAATTCTTAACAAGGGCTGATACGGGCGCGTGTGAGGCATGGCTTTTGCCGTATCAACTGTTGTTACGATCGGGTGGAAAAAGTTTCGCCCTTAAAACATTAACGAACATTTCTTAAGAGCGTTTAACCAGCCAGCGGACGAAAATCCACATTTCGTCGAAAGTTGTTCTTACGATCGTGCAGGGCGGTTACAATGAGAAAGATTAATTATTCTCCGTACCAGCTTTTTAAAATTATAACTCAATATCGAATTTATTTCAATCCAAATTAGCTTTAATTTATACCTTCATCCAAAAATGCTGAAAGGCGTGATGATAAAACTATTAAAATTATGTACTTTTTGTAATTATTTTTTGATTATAAGTATTTATCATTTTTCAATAATGTCTAAATTTAATAAGAATGTTAAAAAAATCTGAAATATATTAGTTTGTAAGTGCGCAAATAAATACACAAATGGACCAATTTTCGTCAAGAAACACATGTACGTACATATTTTTAATGATTTTATTGAAACTAAAATTAAAATTCTAAAACATGCGTTTGCTAGATAATGTATTGATTTATTTTACTGCATGATTATATTATTTGAAATGAGTGTGGTATAATACAAAATCTTTTTTGAAAATTTAACAAATCTGCCGACGACCTGTGGAATAACCTTATTATACTAAAAAATAAAAAAATTCTCAAAATTTATTACATGCGAATGCTAGATAAAAGAACAACCTTTCGAAATACATTAATAATTTTTTGTGGAAAAGAGTCAATACGTCTAAAATCTGATTTGAAAATGACATATTTCTGGTTTTCTCTGGTAATGCCCTCTTAAGAGCTTCTTAAGTGGTGAAATTTATTACAAGATGTTATGTCGAATTAGTGGAATGTTGTTTATTATTATTTAAAAAAAAAAAAATGTTTTTTTAACTTCACTAAATAACGATTTACAGAAAGCAACATTCACAATTGACGCATTAGTCTGACGTACTTGACTACAGCGTTAAATAACGTTATGAATAAATTACATTATTTAAGTTGCATGAGATCAAATATTGATATTAAAATTACTTTCCTACGTCCTTCAACTTCTTGGCCTTGTTGATGTCTTTTCAGTTGAAAACGTAATACGTTCGTAGTATTACTTTATTCCCATGAATTAAAACATGCTCCAAGATTTTGACCAAAAAATATTTGCTCTATAACGTTCTTCCACAAACCAAAATCTACCCAACATTATTCCAACAAATATTTGAACATTGTTAGTTTTGTTGATTAAAATATTATTCTGAACAAGGTCTTATTTATAAAATAAGTAAGCAATAAGATATTGTTGGTAAATTCAGTTTGTGGCATCATTTTAATTAAACCAAAATATTGAACTTCTTTAATAATCGCAAATCACCTTGTGTCCTCATTTTAACGAGACACATTGCATATATACCACTTATTTAATCAAAATTATCAACGTGTTTCTAAACCAATGGTTTCTTTGTCAGGGTAAATGAAAACTAACATAAATAACAATTGATAAACAAGTAGAGATAAATGGGTATCTACAAACAAAAATGTTGCAAAGAGTGATGATTTTTTTTTGTCTAAAGGTACTAAGAAAAGTAATGTTTTTTTTGTCTAAAGGTACTTATCTGTTTACTATTCTTACCTATTTGTTTATTGTAATTTTATTTTTCCCTGACGAAGAAACCACTTTTTCCCAAATGTGTTGAAAATTGTAATTAAATCAGTGGTATGTACAAAGTGATCTGATTAAAATTAATTTAAACATCTGTGTTTGTTTAAACTGCTATTTTGGAATAGTTTAAAAACAGTTTTTTTAAGCTAGTGGTTCTGAAACACTTTTGAAACAATTTTTTTATTAAAATAGTGGTAACAAAGTTAACTCGAAAATATTTTTAAAAATCACTGAATTAAAACACCACTTTACTCAGGGTAATTTTTCGACCGGTTTTCGAACCACAGTTCCTTCATCAAGACCAAATAACGTATACTTATTTTACATAATTACAATTTTATGGTCAAGAAATTACATAAGTATTGAAGTGGGGCTGGAGGTGTGATTGACTTAAATTGTGAGGCGACAGTTTTCGTCCTAATTGTTTTTACTGAAATTATACATTTTTGAAGAATAACCTGTCATGCCTTATTACACCACCACACTGTAATAATTGAACTTATGAGTGAGTTTCAGTGGTTCTAAAAGCATAATCAGATCCCGCCAGGGCGAGGCACGTGACCAGAATGCGGCCGGAAGAATGATTGTGAGTATTCTTCTCGGATTCGTGGGGCGGCACTTTGATATTTATGTCGCGGGGCCTTAAATTGGAACGTTGATTGGTCATACTATTTATAACTCAGCCCAAACTGTAATATTTTCTAGATCTAGAGGAATAGTGTAACTTCTAAAAACTATGGAATACCAATTTTTTTAATGTGTAGACCACACTGGAGTCACGAATGCCCGGGGTCGGTAGAACCACGGAACTACCAAACAGGGTAGGTTGTGATTCTTAAAAGAGTGGGAGGGGCATGGGGAAGAAGAAGGATTAGAAGTATCTGGTTATTTCAGATCTGGTCTCCAAACATAGCTAAAGACATTTTTAAGCAATTTTACCATTCTAAATGTTAGCATTTCACCAGGGCAATATTACCATTATATAATTATTATATAAATTAACCTTTTTCAACATGACGGAACAACATTGCTGTAACTGATGCGGACGGTGATCTGAACACAAGGGAAGGGGGATGAGGTGGTGTGGAATTTCAACAGAATGGAGTAGGTACCTTTCGTGGCGAGTTTTTGGTAGTGGTCTAGATACATAGTCTATTTATAGTGATCTGAAGATTTTATACTTTTCCCTGGTCCACAGTAGGCTGGAGAGTGGTTCGCTTATATTTGGAATCCTCATGAGGTGCAATGCTCCCTCATATTGGAGAGGGTTCAAAAAAAGTTTTAAAGATTTCTCTACATGAGGGAGTATGGCCGCTATCCATGGCTCTATCCAACGAACTTTCTTCTGGGCATGCTGGGACTTCACTCCCTGCAGCTCAGAAGAGAGGGGTATGCCGCCACCCACTTATTCAGACTGCTGCGAGGCTATATTGAGAACTCAGCTATTTTGGAGCTCGTGAGTCTCTATGTTCCTGAAGACTATCTTAGATAGCGTCATCATAGATTATTCTATCTTCCTGCCTGTAGGACTAACCTGCCAATGGTTCTACCGGTAGGGAGGAGTATATTGCTCCTGAACCAAATCTCCTCCGAGATTGATGCATTTGGCGTCGGTGTGGAGAGATTCAAAAGGGAATACCAATGCCAATGGGTTCTCCCGGTAGGGAGGAATATCTTGCTCCTGAACCAAATCTCCTCCGAGATTGATGCATTTGGCGTCGGTGTGGAGAGATTCAAAAGGGAATACCAATGCCAATGGGTTCTCCCGGTAGGGAGGAGTTTCTTGCTCCTGAACCAAATCTCCTCCGAGATTGATGCATTTGGCGTCGGTGAGGAGAGATTCAAAGGGGAAATTCTTTCGATTCTTGAAAGAGTCTCTCCTCACTGACGAAATCTTCACCACCGCCTGAGATTTTTATTTTGAAATTGCTATATTTCTTTAAATTTCATATTTTTGAATGTAGCTATAACTTTGTGGTTATCCATTATAAATAAATGAAACAATTCAACTTTTGTTTGAACCACTTATATAATTAGTAAATCCGACCGGTTTCAGAGCAAACGTTCCTTCTTCAGGGCTGAATTACAATTTGGATTTTGGATGTGGATTTTTGTGAATTTCAATTGCCTCCGTAATCAGGCGTGCTTTGTGAGTTTTGGGTCTACCCAGGACCTCAGGGACAAATTCAAAGTAATGGCCGGTTTCGATTAAGTGCTCGGCGATTGCCGATTTGTCAGGGTGGCCAAGGTGGGAAGACCCAAAACTCACAGAGAAATTCACAAAAATCGTATAAATATTTATAGAGACGACGCGACGGAGCTAAGCTCAATAGTTCTTGGTATCCGGTAATTGACGGTTACATCAAGGCTAAACGCAAAAAAACATGATGAAGTATATTGTAGCGCCAGCTCGTAGAGGAGTGGAGCTGGCGACACGGTATCGCTCCTAAGTAGATAATTACAAACATCACCCCTAACTATTACACATCTGCCCTGATGATGGACACTGCAACGCTGTCAGAAACGTTGGCTTAAGAAGGAGGTAGCGCAACACGGCATAATACCCCAAAAACTAATAACAAAAAGAAAAATATATTTTTTTAACAAATTGTATAAGTCTACATAGTTTTATTTTTGTATGTAGGTAATTTAATATGGTACAAGTACCGCATGAAATTTTAGAATATAAGACGTTGAATAATATTTGCTCATTTTTTAGATGCGTGGAGTTGGTGGCGTTATTTGAACCACGGCGGTAACTCTTCCTTCGTTGATCGAATCCTGAAAATAGAAATAGTTTGATAAAAACTTTAAATCATATAATTTAAATTTTTACCATCCACACAGCATCTTCAAAGATGATATAGGCCCTGAGGGAAATTATTTTCCTCAGGGCCTCCTGTGTAGAGTTAATGTAAAAAAAAAGTGTTTTTCTACCGAGCGAGAAAAGTACACGTCAATTTGGGAAATATATTTTTTCTTTATTTGTTACAAAGTTTACTTTTATCATCATTCATTACATAGTATAAAATGAAGTCGCTCAAAATGGATGTGCGCGCTAATCTTTTAAACTACGCAACGGATATTCATGCGGTTTTCACCAATAGATAGAGTGATTGAAGAGGAAGGTTTATATGTATAAAAACATGCTTATTATAGTAGAAAAAAGTGGAGAAATGCAAATATTCAATTCAGTCAGCGGGCAGCGGGCAGCTGGCAAGCGGGTGGTGTGGATTTTATAAAGATTGGGTAATGGCGTTGTGTTTCGTTAGCCACAGCAACGTGTGGCCGGGTCTGCTAGTCATCATCATTACATAGTATAAAATGAAGTCGCTCAAAATGGATGTGCGCGCTAATCTTTTAAACTACGCAACGGATTTTCGTACGGTTTTCACTAATAGATAGAGTGATTGAAGAGGAATGTTTATATGTATAATACATGTAAATTATATTAGAGAAAAGCCGATAAATTTAAAGAAAACATATTTTTGTGTGATTTAAAACGGCTGGTGGGCCGTACTATAGTCACTTTTGAAATTCGTTCTACGGAAGAAATTGGAAAATAGATGTCCTAGAGTAAGTAGGTATTTGATTTGAATTATTTTATTTGATGAAGTCGCTCAAAATGTATGTGCGCATAGATCTTTTAAACTACGCAACGGATATTCATGCGGTTTTCACCAATAGATAGAGTGATTGAAGAGGAAGGTTTATATGTATAAAAACATGCTTATTATAGTAGAAAAAAGTGGAGAAATGCAAATATTCAATTCAGTCAGCGGGCAGCGGGCAGCTGGCAAGCGGGTGGTGTGGATTTTATAAAGATTGGGTAATGGCGTTGTGTTTCGTTAGCCACAGCAACGTGTGGCCGGGTCTGCTAGTATAATTATAAATGAAACTATCGTTTTGCTGTGCCGGTTTCACTAGTATCAGTTATTTTTATTGATGATAATATATTGTGAAAAGAAAGCGTTAGTTTTATTTTGTTCTCTAGTATGAAACTAACAAAATTAATATAATAATCAAGCAAAAACGTTGTCTTTTAACAATGCATTGACAATCCAATGTTAATAGACCGATTGCCATCTCTAATGCACAGACGGAATGTGGGTATGCTAAGTCTCAGGTATTTTATTGGAACATGCTCTAAGGAGCTGGCAGCAATGATTTCCGTGCATATAACACCCATTTCAACTCGACTTAATAAACTTTTTTCAGCTGGCGGTATCATCAAAACACTTGGTCATTGAGAAAATTTTTATTTTTGATTTGGAAAATCGTGCAAAGCAAAGCTGTTGGTGGTGGTAAGGGTGGTGGTGAAAAGAATATTGCATTGACTTACATGAGCTACTATGGAGAAGATAAATAATCGAGCAAGATCGTAATCCAATTCCACCAAAACCGTTAGACGCACTGTCATGGATACTGGTTCACCAGGAGGTCCTATAAACTCTATGTCGGTACCAAATATAGTGTCTTCAGCTGCCCCCGCCCGTGGGATGATGGATATCTGCATATTGTTGTAGGACAGGTAGCCATCTGCATCATTTACTTCGTACACACAATCTGTCGAGTGTGAATTCTCCTGAAACGTTCAAAACTTGTTTTGGTTACTCGAATCGGCTTTAGCCGCGTTTGGTGACCAGTACTGAATATCAAAGTTCCTTTCAAACATTATCTTCTCAATTCCCTCCATATACCCCTTGGTCTCACGATCCCATCCCCATGGAATAAAAAATAACAAATAGTATTTGTGGACGTTTTTCATGATCCAATTATTGGCCCAATTTGGGCCTGTATCTCTATACAAAAATGCGCTTTTGAAATTCAAATGGGAAGGAGATCTATCTAGGAGGTCTATGGAGGGTTGGACTAAATGGAACATTTATTTCCATTCAAATTTGTTTGCCACAGTCTCACTGGCTCCGATAGCAGTAAGCAGTTGCGACTCTTGAGCGGCATTCACATAAAATAAAATTAATACAAACTCCTGTTGGAGTTGATTCAATATTACATGAATAATACACCAGCTCTCCATACCTGTTACCAAGGGCGGATCGAGGATTTTTTTATTAGGGGGGGGGGGGGGGGGCACAATGGGCGGACGGTCAAAAAAATCAATTCAAGTTCAAGTATGTATAGGAAGGTTTATGAAAGTGTCAAAACAATAGAAAAATTAAATGTTTAATAAAGACAGTTTTCTGTACTGTGATGGAATCTCCACAGTACACAAAAATACCGTCTGGGGGGGGGCACGTGCCCCCGTGCCCCCCCCCCTAAATTCGCCCTTGCTTGTTACAAAAGCAGTCCAAGCGAATACTGCGAGCGAGTTTGTTAAATTATACTGATTCATTGTCACGAGCATTTTTTATGTATTTAGTTCTATATTTGACAGTGTTTACATAATTATTAAGATTTTTAAATAATACATTATGAAATTTTATTATGTTGGGTGTAAGGTAGGTTTGAAAAGGTGATACTGTGGGTGGGTAATATTGTTTGTTTTGTGATCACCTCACTAGGAGAACCTGTGCCAGGGTGTTTGTGTTTATGATTAAGTGTGACAATTTTTTTTATGTGTTGTAGTAGAAAGTTAGTTTTTTTATTTTATTTTATTTTAAAATTGTTAATGGTTATATAAGTTTTAAGATTTTCACGGCCAAAAGCATCTGCCGGATCTGCCCTGATGATGGACACTGCAACGATGTCCAAAACGTTGGCTAAAGAAGGAGGTAGCGCAACACGGCATAACACCCCTAAAACAAATAACGAAAATCGTTAATGGTTATTTGCATTGATTATTAAAAAAAAAAACATACACATCCGTATACACACAAACACACACCCTTATACATACATATATATATATTTTAAGTGTATGTTTAGTTGTTGAATTCTTGAAAAACGTGTTTATTTATTTTTCACTTTTTATATGTAGTTCGGTCATGTTTGGTTAGGAATTATAATATTTTGAAAAAAAGTAATTAATATCTTGAGTTTTAATGAAGGCTGTGACATATTTTTATGAATGTTTGCAGATGTATTTGCAGATAGTAGTAGTTTTAGACTTAGAGTAATGGGCATACGTTTGGTTGCGTAACACTGAAGGTGTCTTTGTCCGTGTGTAGTGTGTGTTATCGCTATGTTCAGTGTTTTATTTGTTGAGGACCTGGTTTTTATTATGGTTTTTGGTTGAATTGGAATTTGGGGTGTGTTTTGGAGGTGTAGTTTAGGAGTTTTGCATAAATATAGTTGTCTTATTGACATGACTTCTAATGTTTTGTAAATATAGTTTGAATCTATTTGGAATGATACTTGCAGGAAGGGTTTAATTATCGACTTTTGTATTTTTTGAAATAGGTCAATTACTATGTTTGTAGCACTTCCCCATGCTAGTATTCTATATGTGGCAATGGATTGACAAAGCGCATAATATATGGATCTGATTATTGTTAGTGGGAAACTGTTTTTAATGGACTTAATTCTGTGCATGATTCGTTTGAGTTTGTTAGTGATGAATGTAATGTGGTCAGTCCAGCGTAAGTGTGTATCAATAATCAACCCTATTAGGTATTTTGTTTGTTTTACCCCATATGTTTGCATTGGCAGTTGGATGAAGTTTGTTTACAGTAATGTAGAAACAAGAATATGTTTGATGGAGGTTGACAAACAAGTCTATGTGAAATATATTTTGTTTTGATTGTATTAATGGTAAGAGTATTACTGTTTAGCCAATTTTTGACGATCGATAAACTTTTTTCGGCTTTTATAATTACATTTTATCTCTAGCTAAGGTCACGATTTTTTCTTCAATTTCAATGTCACACAGTTCGTTAATGTATATGAGGAATATTAAAGTGCCAAGTACACTCTGTGGGACTACGTACGTAATTAAAAGTGGTTCACATGTCTTGTTGTTAATTTTAACTTATTGCGTTCTGTCAGACATGAAGCTCTTAGTTAAATTGTATTCTACTCCATTAAAGCAAATGTTTTTTAACTTCTTGAAAAGTTTGTGTCGAAGGCTTTACATAGATCTAAGTAAATAGAAATTACTTTTTCTTAGTGTCCAGATTATCTGTTATGAAGTCCGTTGCAGTAGCAATTGCATGTTCTGTGCTCCTGTTTTTTCTGAGGCTATATTGGTTCACCGACAGTATTTGATTTGTTTTTAGATAGTGTTGAAGTTTTTGGTAGCTTAATGGGTTTATAGTTACATACAGTTAGTACATTTTTTTTGTCCTGATTTGAAAATTGGAATAATACGGCCTTTTTTTAGAAAGCTAGGAAAAATCTTTCTTTTAGACTACAATTAATGGCTTATGTTAAGGCTAAATTGGCTTAATGTTAAGGCTAAATTGTTGGCTCAGGTCCCGTAGTATTGTTATTCTTTAGTGATTTAATCATTTTATTAGTATCTCCTAGCGTAATATTTCGGAATATGAAGTATGTGTTAATATTTTCAATGCTTTGTTTTGAGGTTCCTGAATATCTCGGAGAGACTGCATATTTTTGAATATTTTCAGCTAGGCTAACAATATTTGTGTAGTGATTGAGGATACGTGTGGGATTGTCGTAGAAGTGGAGTTATTTATCATAAAGAGTAGATTTTTTATGGAATCATCTTTTTTCTTCTGTGAATGCGTATTTTTCCTCAAAATTGACCACACGCTTTTAGGGTTATAGTTTAATGTTATCAGTTTGTTAAAATAGTATAATTCTTTCGCTTTACGTGTTTTTAAAGAACAGGTGTTTCTGTACCTTTTGTAGAAGAAATAAAGCGAAGTATCATAAGGGTTCAGTTTGACTTGTGTTTGTGATTTGTCTATTTTTAATGCTATTTATGATGCTTTGGGTAATACATTATTAAGTCTTATTTTGCGGTGTGTAATAGGTATGAATATCGTTTTGGTATTTTGGGTAATGAGAGTTTGTAGATATTTTAAAAAGATATTCCAGGCCTCTTCTGCCGAGTTAAATTTTGTAAGATGTTCCCACGTTTGTTTTTCTAGACATTGATTTAGGTTAACGTAATCATTTTTTTTTGCGGTGTTATTTTGGAAAGTTGAGTTTATAGTTGTGTAGTGATCTGAGATTGTGGATTCGTATACTGCACTACACATTTGTCTTTTTTATTTAACCATAAAGTGATCTATACATGATTCTGAGTCTTTGGTAACTCTGGTAGGAGTGTATAAGGTGCTTATAATGCCATGTTCCAGAAGCATCAGTTGGTAATCAATATTTTGAGAGTGGCCATTAATGTTGTAGCAGTTAGCTACCTGCTCCAGAATTTCATATCTTACCCGAAATAAATAAAGAAGATTACATAGTCGCTACGCGGTTACCTGAGAAACTTCTAGGTTCTAGTTATTATTGGCTCTTGGAAGGCTGGCTTATGTTGTGACGTCATGCGTCAGTGAGAAACGGGCAAGCGAATAAACGGCATCTGTCACCAAGGAAGAAGCTTGACGGCCCTCGACGTAAACGTGTAACATTTTTATTATCTAGTTTATTACTTATTGGTTTACTTATTTTCAAACACTACTTGTCGATAATGTAGTAATTTTTATTTTAATTTTAATCGACTGGCGTCCCTTAATATAATTTATATCATCGACAATAGCTTCTTAATTTCACCTAACATGTAACACTTTGACTGGTTTTTTAGAGCAGTCACCATGACCCTAGTTTTATTTAATAATTTCATAGAGTCTTAGTCAATCATATTTAATAGTTTCGTTTGTTACTTGAAATGATTTAATTACATTCCTTAATTATGCGTTTAATTTCAGATTCAAAATGATTGTCTAATAACGTGCCGATCTTTTACACTGAACTTGCATTTTACTAATTTATTCTCACACTTAAATTATATAAAATATGCTTAATAATATCTTTACGATGTTCAGATCACAAGCTATGATGATGTTTTTGTATGAAGTGAGTTTTTTTAGGTAAGACTCCAGAGCCATTATAAATGATGCAATGTTATGTGTGGATGGTGATATACATATATAGGGCGAGAACACACGTATCTGAGTCGATGATTATTTTTAGATAGTTCATATTTATCAAGTCAATTTCTGAAATGGAGGCGTTAAGATTATCATTTATGTATACAACAATCTTTTCATTTTCATTTTGATTTTTATTTTTTAATATGTGCACGCTTAGCTGCATTTTTGAGCGAAAAAATTGAATCCCTAGTTTTTGTGGAAGGTACAAGCATGAAGTATTTCCGGGGTGTTCTGTCTCCGGTCCTGTGTCTTGGTCACCAGTCGTAGGTCCTGTTGTAGCAGGGGCATTCCCAGGGAGCTGGCTACCCAAAGTATCGCTTCCACAGGTGGTTCTGCCGGCTGCAACTCTACACCCGCCATTTCTAAACTGTCAGAGAGCTTCTCCGGCTCTAATTCTGCTAGACGACATTCCAGTGAAGAGATTCTAATACCTTAGTTTTCATTCTCCTCGCATAGGAATTTTGTTTTCCAGTGGAGATCCTCCATTTTTTTTTTAAATCTTGAGTGCAGATCTTTTTATTGTTTGCAGATGAAATCACTAATTCACTTCAGATCATTGATTATATCTGAATTTTTTTTTATTTCAGTAATTATTGCATCGAAGTGTTTCGTAAGACGCTCATTAAAGAAATTACATTCTTCATTAGATTTAAATGTTTGTATTCTGTGGGGTATCCTTGATATTTTATTTAAAAGCAGTCTTGTTTAAAAATGCGCCATTTTCCTCTGCGTCGCAAGGTGTTGTTGGTTTTTTTTTTGTCTACTCATTTTGTATTACTTTAGTCAAAAATTGTGAATAGATTTGAAGATAGATGGTGCTATTGTTATTCCCAATTTCATTTATAAAATGATTAAATTCAAATTATAATAATAAAATAAAAATTGTTTTGAATTTACTCGGTTTCGAACTGAGGTCCACAGAACAGAACGCACTGGACCAATTTTTGGTGTATCGGTATCGCCTTGTAATCACAATATAAACATTAATATTCTGTGGATGTGATAATGAATTATGCTGTACCGATCTAAATGTCACTGAAACGTATGTTTCTTTACTTATTAAATTTGTTTTTTTTTGCTCATTTAATCTAGATTCACTGTACTTAGTTTTCAATTCACTTAATTATTGAATTTGACTTGAGATTTTTACAGCCACAAATATAATAGTGATTTGTTGTTAGTTATTTTTTATAAATCACTATATTTGCTGGAGATTACCAACTATGAATTATGAATTTGGGTAATGGAATCTCCTTTTTTATACAAAAGTATGCGTGGGCACGCGCGGTAGCATGTTAAATATTTTCTGCAGTCTTTACTTTTTCATTTTGGCTTCTAATTAGGTTCATTTTTATCTCTGTTGTGAGAGTTCGCCCGACTGTCACGTAGATAGTTTGTGTTGCATGTTTGTGCATTACATACATACTTTGCATCAGGCTCCTATATTTAATTGCCTTCTAGAATATATTGTCATCTAATTCCTTGTGTATATTTAGAGAAAATTATTTGAATTATCCGAGGAACGCCATTTTTTTCTTATCCTTTTTAAATTAATAGCATACAATTATACTGTTTCAACTCAAATATTAACCCTTAAGTAGTTACCCTACATGTTTACTACAATATAATGTAATTGCTTCCTTCAGTTTAGTAGGTAGAATAGTTCCACCATTAGAACCTCAGGTATAGGATGGTTCATATTAACCTTGCTGAAAAACACGTTAATTTATTTAAAGGTACCAATTTCGAACAACGAGTAAAGCCATTGACGAGAAGATGGGGAATGGATGTGGTAACGCAAAATATCCGTTCTTGTAGTTAAACGGTATGAATCACGAACTTGCACGAATTATATTATTAAATAATATTTTCTCATCACGTTCTTGGTTCGATTTTAATTCAAATTTTCATTTTAATCGTGCATGAGTTTAGAGATGTTCCATCACTTTGGTAAAAATTTAAGTATTTGGTTTATCGTAGCGAATGAATACCACGTCCAAATTTTGCCACGATAAAGTTTAACGAGAAAATATTACTTCTTAAACTTTATATAGTTTTGGTTGAAATAATTCTATGTTGTTACAATGATGCCGCACTCCCGCGATGATATCATAAACAAATTATGTAGCAAACTCGCCAATTCCTGGCTTACATAGTTAAGCAATCAAAAATACAAATGATATCGACATACTAAATTTCACAATTCCTATGTTTAACACACAAGTCTGCTTATAATTTTTGATGCTTTTAGATTAATATGGTTATTTTTTTTTCTAATTGTCATGCCCGATGCTGCGACACGAGATAGAAATGGACTGTAAAACTAAATTACATATGTTAATACAAGACAATTGATTGCGTTATGAAAACTCAATCACAGGAATTGGGAGATAAAAGGAGTGAGTCCCTTACCTTTGATGGCTTCTTCCACTTTTTCAGGATCGATCCTGGACCTGACAGCTTCCAACAATAACGGCACAACGCAAGGTCATAATAGGCCACTTGCATGGACTTCATAACGACTTGGAAAAAATCGTGTGGATAGAGTTTTTTACTAAGATTAAGAAAATGTTACAAAAATTTTTTAGAAACTTACAGTTTTTTTTATTTTTAAATAAATAAATCCATTATTTGGGCTCGTGACGTCACTACATGAAAATGTCCCGTCGCAGAAAATGTTCCTATTAATTTGATAAAATTCCACACTGATTTATTTTTTTATATGGCATCACTTTGATTTCAGGCGAATTTTTGAATTCGTTCACTAGATTTATTGTTTGTTCTCTACGAACTTATCATTTGGTTTGATTTTTTGACAGATGTTCTGAAGAGAACCCCGTACAATTAATGGGTACGGGGTTCTCTTCAGAACGTGAAGATGATGTCGGTACATGTTTTAGAGGTATAATGATTATGTTGCTGATTTTAACAAAAAAAAATTTTATAATATTCTTATTATTATTACAATTTACAAGTTCAAGTATATTACATTGAATTTAGTAATATAGACGCTGTACATTATGATGATTTATGATCACTAAGATGGATCAAGGAAAAAAATATTTATGAGATGTAATATTTTTGGTATGCCTCGTTATTCTACTGTGCCATTCGTGTGAAAAACGCTGTTTTTTTTTTTAAATGATTTTCGGCTATATAATTATCGTTGTTTCACACCTATAAAATTATGTCCCGTCTTTCCGGTTTATAAAAAATGGTCTGATTTTTCGGTTTGAAATATTCAAAAAATCCCCAGGGTTTCAAAAATGCGATAAAAAAAAAAATACAGAATGTCTTAGAATATTTGCCTAAACCGGAAAAAAATTTAAAAAAATGTGATGCAAGTGGCCTATTACCGAAACTTTGGGATTATATTGATTAGTAATTTTGCGATTATTAGCAATGGCGAGATGTGACCGATGTCACTGCAATTTTTCAACACAACAAAAGAGTAACTAATTTAAAATTTTTGTTCCAATTTGGAAACGAGTTCCACGTAGATACGAAAACATCTTCTTATTTTCCTTTTGAAGTAACTAAGTGGGGCTTAAAGGAGAGGAGAAAAATAAAGGAATAAATGGCTGATGAAGGACTTGAATAAATTGAGGGGAATATGGATTTAGTTTTTAAAGAACGGTTTCAGAACCAAACACTAATTTTATTCAATTGTAAACAACTGTAATATAAGAAATTATAGTTTGCACCCTATTGTTTATTACCAACCCTTGTGTAAATGTAAACATTAGGTACTCAATCGACTCAATGTATTAGCCCCATGGGCGTACAAAAGAGTAAATAAATAAATAAAGTACTTACAGGGACCTGGCAGGTTCCTCCTGTGATAACAGGCGCATTGTCATCTATATTTATTAGTCGCACTGTGATATAACGCAGGGCCATGTGAATTTCATCTTCCATGAGTCCACAAACAACAGAAAACTCCTCAACTCCAAACTCGAAATCTTGACGGTTTTTGATAATCAGGTACCAGCGTTTTCCATCTATTTCCACTCCTTCCCTTATTTCAGCGCCAAAAAGGGTTAACTTGTCACCAGCTCTAAAGACTGGAGCAAAGGGGCCTAAAACAAATCAGTGCCTTTAATCTATAAAAAGAATAAAAAACCAGTCATGCTATCCAATATTACATATTTCTAGCAATATCCAATATCCATGTTTTTAGGTGGACCAACCGAAAATTGATCAGTTTCAAATCAATTTCTAGACGTATCGACTATTTTCTAGAAAAAAATCTTAAATGCTTTCGAAGGGTTCTTATTTTATCTAATAAAAATACTTTTTATATTTTGAAAGAATATTTGTAATTTTTTATTGAAATAATGTTAGACCGCTGGTCTCTTAGATTTGTTAAATTTTCAAACGAAATGTTGCATTATCGTTATTTGTTTTTGGGGTGTTATGCCGTGTTGCGCTACCTCCTTCTTTAGCCAACGTTTCAGACAGCGTTGCAGTGTCCATCATCAGTGCAGATCCGGCAGATCCGGTAGATGTCGGTAGATGTCCGGTAGACATAAATGTTGCATTATACAACACAGATTTCAAATTACAAAATCGTACCGTTTCATAATTCAATAAATTAGCTAGGAAATCTGCTTTTCAGAATTTAAATTTTAGTGCAAAATGAAATCATAAAAAAAATATGTGTGCAATTCACATGCGGTAGAAGTGAAACCTTCAGAAAACTAAACTTCGAGAGAATGAGACGAACGCAGAGTATCAAAAGTAGAATAATACATTGTAGATAGGGTTTATTTATTTTAACATTGTTACTAAGTTTAAAAATTATTTGGTAATTTTAATCCACGAAGCACCGCACAAAGAGGAGGTCAATAGGCTACGAAGCATCGCACAAAGAGGTCACCGATAGTCTATCTCATTCTCTCGCAGGCTAAATTCTATAGATGAAGGTGTTTGTCTCTTTTTAGTGTTGCTCGTTTCCGTTACATGGTGTTTCAAATCACAACGGTGCTAAAGAAGTTTGGTTGGTGATTAAAGGGGTGTTGGTTATCGAATAAATGATTCCCGGGGCGGCGGTGCCCATACCCGCCTCCCAAAATGTATGTATGTATGTATGTTTTGTGTATCTGTTTGTACTTCAATAATAAAATAATTAGTTGGGGACTAAGAAATCATGATTAATTGTTCAGCGTTTTAATCGTTCGCTACGTACCTTTGTAATTGAAGATGCCCAGAATAACTTCTCCATCTATCTCTTCATGCATGTCAATTTCTTGCCGTAAACTCAAATCTGCTTGGAATGCATGGTAAAAAACTTCAGGTCTTGGGTGGATATTGAGCAAAGGGGGTAATTCCGATCGAAATATCTCTGAAAATATATAATAAATTTCGCAGATTAAGATTGCACGAGATATTTTTCTATATTTAATGATTTTTGCGCGTTTTAGAAGACGCCTACGTCTATAACCCTACAAAAAAAAAGTTAAACCAAAAGAATGTTACTTACATTTACGTTCTATCTCCCAAAATATAATTTAATATTAACAAAAAATACTTTTCATACTTTACAACTGTTTGAAAAATAGCTGTTTTCAACAAATCTCAATCGACCTGCAAATATTTTTCTTATGTTGTCGTATGCGTAAAGGACAATAAAGAAAAATATTTTTTTTTTTTACATTAACTCCACACAGGAGGCCCTGAGGAAAATAATTTCCCTCAGGGCCTATGTCATCTGGGATGCTGTGTGGAGGGTATATATTTTTAGATAAAAAATATCTCAACTTATGCCGTTTCATTTTTTAATTAGGTTTATAACCTAATTATTGTAATTTGTGGTTTTCTAATGCATGTAATGTTATAAACCTGTAAATGTTACCAATAAAGAAAATAAAATAAAAATAAAATATTTTTTTAATTAAAGAACCTGTTTAGCTAAATTACGATGTGGTATTATTAAAAAAAACTGCACAAATCAGTCAACTTTTAAATACCATGCCACTACTTTAAGTAATTTAAGTAAAATCTGAATCCAACAAAAGATCAGTCTTTTAAGACCGAATACATTGTCGGAATTATTAAATGGCCCTTTTTACAATTTCTTCCTTAATTTACTATCTATACTACTCGCACGGGCGGGCTCCGTGGGCGCTGTCCAGGGAAACTGCAGGAATATTTAACGTTAACATATATTATATATTTATGATAATTAAATAATGTTTTTGATAATTAAATAAATGTTTCCCACATTTAAATAAGAACATAAAATATGATATGCGAAATATCTATTCGATGGCAAATAACTATTTTTGAAAAATCTTAATGAAATGTTATTAAATTATTCACATAAAATTTATCGTTTATACCCTAATTTTGTTCACTTTTACATATCTATATTTAAAAAAATATTTTTTTCTAGTTTTGACCTTTTCGGTAAGGCTCTCGACTAGCGTTCCGGAGGTCGCGGGTTCAGAATCAGCGTGCCGAAGTAAATTTTATTTGATTGGTTTGTGTTATTTCACAATTTATTAATTTAAAAATATTATATATAAGATACCTATACTCGTATTTGTGGCATGTTGTAGATTGGAAGATAGTCACAGTATCGCCCTAGTAAAAGACTACCATTCAGAATTGAAACTTTGCTTGAAATGGCTTAAGCCGTGTTTGGTTACTAGATGTGAATAGTCAGGCTGTCTGATCTGACAGTAACCACGTAGCAATTCAACTTTTTTCAAATTTAACCTTAAAAATGTAATCTTCAAACTCTGTTAAATAAATAAGTCAACTCCAATTGTGATTTAGAGTAACCAATTTCCTGCTTGTGAATTGGACTGCCAGGCTCTTAAAAAATAATACAAATGTATTTTTCAGAAATGGGAGAGCACACAAACAAAGAAATAAAAAGAGCATATCAAAAATCCTTTAAAATATACACAAGTCTCTACCTCATACATAAGTCACCTTATAAAGTGATATTTATTCACATAATAATAAAAATAACGGTTCTATGAGAGTTGATCCGCCGATAATTGGCATCCCGGCATACTTACATAGAAAAACTACTTACACTTAACCTTTCACTAAACCTTTATCAGTCAATTACAATTAGTTGGTCAGTGGTTGAGTGGGCATCGCGCTTTTGGGTTCCACTCGGGCGTCCCGTGTACGATTCCTCGACTGGCTAAGTCCTTCATCACAACACAAGCAACATTTTCGGTTTTCTGTGGTGGTAGTAGGAGATTTTCAAACATTGTTGGGTTATTCGTAACCCGGGAATGTTTGTCTTTCTTTAAAATAACAAATATATATGTCATTTTAAAATGTTTCTTTATCTCCCCCCCCCTCTTTTCTTTCTTTTCATTATTATTACTTTTTCATTCACTAATAAAGTTTTAAAACTGTTCACATGTCAGGCGAAACTACTGAATGACATTCTATGGACTTGAGTAATAGTTATATAACCATGTAAAAATTTAATACTTTATAACTTGAATTATAAAGTAGTGTGTATGTCTTTAAACAAATAAATGATATGCAGACGGGATATGCAGAGAGGATGTACCGCCGAATAACAAAGTATAAAACATATTTTCATTCAGACGCATCAAGGAAAAATCTACTTGTCCATACACTCTACATACCAGCGCATAACTAAGTCATAGCTAGGGTTAAATAATTTTAAATACCCTTTTGCAAGTTATCGTGTTATTACCGTGAATCCTTTCCAGTTACCTGTCATTCTATTTAGTGTAATGTGCATATTTCATTGGCTTCATTGGCTTCATTGGCTTCGATGTCCTGAAAGAATAGAGTTCAAGATCTGCTTAATGACCTTCAAAGCATTGCAAGGAATGGCGCCAGCCTATATATCGGAACTATGTGTCCGACAAAACTTAAGCGAGAGACAGCTTACTCTAAGGTCAGCAGATCTAGATGTTACTAATCGTCTAATCGAACTTTCTAGGTCAAATCGAGCTGTTTACTATGATCGCTCTTTTCATGTTACGGGTCCTCTCATTTGGAATAAACTTCCCTCAGCTCTTACTAATATCCAGAATTTGGCTGAATTTAAACGGGCTTTAAAAACAAAATTATTTAAAAAATCATACCATTCATGAATCCTAACATCTTTTCAATATACGTAATTATAATAAGCCGTGTTCTCAAGCTTTCCGTAATTGTTTGGTTTCGGTTTCCTCATAATTGTATTTTTATTTTATGTTTCGTATCCGAATTTATGTCAGAATATCTCTCATTTCTAAACGCAAACTGCCTTTCTGTTAGTATATTATATTTTAGTTTTAAAGTTCTTGTTTTGTCCTGTGTTACAATAGCACCGCTATTGTCTATTATTACTATTGTCCCGTGTGTGCTATAACAGCACTATCTTTGTTAATTTTGTTCTTCTGTCATTGTTTTGTAAATACTGTATATTCTTTAGTTAATTTTGTTCTTCTGTCATTATTTTGTAAATACTGTATATTCTTTTATTATTTTCTCAATATTATAAGGAGCACTGTAGGATTATTTTAAAATTTATTATAGTTAAGCGCACTTGAAGTGAATTGTCACAAAACTGCGCTATATAAATAAAATGTTATTATTATTATGTTATTATTATTGCTGTTGTGCAGTAAGAATAAATTTCACAATTCTTTTTGTTTGAAATTTCAGGTTTTCAGTTTATGTTTGTGTTCATGTTCTTTATTCTTTATTATTTTCAATGTTGTATTTTTGTAAACTTCTTAGTTAACGGGTATAGGACCCTTAGTTTTTTATTTTAATTTTTCGGTTACGTGAATATATTTTGTTGGATTTTATATGTTTTTTAATTGTAATATACTTATAAATGATTTTCCTAAATAAATAAAATAATGAAAAAAAAATAACAATAAAAAATCGACAATGTATATAAATCATATCAACTTATTATTAAGGGTATTTTTTAAGTCGGTTTGATGTTTGAAATTGGTAAATAATGGGCAAAAAATATAATTTTATAGTAAATATCATTTCGAGGGACCATTTGTCGGCGGATCAACTGTCGGCTCACCAAAAATAACGGTGCTCTTCCCCCCTAACTTTTATAAATGTATAAATATATTTTTACTAATATTTATTAATATTTCTGGGTGGCTCTCACGCTATCTCGTTACATCGCGCAAAAAATAAAAATAAAAATTATTTTAGTGTAAGTAATCTGATAAACATCTTTCGTAACTCATATTTAAAGACATTAACGTCTGATAATTAAATAGTCTAGTAACACAGAAAACTCCACTTTACAACTATATAAAGAAGATATTTTAAATAAAGTCACCAAAATATATCAAAACGTTAAAAAAAGGAAACTAAAAAAATAAACCGTTTTAAAAATATTTTTAATAACTTATTAAATAAAATGTATTTATTACGTGCATAATTTGTAAAAATTTTCACCTGGCTCAACGGCTGTCGCAATGGCAAAAGACAAAATCTTCAAGAGAATTTGAATACTTAAATAATACACGAATTCCATTTTTTGTTTGTTTTACTGACGTGTATCATTGACCTATGCCAAATGTCAATTGGTTGGATGACGAAGATGCATTTTGCACACTGATTTAATTATATCAGCCAGCACTGCTTATTACATGTAGTATCTATAATCCTTAGATTTTGGGCGATTCAATTTGCATACACAAATCAACAAATTTCGTTGTGCGAAAAAATTGATAATAAGGTTGTAAAAAGGCTTGTTAATAAGGCTTAATATCAAAAGGTTGTAACGATACGAACCGCACGGGCTCAAATACTGTCTCGCTCACATCTAATACGGTATCCTTGTCTACGAACGGAGGACATCGTAGATGTATTGGTTACGGTGGACCCTCTCATATCAGTGAGGTTAAAGAGTAGGTATTAGTAGTAGGTACCTGGAAGATTGTCCTCCGAATACAGTTGGAGAATATCGCGTGGTGTAGTTATATTTTTTAAATATTTTTGAATGTAGCTATTACTTTGTGGTTATCCATTATAGAAAAATGAAATAATTCAACTTTGTATAAACCACTTATTTGATGCGCAAATCCGACCGGTTTCGGAACAAACGTTCTTTCGTCAGGGAAAGCTTATACTAATTTGACAGTTTCGAACAATGTTTTATTATGGTAGGGGTGGAGCCGTTGCTAGATAATAATGTAGATTGGGTGGGTAGGTATTTATGAAGAGTGGGTGGGTAGGGGAACAAATCCATGATTGGGCTATATAACAATATTTTTTGTTTGTTGATAATAGATTCATTATTTTTAAGGGATTTTTTAATTTCCCAGGCTTCTAAGTTATCTAAACGTTTTCCTTTATGATTAATGTGAAGAATATTTATCCCTGTATTTTTTTCAAAACTATGGTTATTTTCAATTATATGGTTAGCAAACTCAGAAAAATTATTATTATTAAGACACCTTAAATGTTCTTTGATTCTGATTTCAAAATTACGAGTGGTTTTTCCAATATAAAATGAGGGACAATCATTGCATTTGAGTTTATATATTTCGGAATTAGTCAATTTATGGTCTTTATCTTTAGTATTTCTCAGAAAAATTACCTATATTATTTCTTGTATAAAACACTGGTTTAATATTAATATTTTTTTAAGTAAAACCACAGAGCAATCGAAAGTAACATACGTCCTTTTCAATAAAATGTTTATTATCAATATAATATTTCTTTTTTGAAACTAACAATTATTCATAGTGGAATTCCATTATAATAATATAATAAAACAAACATAAAACTTATATAGAAGTTTAAATAAGTGTTATATTTGTTTTATTAAATTATTATAATTTTTTAATTCATGACTCTTTATATACCTACTTACACGTGTAATATAATCATGGGGGAATCAGGGAAGAAAAAAAATTATAATTAAAAATTATAACACATACATATATATAAGATGACTTTTTGACTTTTGATATAATGGCACACAGAGCTCTGGGCCAAAAAAATGCCCCTTTCTCTTACATCATGAGTTTATAATTAAATTATGTGTGTAGAAAAAATGAATTTATTGGTGTTTCTTACTAATTATTTGCAAGTGAGACACATGGCTGCACTATGGGGGGAGGATCTTTACGGAGGATTTGTTTAGGTTTTTTATGTTTTGTGGTTTTATTTACGTCGTACCGGGTGAGGCAGTTGATAGACGGGTTGTCATGGGAGGGGAGTTTCCGCGAGACTTATGATGTGATTTTTTTTTTAATAAAGAACTTTGTGGAGTTGGGACACCTTCAATCACTGAGGAGCGCCCAGGGCTTACGGATTACTTCGTTTTGCAATATTTGGAGTTTTTTCATAAAATGGCATTCTGAGGCGTTTGCCCAGATGGGACCTGCGTAAGTAAGTTTTGGTCTTATTGTTGTTTTGTAGATGAGGAGTATATTTTTAACTGAAAGTTGTTTATTTCTTTTGCATAGCATGGGGTAGAGGGGTGCAAAGGTTTTTGTTGATGAGGCTAGAGTTTCATTTATATGTTTTTCCAGGTGAGTCTGCTGTGTAGGGTAACGCCGAGGTATTTAATATGTTTTACCCAGGGGACGTTTTCTCCGAATAGCTGGATGTTGGGAGGCATTTGGATAGAGTTTTTTTCTTGAAGACACAGGCTGCGCTTTTTGAGGGGTTGTTGCTCATACGCCATTCTTTGAAGAAGATTTCACATTTTGTGGTATGGGATTGAATTCGACGGGTGGCGGTGATTGGACTTACTGAAGCTGACATGACTTCAGTGACGTCCGCGAATTTACCTATTTTTGAGCGATGGTTTTGGATGCTGGCACGGGGGATTGCTTAGGTAGATGTTAAAGAGGGTTGGTGAGAGAATGGATCCCTTAGGGACTCCTGCTGTGAGTGATCTGATGGTCAAAATAATTCCGTCGAGTTCGATTTTGAATTTACGATTTTTGAGTAAGTGTCCTAGGAGTTGGATCATTGGGAGGGGAATCCCTAGGAGAAACATTTTATAAATTAGTTATTCGTGCCAGACTTTGTCAAAAGCTTTTTGAACGTCTTGAAAGAGGACCACCGTGCACTGATTGTTGTTAAAGCCGTTGGAAATTTCTTAGACCACCCGCAAAAGTTGGTGAAGGGTAGAGTGGCCCGATCGAAAGCCGTGATGGAAGTCGGGGATGAGTTTGAGGTCGTCGACTATTTTTTTGAGTCTGGCGAGAATCAGTTTTTCAAGGATTTTACCTGTCCAGGGAAGTAAGCCGATTGGCCGGTGATTTTGGGCATGAAGGGGGTATATATAAGATAATAACCAAAATAAGCTTCGGAATCTGAATGGAAAGTTTTCAGAAGCTTTTTTATGGTTTCTAATATACCCGACTGAAGGTCTTAAAGGGTAAAAATCCAATCAAATTTACAGAATAACATTCACTGCTAACAAAATTGGTCTGTGTCAATGTGCGAATAAAAACCTTTTTCAGAAAGTGCGACATTTACGATGGTTGGTCCATCAAGGGCATTTAAAATTAAAAATGCTGGTTAAAGAAAGAAAAGCGTTCTGGAAAATCATCAATACAATAACGAAAAAAAGCACAAACCAAAAATTACAAAAATAAGTTACTCATCAAGGAATCAATACTGACACCGAAAAAACCCAATACATTGTGGTAATGTTTTTAATGATTATTTTGTTAATTTCGGCCTCAATCTTGCTCGTAATATTATCCTAGACAAAAACAAACTCATCAACCAGAGCAAAAATCAACTTCTGAAGAATTTTTTCACACATTTGCTGCAGAAACTGATAACGAAGTTGAAAACGCTGTAATAAGTTTACGGGGATCAGCTAGCCTTGACTACGACAACTTAACTGTAAAAACTGTTCTATCAGCTTCTCACAACAAATTCTTACCTGGCTCAATGGCTATCACAATGGCAAAAGATAATATTTTCATAAGGATTTGAATACGGAAGTAAGAAATAAATTCCATTTTTTTCATGTAAATTCAGTTTGTTTTACTGACGTTTATCATTGACCGATACCAAATGTAAATTGGTTGAATTATGAAGATGTATTATGCAAACAGCTTATTATTAGAATGTACCTGGTCCCTCTTATTCACGAGAGAGGAGATTGCTGTCTAGCCAATGTTTGACTTTGTTTAGTCCAATTTCTGCTTTACTATGAGATTCGATCCAGGTTTTGCCTTCAAATAATAATACTGTATCATCTACAAATGTAATAATGTGTTCTGCGAAGGCACTATTACATAACTCATTTATATAAACATTAAACAATAGTGGTCCTAGAGTACTTCCTTGAGGTACACCAAATTTAATATTGGCTGGAGTACCTACCCTTAATATCCACTCTTTGGCCCCTATTTTCTTGGTAACTAACAAATAATTTGAATGGTTAACCCTGGATTCCAATACAAGTTTATTTAATAGAATTTTGTATGAGATAGTGTCAAACGCTTTGGCTAAATCTAAGAAGAGTGCAATGCATTGTCTAGATTATTAGAGATGGTTTTTGTCAAATTCGCAATGGCGATTTCAGTGCCTAAATATGCCTAAATATACATACGAGAGGTTTCCGTCTGTGCCTTCTCCTTTGGGGATGCTGGTGGAGGGTCTTATTCGGAAATGAAGCAGAGGATGTTCTGGGAAGGAAAAAGAATGAGAAGTGGGTAGGAATCTGTGGGTCAGTGTATCCAGGAGTGATGGACGAATGATTACAACCCCCCACTGCGGTGAAAGGTGATATTCCGAGAGAGCCCTGCTGGAGAATTCAAAAGGTCTCCCTTGACCAGTCTCCCCCGATCTGGCCTTCCACGTAAATGTTGGGCAGACGCATCCGCCGCCAAGACCTAGACAAATATCATCCCATAAACGCGGCACCTCTGCTAAGTCACCAAATATGGCCAAATCTTTGGGGTGACCAATGGAAGAGGTATTGGTTATCCAATAAATGGTTCCCGGGGAGGCGGTACCCATAACAGCCTGCCAAATTGAAAGGAGATGAGGAAGGACGAGAATTTTTTTTTTTTTTTTAAGATCTGATTTCCAAACACAGTAAAAACATTTCAAGCAACTTTTCGAATCTAAATATTAGCCTTTAAGCAGGTTGGTACTAATAATGGTCTACTATTACTATTATTATCTTGCAAGAGAATCTCAATAGTTTTTCAAATGGTGTTCAGGAAATAAACTTCAGCTAAATATTAACAAATGCCAAGTTATGAGGTTCTACAAAATTAAACGCCCAATAATATATAATTATGCACTCTGTAATGGAGTGGGTTTCTTCATTTACCGAGAATGCTAAATGCAATGCTAATTGTAAAAATAAACGATCGAAATTTAAAAATTTCTATGCATTTGACCGTTTACTTTTACAATTAGCATTGCATTTAGCATTCTCGGTAAATGAAGAAACCCACCAAATCTCTGTAGTCGAAATACTTGACCTAGGCATCATTTTTTACCAGAAACTCTGCTTTGTATCTCATATAACTTCTATAGCCAACAGGGCTATGAAAATGTTAGGTTTTATTTTAAGGATTTCCAAAGATTTTAAAAATATTCACACATTAAAAATTCTGTTCACTTCTCTCGTTAGAAGCATTCTAGAATATAACTCTACAATTTGGTCACCTGTCTTTAATACTCACATTAATATCACTGAAAAAGTTCAACGCAAGTTTTTGAGCTGTATTAATTGTCGACTTGGAATCCCTTTAGAATCAATAAATTATGACTTTTTATTACACTCATTGAAATTGTCGATGTTAAGTGACAGAAGAAAAATTTTTGATCTCATATTTTTGTACAAAATTGTAAATCGTCAGTTGGATAGCCCTGATATATTAAAGTTGATTCACTTTCATGTACCTACCATAAGATCAAGGTTCCCTAGTATGTATTATTGTGACAATTATACGTCTGTCGCTGGATATAATTCTTTATAATACTATAAAAATAAAACAACACTTTGTATTTAACCACGAATTTATTATTTATACATTTACCGGTTTCACTTAGACCAAGCTTCCTCAGGATAAAATAATAACTAAATATTAAGACAGAGTTATCAGTTATATATAAGTTGAGCGACAGAGGGAGAAAGAATATGACAAAAGAACACTTAGATAGAGACAAAATATTTGAAGGCGGTACAATACATAATCAATTAGAGGGAATGAGACAACAATATACATCTAAACACAAGGATCCAACAGTTAACGGGATTCAACTAAATAATAAAAGTTTGATGTATTAGGACAATATTTAGAGTAATGCTAATTTATTAATAATAGAGAACTCCAGTCCATTTTTTTTATTTTTTTTATGAATAATGACCGTCTAACTTAAATAACTGCGTTTTTGTTTTTATTTTTAGAGTTAGTTTTAATAGTTAAAATAATTGTCAAAGTTTTAATTTTTCAAGACCTCCGGAAGTATTGTAAATCGTGTGACGTCATCACTCCCGAAAAATTAGTATGGGATTGGGCAATCAGCTGATCTACCGCCGCCATTTTGAAATCCGTTGTTCCGTTGTTCTAAGTATTCTCCCTAGAAGAAGCATTTTTTTTTTTTTTTTTTTTTTTTTTTACAGTGAATACCGCACAAGAATCTCAACTGCTCCCGTCTGGAGCCAGTGAGACTATGGCATCCCCAAAATGGGGTATGTTGTGAGGCTGAAGGTAGTGGGGAGGGGAAGGAGGTGGGGAAGAGGAAGGTTGGGAAGTACCTGGCTATTCAGATCTGGTCACTAAACACGGCTAAAGCCATTTTCAAGCAACGTTTCAATTCTGAATGGTGGTCTTACACCAGGGCGATACTAATAGTATCTTCCACTCTGGAACATGCCGCAAATATACTATATATTATTTTAAATGAATTAATTGTGAAATAACACAAATTAATCAAATAAAATTTATTTGCACATGCCGGGTTCGAACCCGCGACCTCCGGAATGTGAGTCAAGAGTCTTAGCCACTGGACTACGGAGGTCGGAGGTCAAGCATTACTTTTTTCATTAATTATTTTTTTTGTGCAGTATTTTTTCAATATTTTAAATAATAGAGATAAACTAATAGAGATACCTCTATTTTTGATACTGAATTATTTAGGCCTAAATATTGTTTCAATAAACACTACAACTAAATCTTTATAAACAGTACGAAATAAAGAATAACATGAAATGTTGTTAATACTGATGGCTTGTGCCATACCTACATGTCAATTGATTTCAATACAATGTGATACAATGACTGGTGACGCGTGACGTCAGCACTAACCATTCAATCGTACCAACTTACAGTGTATTTTAACGAGACGTTAAAAAATGTACTTTTTAATATTTTTTTACGAACACTACGTTTAATATTATAAAAAAAAACTTATATATTCAGAATCAGCGTTTATTGGTCTGTATGAACATATTTTTTTAAAGTCATAATATTTTTTACTGGAGTTCCTTATTAAGGACCTCAGAATAACAATATAATACATATATACACATCATGGGCTGGGATGGATTTTAGGGAACAAGTTAAATATAGGGCTATAGGGTGTATTTTTTTGATTTGATAAATTTATTTGATTATGAAATAGGAATTCTGACATATTAGTATTTAATGATTTTCTTATTTCTAAGGCTTCTAAGTGTGATGACCGTGGCCGGTATCAACATTACTTTCTGGACTCCTTTGTATGGATCCAGATTCCTCTATATTGCTCTCAGTTTCAGGGAGATTGAACAATAAATACTCGTAGGTAGACTTAGCGAGTTTATTCCGAGATATGGTACAGGTAGTGCTTCTTACGAAGCGATAATCCAAAGAGGACGGTAGACAACAATCACACCCTTTTATACGTGCCTCATGCTGTCTCACTCATACACGCATGTCTCTTCATACCGCAAGACATACGTTCACCACATCCCTCCACACTTAAATCCGAAGACAGTTACACAACATGAACTGATAATTATTTACAATACCTACATAAAATATTCCAATATTTACAATGTAAGTAATTCATGTTGAGTCGAGAGCTGAGTGCTGCCTTCATTGACTCATCTGTGTGTTCGTGGTCGTAGTCGGTCCTTCCAATTTCCCGACGTTGACGCCACTGGATCACTGGGGCTGGAATGAGAAGGAGAAAAACCCATTAGACTGTCATCCAGGCCAAAGCTGGAGACATCGTATTCATCATACGACAGTCTCTTCGTCTCAGACGCGACATAAGGATTGCTGTGTTTCTTTTCCCATGACACACATAATTTAGACAACTGATCAAAATGCCTTTTCCAAAACATAATTTTACCATTTAAATTTACCTCAATTATATAAAGTTTTTTTCCTAATTGTTTATACACTTTCCCTGGTACCCATTTATCATTGTTTTGGTCTCTGAAATCTCTAACCATTACCTTTTGATTAATCGAAAAACCCACCGATTCTTTATTATTTCTTTTATAATAATATTTTTGATTTTCCTGACATTTAGACATTTTAATTTTTGTTTCTTCCTTAATTCTATTATCCTTATCTCTCCCCCCTCTCGGTACAAAACTGTTTAAGTTTGACCTTAGTTTCCTTCCAAACATTACAACTGCAGGTTCTAAGCCAGTTGTACAGTGTGGTGCATTTCTGTAATCAATTAAAAAATTTCCTAATTTTTCCTCATAACCTGACTGAAACTTATTTCTTATCATCATTTTTTTTAAAAAATTTTTACACGTTCGAACCGCGTTTTCTGCTAGACCATTTGATTGTGGATGATTTACCGGAGTAGTTAAATGTTTGATGTTATTCATCTCACAAAACTCTTTGAAGTCCGCTGACATGAAAACGGCTCCATTATCTGAAACTATTGTCTGTACACTCCCGAAATAACTAAATAAACCCTTTAATATTTTAATAGTGTTATACGAATTTGGAGACTTTACTTCTACACAGTCTAACCATTTTGAGGTTGAGTCAATAATTACAAGAAAATATTTATTTGCAACTGGGCCCGCATAATCAATATGCACCCTACTCCATATTTCTTCCGTTATAGGCCACGGAGTCAATTCGCTCTTTGGTTGCGAAGGTTGAACCTCTGAACAAATTTCGCATCCTCTCGCTAAAAGTTCAATATTTCCATCTATCCCTGGCCACCAAAATATACCTCTGGCTAAACCTTTCATCTTTGCTATACCTAGATGAGATCTATGTAACAAGTTTAAAATTTTTTCTCTTAAACTTACTGGAATTATTAGCCTATGATTCCAAAAAAAACAATCATCAATTATGGATAACTCATTCCGTTTAATCCAGTAAATCCATTTTGAATCCTCCTTGTTTATTTTATTTGGCCACCCTGTTCTGAGATAATGTTTAATTTCCAATAAAATTTTATCTGTACTTGATTCCGCTTTAATTTCCTCTACATCTATAGGTAAATCTCTGTTATTTTTAAATAAACTTAGAATTTGAGTATCAAAGTCATTCTCTACGTGAACTGGTTCCTCGACAGGAACCCGAGACAAATAGTCCGAACAGTTCAATGCTGATTTCACGTACTGTACTTTGTAATTGAACGACGACAGAATTACCCCATAACGTTGAAGTCTGTTACACGCTAATACTGGGATACCTTTCTTATCACCAAAAATTCTACATAACGGTTCATTATCTATTTCTAAAATGAATTCCCTTCCATAAATATACTCAAAAAATTTTTTTAACGCAAACACTATAGCTGTTGCTTCTAAATCCAAAATTGAATATTTCTTTTCTGCTTCAGTTAATTTTCGAGAAACAAAAGAAATCGGTCTCTGTAAATTATTATCATAACAATGTAAAAGCGTCGCTCCTAACCCTTTTGTTGAGGCATCTGTAACAATCTTCAATGTTACATCCGGATCATAATGAGCTAGCACTCTATCATCACATAAAATTGACTTAATTTTATTAAAAGCTTCCAAGCAATCTTGATTAAACTCAAAATGTGTATTTTTCCTCAATAAATTATGTAACGGATCTAGAAGTACAGACATGTTAGGTACAAATGACCTGTAAAAGTTCACTAACCCCAAAAAACTTCGTAATTCCGTAATGTCTGTAGGTTGCGATACCTTACTAATCGCGATAGTTTTGTCTTTCAATGGTTTAATTCCTTCCTTTGAAACTTCAAACCCTAGAAAAGTTACTGATGACGCCTTAAAAATACACTTGTGAATATTTACACTAAATCCACAATCTTTTAATCTATTTAACACTGCTGTTAAATTCTCATTATGTTCTTCTTCCGAATCTCCTGTTACCACAATTTCATCTAAAAATACCGCTGTTTTTTTCAAACCTTGCAAGCATGAAGCTATCGTTTTACAAAAAATAGCTGGTGCGCTATTAATCCCAAACACTAATCTCGTGAATTTAAACAATCCTAAATGAGTAGATATAGTTGTGAAATCCTGACTTTCCTCATCTAGTTCTAATTGTAGGTACGCTTGCCTCAAGTCAATCTTGGAAAAAATTATTCCACCCGCCATTTGAGAAAATAACCATTCTATCCGTGGCATCGGATATTTATCTACCACTAGCTGTGGATTTATTGTTGCCTTATAATCACCGCAAATCCTTATTTCGCCGTTAGTTTTTACTATGGGAACGATTGGAGACGCAAACTTACTATAGTTTACCGGAACTAAAATACCTTCCGATTGTAACCGGCCCAATTCCGCTTCAACCTTTGCTTTTAAGGCAAACGGTATATTTCTCGGATTGCAGAATTTCGGTTCCGCATTCTCTTTTAATTTCAAATGCACTTTATATTTATTGAATTTACCCAGTTTCTCCGAAAAAACCTCCGGGAATTTCCGAATTAAATTATCAATTACACTAGTATTATTCTCAACCATATTGTGAGAAACATTTTCACTTCCCTCCTGGGATAAAGTAGATTGTAAGCCCGTAAATCCAATATTAAACTTTTTAATGAAATCACGCCCTAGAACCGTAATTGTTCCCTGTTTTACTACGCAAAATTCTAACATTTCCCTATAACCGTTAAATTCAACTGTTAATAAGATACAACCCAATAAATTTAACTAACAGTTAGCGTAACCCATTAAGGTTAAATCCTTTGGTTTTAACATCAAATGTTTGAAATGTTTAACATAATCTTCGTCCGTTAAAATCGAAATTGCCGCCCCTGTGTCCAATAAACCGTTTAGTTCCACATTATTCACTAAAACTTTGCACAATATTGGTTCACAATATACTGCGTTTATCCGCAACATGTTTTTATGTTCCTGCGTATTTACGAACACTGAAGAAATGTTATTATATTTTAAACCGCGACATATCTTCCCAATATGCCCTTTTACTCTGCATTTATAACAAAACACGTCTTTAAATTTACAGTTTACTGAATCGTGATAATTCCCGCAATGTTTACACTTTGTTCGGTCCGCTGACCTCGCTCTGTACGATGTAACATTCTTGTCCGAAGTTCTAAAAAAATGTTTACCTACCGAATTTTGTTTTTGTGACAAATTGTTCGATGTATTTTTAAATTTATTTACTAAATCAACACTTTCCGTTTTAATTTGCTTATTCATTACCTCGAATGAATCCATAGCAATAGCACATTCTATAACCTTTTTTAATGAAAAGTTTTCAGCCTCTACAAATAATTTCTCCTTAATACGCCCCACTCGAAGACCGGTGATAAAAACATCTTTTAAATTATATTCAAGTCTGTCCTCGAATTTGCAAAATCTAACGAGATTTCTTAACCGTGCTATATAATCATTAACCGATTCTGAACTTTTTTGTTTCGTAGCAAAAAAAATTTCGCGCTCTTTGAAAACATTTCGTTTGATACCTACATGATTCTCTAGTAATAACAATAAATTTTCGACCGTAATATCTGTAATTTTTTTAGGAAAACACAAATCAATCAATAAATCTATTGTCTCTGTGTGTAAATGAGATATTAAAACCGCTCTCTTTTTTTCTACCGAATTTAACTTGTCATCATTGACGAGGATGAACTGTTCGTATTGCAACACGAACGTCTCCAGTTTGTCCCTCAAATGACAAAACCTGGGCAGTTCTCCCCCTTCCATCTTCACACAGATACAATCAATAAAAGCAGAAAATTTTACAAACAGCACTCAACTCACGACTCTGTTGACTTGATGCTGCTGCTCCGATCTCGCCCTTCCGCGGACCGTCTCCTGGCTCCAGAACCCTGGTCGTCCTTCAAATGCCCGGCACGCCTTCCGTGAGGTCTGCACCTGGTCTCTGGTCTTCTCCTGAAGACCCGGACTTCTCCATCCACGCCTTACGTGTATGCTCCTGATTCTCGGCACTGAATAACCAAACCAGCGCCTTGCTGTTCCTCGGATGCCAATATCTGCTGCTCTTGCCTGTTGCCCCTGTAGCCTCAATCTCGGATTCCTCTTTCGACTGCCAAATGTGACAATTTGGCTGCCCGTGGTTCTTTTCAAACCGCGCCAAATGTGATTTTGGCTGCTTCTCGTTCCTTTATCGGCTGCGCCAAATGTGATTTTGGCTGCTTCTCGTTCCTTTACCGGCTGCGCCAAATGTGATGACCGTGGCCGGTATCAACATTACTTTCTGGACTCCTTTGTATGGATCCAGATTCCTCTATATTGCTCTCAGTTTCAGGGAGATTGAACAATAAATACTCGTAGGTAGACTTAGCGAGTTTATTCCGAGATATGGTACAGGTAGTGCTTCTTACGAAGCGATAATCCAAAGAGGACGGTAGACAACAATCACACCCTTTTATACGTGCCTCATGCTGTCTCACTCATACACGCATGTCTCTTCATACCGCAAGACATACGTTCACCACACTAAGTTATCTAATTTAATACCAATACTGTTTTTATGTAACACGCGCGTTCCTAAAATTTTATTAAAACTGTGGTTTGCTGAGATTAAGTGATTTGCAAGCTCAGAGAAACCCTTTCCGTTCAAACAGCGTAAAGGTTCTTTTACCCTAATATTGACATTTCGTGCTGTTTTTCCAATATAGAAAGCAGGACAATCATTGCAGGTAAGTTTATAGATACCCGAATGAGATAAACTATCTTCTTTATCTTTAGTATTGATTAAAATTTTTCCGAGGTTATTGTTTGTATAAAAGGCCGGTTTAATGTCTAAAGGAAGGTTCCTAATGCTTAGGTTAGAAAAATTATTTATATATAAAATCCTACGCCAATTGTATTTTTGAGTATCGTTATTGATGGTCGGGGTGCTTTTATAAAGGAATTTATTAGTAGCTATTTGTTTTTTATTAAGTATTTTAGTAATTAAGTCAGGGTCGTAGCCATTATTAGCCGCTAATTGCTTAATAAGAGATAATTCTTTTGAAAAATTAATGCTAGACAGTGGCACATAAACTAATTTGTGTACCATTCATTGGCGCACACACGAGGGGGGTTTTGGGGTTGAAACCCCCCCCCACCCCCCCCCCCCCCGAATTTGGACGACAAGCATATATTATTTTACCAATCAAAAGCAACATAAGAAACATTTAGATAAATCTGTATGCAAAATCTCTTAGGGAAGAACTCTGGTGCTCGCGGTGCTACAGCTGGCCGACTACCAGTATCACTCGCACTCGCGATCGCCGCGCGGTGCGTTGTGCGAAATGCAAAAGTTTATATTATTGTTTTTTGGTTAATTTATACATCCATGGTATATAAAATTAAACATTTCTAATAAAACCTGTTTTTTTTTACTGATCACCAAGGCAGTTTTCGGGATTCTTTTTTTTAACATGGATCGTGTAGGGGAAAATGATGAATTCAGGAATATAGTCCTTAAACTCTGAACTTCAGTACGGTTATGGGTTCACAAGGCCACTTACCTAATTATTATGCTTGTCAACAAATAGTATCTTTAATATTAGAAAATAACAAAAGTTTACCTAGACCTAGACTAACTACGATAAATGTATAAAAAATAAATTATTTGAATAATGGAGGATTTTTTTCCTCCCTGATCTCATGGATTTGAAAAAACTTTATTATTATTATTTGTGTTTAATAATATTATTATTTAATTTAAAACTAAAGTTCTGTAAATTAAACTTGATAACAAAAAAAAATCGTGTGTACTTAAAAAAAATCCTTATATTCAAAGAAATATTGTAAAACTATTTTATTTAATAAACTGTTATTTCCTTATTTAAATTTTCAATTAAAAGTTTAGGGAAACACAGTATTTCATTCTTGGGATATGACGCTCCGGTCCATCACACATCGCAACAAACACGTTGATATTGTTGACAGACGAGTTATTTACGCGCTTCGTAGTGCAGAGTAGAACGTGCTATGTACATAATATTATTGTAATCGTTTAAATTTTTCACTCGGGTCCCAAGTTACTATTCATAAATTTAAAATTAAGGGAGTTGAATACATTAGCCCATTTTTTGATTTTCATTAGCATTTTTTTAAAACTTTATTTTCGTATTCAATTTCTTTGGCTGTTTTATTTTGTTTATTGTTTTCTATTTCACAGTTATTAATAATAATAATAATAATATATCTTTATTGAATAAAAAAATTAAGATTTATAACTACAAAAACAAAAAGTACATCATAAGTACAGTAAAAGTACAGTTTAAAAGTTGGATAAGTACAAAAGTTAATAACAGAAAACAAAATACATATATCCAGTAGGTACTTAAACAATAGAGATTTATAATTATAAATTTAGGTTTCTCGTTACCTGCCTCACTAGGCTAGCCTGTGTTGAGGCAGGTTATTGTTGAGTTATTTGTTTGCCAGATTATTTTTGGATTGGTATCGAAGGTTCTTATTATATGTTACATAATTTTATAATTATATTAATTGCTGATGTAAACTGTCATGGCTTATTCAGAGTCAAATAATTTCGCACCGCGCAATTCGCAAATGTAAGTAAAATGTAATTACCCTCTGTAATAAAAAATGTAAGTAAAATGTACTGTCTGTAATAAAAAATGTAAGTAAAATGCACTGTAAAAAAATGTAAGAAATGTTAATAATGTTAATAAATGTTAATCAATGTTATTCGTGCATAATAAAAAAAAATCTTGTCATTTAAAAGTTAATTTAATGGAGTGTTTTATTTATTTATACCAGTGATTCCCAAGAGGGGCGATACCGCACCACTGACTGGAGCGTTGATGAGCTTCCCCTTGCAAATGTTATGGAACTTTCAAATTAAAAAAATTTCGCCTGTGGCGCTTTTTCTATGCGTATTGTCACGCATTTCTTAATGAAGGGGGAGGGGCGTTGAAGAGAATACTATGCTTGGATAGTGCGCAGTGTGCCAGATAAGGCTAGGAACCATGCATTTTATGTTTTGTAAAAACCCCCCCCCCCGAATTTTTTTTCTGTGTGTGCCACTGGTACCATTGAATGAAAGGCTGAGTGTTTATGACTGATTGGATGATTAGATGTATTGTGGATGGTTATGTCTGTATAAGTTGAAAAAAAAAGGATATAATTCTGTTATAAATAGAATACTCACCATTGGTAATTTTTATGCATATGTTGCTGATATTTTTCATATTTACTTATTAAAATACAAGGCTCTACTTATCAAACATTTCAGCCTTACGTATTGTAACGAGGTTACTTCATTATTATTATTTTACAAGTTATTATTTTTATTTCATTGTATCCTTTTGAAGTTTTCATTAGTTGTTAGAAATTTTTTCTCTTTTTCTCTTAATATGAGAAATTAAAAAAAAAAACAATCTTTTTTCACTGCACTATGACTGTTTAAATATAATAAATAACACATGTTTGAAAAAGAAATTTCAAATATATAAATAAATTATTACGCTAGCTGACCCGGACACGCGTTACTGTGGCCAATAAAACGCAACTTCATCTACTAGATGGTTATCCAACCTTTATAACCACCGCCGTCTTTGAGTTTATCGCAAAGAGACAGATAGATGCCGCGGAGGACTTCAATTTATAATACGTAGAGATGGTGTGAAAGATTATAATAATGTCCATTAAATTCTTTAGGAAACTAACGTATGTAAATAAGGATTAATACTGCATCCGTCTAAATAACTTTTCAATTACCGCAATGTACGTGACCATTTTATTAGAAGATCGAATGGGTATAGTAAGCTATCCGTAAAAGATAGATATATGCCTTCGCGGACTTTTTTGTAGATCTATAAAAGAGGAATATCCCACCGTGCATTGTTTTGATATATCCCAAAAGGATTAGGCAGCGTTTTCGATGAAAGCTACTCATGCGGCTTGACTTTTTCCGACATTTCTAACAATTATCGTTATGTTTCAACCAATTTACACTAATCCATGACAAATTGCATACCTAACCTTCCTCACAAAACACTTTTTCTATAAAATCCGTTCAGTAGTTTCGAGTTTATCGCGAACAGACAGACAGACAGACAACGCGGAGGACTTTAATTTATAATATGTAGAGATAACACCTTTCAAATTAATTATTTTACAAATTTTATTCTAATTTCAACATGACATTAGTGGCACGGTGACTTGAACAAAAGAGATGGGGTGGTGTGGAATTTCAACATGATGGAGTAGGTATAATTCGTGGTCTGTTTGCTGGTGATTTAGTCGTCTGGAGTCTAGGCACAATAGATAGGGTGATGTGGATTTCAACATGAGGTAGGATTTTGATATGGAGCAAGTAGCATTCGTGGCTGGTGACACAAAGTATAGAGTATAGAGTGATGGGGATTTCAACAATATTCATGGCGAATTTGCTTGTGATTGTGACACACAGTGGTCTAAACACAAGGGATAGTGGTGTGGATTTTCAACATGATAGAGTCGGTACCATTAGAGTTTTCTTGTGACGTAATGGTCTGGACAGGAGGTCAGGTCAGGAGAGAGGTGTGGATTTTCAACATGATGAAAAAATATTCATGGTGAATTTGCTTAAGGCACAGTGGTGTGGTTATAAGGGTTAGTGTGATGTGGACAAACCGACAATTGAAAAAAAAAAAAAAATTATTTTTTCAACTTGTGTAATCTTTATAGTTTATAATTGTATATATTTTAATAAGATAAAATAATCTCAAGAAATTATAAAAATTAATACGTTGAATAATAATTTCTCAATTTTTAGAAGGGAATTGGTGGCGTTATTTGAACCACGGCGGTAACTCTTCCTTCGTTGATCGAATCCTGAAAATAAAAAAAATAAACAATTTATAAAAATCTTTAATTTGATCTCTGGTTTTATTACCGGGCAAGAAAAGTACACAATACTTTGGGCAATTTTCTTTAATTTTTTTTTTCTTTAATCGTTATGAAGACCTTTATTTAATTATAAATTACAACTATGGTTATACTATGCCGGTCTCACTGGCATTAGGTGTAGAGAAAACACCCTACTAATGTGAAGCTATCAAAATTAAAATAATTATTAATCAAGCAATGGAATGTGGACATGCCAAGTCTTTTCTACAGGTATTTTATTGGAACAAAGAGCTAGCAGCAATTACCCCCAGTATACGTGCGTGAAACTTGACGTACACGAGCGGAACACCCGTTTCAAATCGATCAAAGAAAAATGTTAATCTTGATATTACAAAGCACGATGTCATAAACTTATTTCATAAAATTTGAATTTCTACGCCACCTTAACTTTTTTCAGCTCGCGGTATCGTCAAATATGAAGTTTTGAAAAATAAATTGAGTTGTCAAAAAAAAAAAACTTGATCATTGGGAAGAAAAACAAAATTCTTTTTGTTTATGAAATCATGCAAAGCAGGGTAGTTGGTGGTGGTGAAAAGAATATATTTTATATTACTTTAAAAACCATTGCATTGACTTACATAAGCTACTATGGAGAAGATAAACAATCGAGCAAGATCGTAATCCAATTCCACTAAAGCCGTTAGACGCACTGTCATGGAAACTGGTTCGCCAGGAGGTCCTATTAACTCTATGTCGGTACCAAATATGGTGTCTTCAGCTGCCCCCGCCCGTGGGACGATGGATATCTGCATATTGTTGTAGGACAGGTAGCCATCCGCATCATTTACTTCGTACATACAATCTGTCGAGTCGTGTACATTCTCCTGAAATGTTCAAAACTTGTTTTGTTTATTTGTTAAATGCAAAAATTTCAAATTAATGGTGGAAACATTTTCATCAATAACTGATCGCGGGGTTCTCTTCCCTTACAAGCATATCCTTAATGTGCTATTTGTGTGTATTTTCATTCCCAGATTTTGAGACGTATCCTTTTATTCTATCAGGGTTACTGGTACCAACAACCTATTAGATAATTTCTGCAATACTTAAGAAATGAGTACTTAATATAATCTCGTCGCAAATCCTGGACAGCCTCAGTGGTCTACAAATCCGAAGGTCACGGGTTCAAATCCCTGTATGTGAAAATTATTGTATATAATAAAATTGTGTTACTGCACGTTCAATACATATAAATTAATGTATTGTGCACTCCGTCATATTCCAGAGTGGTAGATACTGAAAGACCACCATCCAGAATCAAAACGTTGCTCGAAACGGCTTTACCCGCGTTTGGTGACCAGATCCAGTATTTTTCAACATCATCCTCTCCACCCCCTCCCCATACCCTTTGCCCTCACAATTCCATCCCCATAGAACGAGGAATAACACAAGTAGTGCCTTGTGAGAGTTTTTCATGAACAAATTATAGGCTCAATTTTAACCTACAAAAATGCGCTTTCAAAATGCGTGTAAGTGAGACGGAATGTTGGAGATTTGGACTAAAAGGAACATTTATTTCCATTCAAATTTGTTTGCCATAGTCCCACTGGCTCCGATAGCAGTGAGCAGTTGCGTCTCTTGTGCGGCATTCACATAAAATAAAATTAATGCAAACTCCTGTTGGTAGAGCCGATCAATTATAATTACACGAATTGCCAGCCAAGCTCACCACACCTATTACAAAATCAGTCCAAGCAAATTTCGCGACCGAGTTGGTTAAATTAAACTGTTTCATTGTCACGAGCATTACATACCTACAAACATTTTATCAGGCATATTGTCATGTAATTCCTTGTGTATATTTAAAGAAATTGAGAAAATAATTTATCGAAGAACGCCAAATTTTTTTATCATTGTTCTTTTTAAAATAATAGCATATTGTTTCAATTCAATATCAACACACAGGTAGTCAGTCACCCATCACTTTCTGGTCAAGGGCCACACAGGACATGTGACGTATCAATGCGGGCCTGAATTGGATTGGAGGAGGGGGGGGGAAATGCCGCGAAATCTTTTTTTTTTACATTAACCCCACACATTTGTCACTTTAGGGATGCTGTGTGGAGGGTCTTTATAAGGGAAGGAAGGAGAGGAAATTCTGGGATGGAAAGGGGTTTGAGGGGTGGGTAGGGATAAGTGTGTTCAGGAGTGACAGATGTACAAATCCATTCCTCCTGCTGCGGTGTAAGGTGTGCGGTGTATGTTGCTGGTCTACTAGCTACAGAGGTCATAAGGTTTCACAAAACCAGCCTCTTCCGTTTCAGCCCACTACGCAGCTGGTGGCCAAAATATCCACCGCCAAAACCTGAACACACCTCATCCGATGAACCCTTGCACCCCGACTACATCACCAAACGTAGCAAACCACTCGGAGTGACCTATGGCAGAGGTGTTGGTTATCCAGTAAATGGATCCCGGGGCGGCAGTAACCGCACTAGACTCCTAAAATAAAAATCAATAATTCAATTAAAAATTATTTGTTACTAGCTGGTACCCGGCATGCGTTGCTATGCCATTTAACAAAGAAATTGTTTCTCCCTGCGTGTCCTTTCTCATTCGTCCCGTTCTCCTACCGTCTCCCCTTCTTCTCCTGCGTCCCCTTCCCCTCTCGCGTTCCCACTCCGTCTCCTCCACCTTCCCTCTCCCACTCCCTCCCCCCCTTCCCCCCTCCCAGGTTCCCCCTCCCAGGTTCCCCTTTCTCCTCCCTGGTTCCCCTCTCCCCCTCCCGCGAACCCCCTACCCCTACCCCTTCCCACCTCCCGCATTCCATATATTTAGTTTTCAAACAGTTCACGTGCCACCAATAGCAATTTTTTTATGCAAATTTCATAATGCCAGAGCTCACCAGAAGTTTAATAAAAACCTTGTCCTGACAATAACGAACACCCAAAAAAAAGAATTATCCAATTTGGTGCAGTCGTGCGAAAGTTATGCGCATACATACATTTCGGCGATTCATTTTTATTTATATAGAAGATAGAAGATAAAAGATACCTTTTTTTTAGCAGGTTAAAAAAGCAATTCTTTTGTATTTTAAGTACTGGGATGCTACCTTCTTCCTTCTTGTATTCATGATATAGTATCAATTTTTAAGTACAATTATAATACACGAAAGATAATATTATATAATTAAAAATAATATTGTATGATGTATAATTAAAATTTAAATTTTCATATCATCCATTTTAATGTACAAATGAATGTTACGGAATCTTTCGGTTCAATTTTCATCCACTTCCCGAACTTCCAAAATATGTGAATTTTAGCATACACGATAAAAATTATTACATTGAATACATATCCAGAATAAAAAATTTACCAATATTAAAGTTGACTTTGCTTTATTAGTACGTGATTAGCGTGTTTTTTTTGTGTTTTTTAGACCCTATTTTTTTTACCTACCCACTCCCTCACTGTGCCATCTCAATGCCCCCTAATTTTCTCTGGATCTTCTGCTGCCCCCCTGAAAGTCTCAAACGCCCACTAGGGGGTGTTACGTTGAGAACCCATGACTGCGCGCGCTCAAAATCGACTCAGGATGTGTTAAAAAACCAACTTGGGGTATTAAAATCATTTGTCAATCAAATAAAATCATAAGGACATACAAACACAAAATATTTGAAAACAAAGATAAAGCAGGATTTTTAATGTAATAATTGTGTTGTGTTGAAAGCGGGACTTATTTGTGCGGGTACTACAATATAACGTAATGGTTTCACCCTTTTAAGATCCTCAAGATCTTTTAAGATGGTTCATATTAACCTTGCTGAAAAACGGATTTATTTAAAAGTACCAATTTCGAACAACAAGTAAAGCCACTGACGAGAAGATGGGGATTGGATCTGGTAATGCAAAACATCCGTCCTTGTGGTTAGACGGTATGAATCGCGATCTTGCACGAATTATTAAATAATATTTTGTCATCACGTTCTTGGTTCGATTTTAATTAAAATTTTCATTTTAATCGTGTATGGGTTTAAAGATGTTTCATCACTTTTCTAAAAACTTATTTGGTTTATCGTAGCGAATGAATACCACGTCCAAATTTCGACATGATAAAGTTTAACGAGAAAATATAACTTCTTAAACTTCATATAGTTTTGGTAGAAATAATTCTATTTTGTTACAATGATGCCGCACTCCCCCGATGATTTCATAAACAAATTATGTAGCAAACTCGCCAATTCCCGGCTTACATAGTTAAGCAACCAAAAATACAAATGATATCGCCATATTAATTTTCACAATTTCTTTGTTTAACACACTTAAACAAGTCAGCATATAAGTTTTGATGCTTTTAGATTATTATGTTATTTTTTCTCATTTATTCTGTTGTAAACCACTGTAATATATTTGAGTCAATAATTACAAAGAAAATCACTCCTATTTTCAAAAATGTTCTGATCGAGGAACAGCATGGATTTAGATCGGCGAAATCTACAACAACTAATTTACTGTCCTTTATAAATACCATTCTTAAAGCCTTAGAAGACAACACTCAGGTTGATGTCCTCTACACTGACTTCTCCAAAGCCTTCGACAAAGTTAATCACCGTATTCTCACGGCTAAACTTTATGCTATAGGAATTAGAGACCCATTGTTATCATTCTTTCACTCTTACTTGAGTAATAGAAAACAGGGTTAAAATAAATAACTTTGAATCCTTTAACATTGATGTAACTTTCGGCGTTCCGCAAGAAGCCCATTTGGCCCCGCTTCTTTTTAACCTTTTTATTAACGATATCATTAAATAAAGTTTTCATTTAAGTTTTTTCTCACACACGTTTTTGGCTTTTTGCCGATGACAATAAGATTCTTAAGATAATTAAATCCCATATTGATTGTTTACTTTTTCAACTTGATATTGATTCATTTAATGATTGGTGCAAAATTAACGGCATGGAACTTAATGTTGATAAATGCAAAATTTTGTCCTTTTATAGAACCAAAAAACCTATTCAGTTTGATTATAAACTAAATAATGTTTGTCTCTCTACTGTCACATCTATCAAGGACCCTGGGGTCACTCTGGATTGTAAACTTTCTTTCCGGGATCACATTAATAACATCGTAAACAAATCACTTAAACTACTCGACTTCATTCATAGAATTACCTCTGACTTTAAACATATAAATACACTTAAAACTCTTTACCGTTCGCTGGTCCGCCTTGAATATGCTGTCATTTGGTCTCCTTTTTACGCTGTCCAAATTTGTTACATCGAATCTGTACAACATCGCTTCCTACGAGGAATTGCTTGGAGGTTAGGACTTGAAAGAGGAGAATACTCGTATGATGAAATTGAACAAATTTTAAACATTTCCTCTTTAGAAAAACGTAGAAAGGACTCTGATCTAATATGCATTTTCAAAATTATCAAGAGTATTACCGACACACCTGCTTTGTTACAACTCATCCAGTTCAACATTCCTTCCCGTAGACTCCGAAATAATGAATTGCTGTTCCTCAATCAACATTCTACTAATTATGGATATCATTCTCCTTTATCCAGAATGTCAAGACTTCGACCCTATGGAATAACAAGTTTCCAACTGACACCGACCTTATTCTGAGAAAACGGGCTTCAAAGATTTGAATCACTATATTTTGTTTTAGTTTATAGTTTTTTGAGTATGCCAATACGGTTAGTTGTAAGTCCTTAACTAATTTTTGGTGCTATGAAGGGTCTTCTTAAGTTAGAAATATGAAATATGGAAAAGTCATTTTGTTAGTTGGAACCTTGTTACGCAATTGAAGTGATTTTAAATAAGTTAACCGTCAAATTGAACCAACATTTCTTACAGTCAGTAAGGCTTTTTGAACGTCATCTCTCTTATAAAATTGGGTTAATATTCCACTTTTAGGAAATTTAGGAATAAAATCAAACAATAAATGAAATGGATTATTAATAATAATGATAATTTTTAATAAATAGTAAAAACAATAACAAAAGACCCTTAAATTAAAGTTATTATAGAAGTTTTATGTGATTTGAGATTTTTAGGGTGAAACATTTTGTTTTGATCTATTTTTCTTAAATTTGAAATGAATTTTTTAGTTTATTTTTTAATCTGCCTTAGGTCTCCCCAAATGGTAGCCTAGACTTGGCAGGGGTGCCCGAGTATATGACGGTGAGGATTGTTCAGGCCTTGGCGCGACGAAAGCATCTGCCCCCCAACCACGTGACGGGCCGGATCGATAGAGGCCGGTTGACGAAGACCCTTTGACTTCTCCAGCCAGAGTCTCTCGACCCATTGCCTTGCACCGCAGTGGGAGGAATGATTCATACGTCCATCACTCCTGGGCACACTGATCCCCAGATTCGTACCACCCCTTTTACCCTTTCCTTTCCAGAACTCCTCTCCATCCTTTCCTTTAAAAGACCCGCTACATAGCAACCCTAAAGATGATATAGGCCTTGAGGGAAAATATTTTCCAAGCAGGAGAAATATTCTCCTGCGTGAACTTAATGAAAAAATAAAAATAATTAGGGGTATTACGCCATGTTGCGCCTCCTCCTTCTATAACCTATCGGATAGCTGTAATAACATTTTGTGTAAGTAGTACCTATACCTTTGTCATCCGACCGCTGACTTCTCAGAGCAAATAGAACTCCATCTCAGGATAGTGGAGATAAGGATTTGGAGGTCATGCATATAAAAGACGCTTATTTTACTAGTGAAAATGAATGTTAACTTTATTGCAGTTTGCAAGGGAAAAATAGAACCAAGGAAAAGTAAACAAAACATAAATACCTTGAGCATCTATCAACTGATGTGGAAAGAGAGAGTTAACAAATTACGTTTAATTATTAATACCGCATACGTCCCGTCGCCGTGATAGTCGTGATACTCCTCCAAACGACGACAGCAATCCCCAAGACACCGTCCAGCACGTCATGGGGCCACAAGGTTAAAGTGAAACCTCCAAACAAAACCAGGCTCAGCAGATCCGCACCCATCAAGCGGCGTGTGGAAATCTCACCGGCCAAAGGAACAGCAAAGTAGGTAATGTCGGCGTATCCCACCAGAGTCGCAAAGCTGCTTCATTTAAAGGGAATCCACCCAACAACCAGGCACAGCTGATCCACACCCATCAAGCGGCGTGTAGAAATCTCACCGGCGAAAGGAAGAGCAAAGTAATCAATACATCGCCCGCTGATTACTGTCTAAATTCACCTTCGCACGCGGATAAAGCAATCACTCGGCATCCGGTGAGGAATTAAACAAAATAAAAAAAGGCTTCTATGCCATTTGAGTCGTCACACACTCACATAACGAAAATAAAAACTCTTTCTAGGCTACATCGCACTAGAATCTCCCATAACCAAAAACTCCTCTTCAAAAAATCTCCTCTCGCCCCAAAAAATTACGTGATGTCCGCCGCCATCTTTCCTCGAATGACGTTTCCGGTCCCCCTTCCAGTTTGGAAAACCAACAAAGTTAAAAAAAAAAAGAAAAATTAAATAAAGCATAGACAATAAACAGTACCTACTTTGCGCAGTACCTGCTCACGAAATAGATATGTTACATAGCGTTACAGTGTCCATCATCGGGGCAGGTTTGTAGATTGTAGTGAAGTGAGTACTTAGGTTGTGTGTTGTTGTGGAAGTGATATGTATGTAAAAGTGGTGTCGTTTTCTATTCACTGATAGTTCAGTACTCTCAAGAGACTGGATGGACGTGACCACGGAGGAAGTAGATCCTCTCAGTGGCACTGTGAGCACTGTCATCGTCTTGTTTGCAGGAATGGCAAGGTATCGAGTATTTCATCGTAACAGAATTAATTTTTGAATTTTCTTTAAGGAAATTTAGAACTGTGTTACTTATTTAAAAAATCATATATTCCTTTCCCCACCGTTGTATTCTTCTCTTCATTAGTAATAAGTAATAACTATTTCTAATACTTTTAATAACTACCTAATACTTTTGAACAACTCGTACATTTACACTTTGTCCAGATTTTTAAGATCAACAGCTCGGATATGGAATGATTTGCCAGCCTCCAATCTCTTCAAGACCCTTGTTCACTCCTTCCTCTCTTCAAAAAGACCTTCCACATAGCACCCCCATGTGTGTCACAAGCCCCGATGGAAATTATTTTTCTGAGGGCCTCCTACGTGGGGCAAATGTTTTTTTTTAAGATTTGACTCCAAATACTGCCAGATATTTCAGAATAAGTGATGCATCAACTCAAATAGATATTATGAATAGTGATACCACCAGCGTTAAAAAAATCATTTCTGACTTGGATAACTCTACAAGTTCTCTCGAACTGAAAATATACAGAATCGGTGAAAATGATAATAATAAACCGAGGGGAATCAAAGTTGAGTTCCCCGAGTCAAAATGGCCTAAAATCTTATTCGGAAAAAAAACGCTTACTAAAAAATAACATACGTATGTACCCGCATCATTCAATTGCGCAAAGGAATCAGTTAAATGATTTAAGAACGGAACTGAAAAATAGGCAATCTTCAGGTGAGCAAGACATCATAATAAAATATATTAATAACATCCCAATAATTGTCAAATTATCCCCAAAAAACTGACCCATAACCTGAAATCTACATCACTATCTCTCAACATTTATTACCAAAATGTAAGAGGACTTAAAACTAAACTAAATAATTTAAGAATTAAACTACCGACCTTAGAATATGATGTTTACTGCTTCACTGAGACATGGTTGACCCAGATATTAAAAATGGTGAGTTAGGATTTCACTCCCATAACACCTATCGAATGGACCGCGATACTAATACTAGCAACAAAAGTAGAGGAGGTGGCTGTCTAATTTCTATTAACACTAAATTAACCTCAAGAAAACTCAAATGTGCAAATATCAACGTGGAACAACTATTTGTTTTAGTCACAAACAAAGGTGAAAAAATTATAGTTGGTTGTGCGTACATTCCACCCTCATCTGATGTCCAGCTATATACCAGTTACTGTCAAGAAGTAGAAATATTGCGAAGAAAATATCCAGACGCTAAATTTATCCTTACAGGTGATTTTAATCAACCTACTGTTCATTGGGATATTAACAACAATAATACTCGCACAAATTCCACGTCCAATAATGGTTCTCGTGAACTTATAGAAATGTCATGTTTCCTAAATCTTAGACAAGTGAACTTTATATATAACTGCAACAATAATCTATTAGACTTAATTTTTAGCAATTCCAGCAATATAAGTGTACAACATGCAAATTACAATGTTTCAACAATTGATAAATACCACCCACCACTTTTTGTTAAGCATATATCTCTACAAAATTTAAATTTAGAGTCTTTTAAAGAAAAATCAATTTTTTATAAAGCTGATTATCCTAAGATTAACGAGTTTCTCGCTAAATCAGCCTGGAACTTCATTAGTAATTGTAATAACATCAATGATATAATAGAATCTTTTTACTGTATAATTAACAAATCAATTGAACTGTATGTCCCTATCACAAAATGTAGGATATCTAATTACCCCAAATGGTTTAGAAAAGAGCTAATTTGTACCATCCAGTCAAAAAAACTTGCACATAAAACATTCAAAATATCTCGAGCTCCAAATGACTATCTACTTTTTTCTAATTTACGCAAAAGGGTGAAAAACATATCGATCTCTTATTACAAAGAATACCTGGAAAATATTGAGAAATCGTTACAAAATAAACCTCAAAATTTATTCAAATTTGCAAACAATCTTAATAGTAATCAATCTGGTATTCCGTCTATCATATACTACAATGGTAAAATTGCTGATACACCTCAAGGAATTACTGACTTATTTGCCGAATGCTTTGGCGAAGTATGTGATGTAAACTCATCTAATAACCAAATACCTCAATTCAACTCAAATATTTCTATTGATTTCAATGACCTTGTTATTGATGAAATCGATGTTCAGCGTAAAATTAGACTATTAGATAGTCAGAAATCCGCTGGCCCAGACACCATACGAGCAATTTATTTAAAAAAACTGTGTATCTAGCTTAAAAGGTCATTTAACAAATATATTCAATATATCATTATCATCAGGCCTTTTCCCTCAAAAATGGAAGATCAGTTACCTTTGTCCCATCTATAAAAAGGGTGATAAAACGGATGCTTCTAACTACAGACCTATTTGCATACAATCAGCGATACCTAAATTGTTTGAATCCGTAGTTCTATCAAAATTTATGTTACAGGCTCGTAAACTCATTTCCCCCCACCAACATGGATTTATATCCGGAAGATCTACACTAACAAATATAATTATATACGAAAAATATATTTCAGACAATCTAAATTCAAAATTGCAAACGGATGCAGTTTTCACAGATTTCAGCAAAGCATTCGACAAAGTTTCCCAAAAAATCTTATTAAACAAACTAAAAGTATATGGGATAAAAGGAAATCTACTAAAATGGTTTGAGACCTATTTAACATCTCGAAAACTACACGTTAAATTATCTCAAACGTAATTGAAGCTTCAAGTGGGGTGCCCCAAGGTTCTCATCTAGGTCCTATTCTTTTTTTGCTATTTATCAATGACATTGTTTCAATATTTGAAGGTATCCATTTCCTATTGTTTGCTGATGACTTGAAAATATACACTATTATAAGAAATTTAATGGACTGTCTTGTATTGCAAAACAACTTGGATCGATTGTATAATTGGTGTAACATAAATGATTTATTTTTAAACATTAACAAATGTCAATCTATAAGTTTTTCTCGAAATAACACTTTTTCAATATCACATTAACAATGTGAATCTTTCTACAGTAACATTAATAAAGGATCTGGGTGTCGTTATTGATAACAAGATGACATTCGTCCCCCACATTGATGCAATCACGAATAAAGCACTTAAATGTCTCGGTTTTGTGTTAAGATCGTCCAAAGATCTAATGCATACTAATACACTCAAAACGCCATACATAACACTAGTCAGAAGTATTCTTGAGTATAATTCCTCTCTCTGGTCGCCATTATACAATGTTCATTCACACAAAATTGAAAGAGTACAACATAAATTTTTAAGGCATAAAAATAACAAATTAAAAATTCCAATGGAAAATTTAAATTATAATTATTTAGTGCAATTGCTTAAATTACCTGAATTGTCACAGCGAAGAAAAATCTGTGATGTTTTATTATTATTTAAAATTATCAACGGATATTTGGATAGCCCTGAACTTGTGAACATGATAAATTATCAAGTACATAACAATTACAACACCAGACTGCATGCTCCATTTAACGTAGTTGCCTCTCGCACTAATTTTATGTTTAACTCTTGTCTTCAGAGATTGCATCGTGAGGGGAATGAAACTTGCTCTGTCGATATATTTTTTTATAAAAACATCGCTTCCTTCAAAAAGCGCATATGTATGCGGATGCAAAAATCCTTAAACGTTCCAGATTGTTAAAAGTAACAAATTTAATACCCTTTGCTCTGTAACTACTTTTATAGTACCTACTTACTTCTTTATACATATATGTAATTGCTGTGTACCTTTTATTTTATTTTTTTCCTGATAATAACAAACTAACGTAAAAATCCTTATATGTTTCACATTGTGAACAGTAACAAACTTAATACCCAGTGCTCTGTAACTACATTCATAGTAGGTACCTACTTACTTATTTATATATGTAATTACTGTGTACCTTTTATTTTTTTCTTTTTCATAATAATAACAAACATACGTACATTTATGATAGCAAGAAAATTACCTACTTTTATATTAATTGTTAAAAATGTTTTACACCACTGCAATACCGGTATGCTTCGAGTATATTTGGAATCACACTTTGTGTGATATTGTGACAATAATTATTATTGAATCTAATGTAGCGTGAGCCCAAATACGAATCCACTGGTTTAACTCCTTTGTAAACAATTACTCGAATACTGATACCTACTTATGTTAAGCCTACTTATATTTTTCTAGCTCTGTTTATCATTCTATTTACTATATACTTATGATACTGCATACTTGTTATAATGCTCCTGTACAATTTATTTTATATGTAAAAGCCATCAAGGCGTAAACAAACAAATAAATAAATAAAATTAATATTCGTGTTCAAATATGTTAATCAAGAATTATGTTCAATCAATCTATTTAAAACTTCGAATAGCAACAAGCGAAAATTTGACAGCTCGTCAGATGGAACGCTCTGTGTAGATAAGCGCGAAGTGATGTTTCAAAATAGATTTTAAAGTTGGAGTAACAAGGTTCCAACAGCAGTTGAAACCTTGTTCACCAAATTACAGTAAATAACTGATGCAGTTGGAACTTTTAACACGTTCTATGTCGCTTAATATGCTTTATTTGATGTTGGTGTCTATAGAAGAAATAAAGATTAGTGCATTAGAAACAATATCCCATCACTAACTCAAATCAGCCCAAATTGTTAGTTGGTGTAATGTACACTATGTAAAGGTTAATATTAAGAAAGAACAAGTGACACTCATCTTAAATGATATCGGCCCACGGCAAGCGTCCACGCGTCTTCTCTATGCAGTCGGTCGCCCAGTACCGTCCTACGCCCCACAACTCCGCGCGCGCACTCCCTGAGACGACAGAGTTATTCACAACTATACATGTGTGAATACACTACATCCCTCCCTTATTATTGTTTTTAATTATAAATATTTTATTTTTCCATAAGTACCTATATCAAGTACAATCAGCAAGTCCTTATTCAAATTATGTTTAATAACTAATCATCAATTATTTCCTCATTATTGTCCATCAATTTATTCACTCGAATTGTGATTGATTTACATGGCCATTATCGTTTGTTTGAGCAGAACTAGTATTATTCTCATCATCTAGCACCTTCCAATATCCTTCCACTCCTTTAAGGTGTATGTGTCATCTGATTCGCTGACCAGTTTCATCATTCCGAAGACTTACGTTTCCTCCTTTGTTCGCTTTAACGATATGTGTTTTGGGTTCGTCGTTCAAGCGCAGCGTGTTTTTTTTTAGTCATGTTCTTGACGTATACTTTATCACCAACTTCCAATTTACAAGCAATAGCTCTTCTATTCATGTCTACTTATTCCTACCCTTTTTCTTTTATCTCTATCCCTCATTTCAAGGTCCTCTGAGAGATGCGCCATGTCCTGAATTATAGGCAGCTTGTCTCGAAATTGTCCTCTAAAGAACAGTTCTGCAGGTGTTTTTCCTGTAACTGTATGAAGTGTACTGTTGTATATCACCTTGTACTCACGAAGAGCCTCCTTCCATTTATTTTTCTCTACTTGAGAAATCTTGAGGTGTTTTACGATGTCCCTATTCTGGCGCTCCACCTCTCCGTTTTGTTGCGGCCAGTAGGGAATGCTATTATAGAGTCGTATGTTCCTCTCTGCACAGAAAATCTAAAGTCTAAAATTTCCCCCGTTGTCTGTTGTAAGCGAGATCGGGTTGCCAAGCCTGCTAAAAATATATTTAAGCTTTCCACTTATTTCGAAGCTTGTTATGGTTCTGCGTGTTTTCATCTCTTTATATCTGGTGTAATTATCCACGACTACCAGGATATAATCTCCACTAGGTAAGGGCCACTACCCATGAGGTCAATTGCTATGTCAACCTATGGTTCGGAAGGTAAGTCACTTCTTTTTAACGGGTTTGGGGCGCTGGGTGCACCCTTTACAGGCTTTGCATATGTTTTCAGCATCTTTGTCGCACTTAGACCACTATACTTTGGTCCTCAATCCGCCCTTCATCACGACTATCCCAGGATTGCCTTCGTGCGCAGCTTCCAGAATTTTTCTGCGTACTTTGTTTGGGATTACAATTTTTGTCCCCCTGAGAAGAATATCGCCTTTCGATGCGAGCGCATGGTTTTGCTTTCGGACCAAATATCACCTCCAAGGGCTTATGGTCCGTTACCCGATCGAACACCTTGCCATACAGGAACATGTTAAAATGTTCGACTGCCCAAACCCTGGGTGGCCTCTTATGGCCTCTTTTTCTGTTTGGCAGTAACGACGCTCACAGCTGATAAGGTTTTTATTATCAACTGCAATTATTCTCGGCCCTTTCTTATTGATTTGCACCAGCACTATATCCAGACCCACTGGGCTTGCATCTGCAATCACCACAGTCTTATTTATTTATTTATTTAAGGAACATAAACAGTCTAAATAACATAATATACATAAGAAGATAACAAAAAACAGACCAATTATTAATGTTCACAGATAGGAATTTAGAAACATAAAAGTAACTGAATGTAAACTAGAATATTTAAGAAAAGAAAAAAAAACAGGACAAAGCAGTATATATATATATATATATATATATATAATACAGGTGTAGATTCAACAAGTGATAAACCTAAATAATGTAACGTATTATTTTTTGTGAGTTTAAGTACGCGAGTAGGTACTGTTTAATTTAATTTATTTTTATTATTTAGTTTGACAGCCTGTCGACGCTGTCGACGGAGGTGGGTAGCTTGCGCCGGGAAAGATGGCGGCAGACGTAAATTTGTGTTCCCAGACGGGACGGTTTTTTGACTTTTGGGTTCTTTAAAATTAAAAGAACGAGGCCTCGCTTATTTATGGATTAACGTCCGGGAGAATTTTTTCGCAATGCAGTTGCGTCAAGGCGTTGTGACCGTTAATTTAAAAGTTTCGGTGATCGTTGGAATGAGATACCGATGCATCTAAAAAAAAGGTGCCGTGATAATGGAAGTCCTGTTGCCTATTGAAGTAATGGTGACTCGTGCCATTTTGTTATGGTCCCGCCATGCGTTTTAATTGACATTGACTGGTCGTGGAGTTCGGCAGATTCGGCTCGGAACGTGGAGATTCGGATGCTGCCTCGCCGGGTGACGGAATGGCGTCTTGAGACACCAAGGCGCGCGTGTTTTGGAAATAGAGTTCTCACTGCGTGGATGGGGATTTCTGGTTGCGGTCGTGGAAGATCCACACATCTGGATGCTCGAGGGTTCTCCTGGGGAAGGTGCCTGGTCCGGTCCACGGATGGTAGGACGTCTCAGATCTTTGTCGCTAGCGGCGCGTCGGATTTGCGGTCAGTTTCTATAAAACTCTCTTTCTCTCATCTGTTATTACTAGGATGATTAGTCACAAAAGGTATTTACACATATGTTTGTATTTTGTATATTTTTCCTTTCAATAAGAATTGTTCTAACATACTAAATCTTTCATTTGAGATGAACCCTACAATTTTTCCCACTAACTTGAGATGGATATCTTTGCTCTGCCTCTACCTACATAAACTCTCATTACAATATAAAAACACAACAATAAAATAAATGCGATTATAAATGTAAAGAAAATAGGGTGCAAAACAGGTATTTGGATTGGGACAGGTAAGGGGAGGATAGGGATAAGGGAAAGTTGCCAAGCAGGTAATTTAAAAATATTAGGTACAATTTTTTTTTTTTTTACATTAACTCCACACAGGAGGCCCTGAGGAAAATAGTCTATGTCATCTGGGATGCTGTGTAGAGGGTCTTTTTGAGGAGAGGAAGGAATGAACATTGGTCTTGAAGAGACCCATGTTTCAATTCAATTTTTCAATTCAATTCAATTCAATTCAATTTCAATTCAATTCAATTCAATTTATTTTATTCTTTCAAAAACATTACAAAATTTAAAATTTCAATGCGTTTTTAAAATACATTTGTAACAGTATTACATTAAACATAAATATAAATGGTAAGCAAAAAAAAAAAACTATATGAGCATCAATTGAGCTTGCCTTTTAAAGGCAGCTTCACTGACGCTAAATATGTCGATATCCGAATTAATTCTGTTCAACAGCAAAATTGCTCTCCCGATCGGCATGACCATTGGCAAGTTAGTCCTGCAGGCCGGAAGATAGAACAGCCTATGCTGTCGATGGCGAAGATAACCATCGGGAATATAAAAATGAATATTCTCCAAGATAGCTGAGTTCTCAAGCCATCCACGAATCAATCTGAAGAAATGCGTAGCAATGTGTACATCCCTTCTGACACGTAGATGGTTCATTCCGAGCATACCCAAAAGAAAGTCGGTAGGATAGAGCCACGGGTAATAGCCGTACTCCCTCATGTACAGAAATCTCAGAAATTTTTTCTGAACTCTCTCCAACATGAGAGAATATTTTGCTTGGTGCGGACTCCAAATTATCGACCCACTTTCAAGTCTACTCCTTACTAAGGAATTGAATAGAATTATGAGAACCCGGGTGTCTTTAAAATTCCTTGCAGTACGCAGAACAAAGCCCAGCATTCTCAATGAAGTGCTACAAGCCATCTGAATGTGAGTATGAAATGTCAGCCTACTATCAAACATGATTCCAAGGTCCTTCATGGTGGAGACACGTTTTAGACTTCGGGCGTCCATCGTATACCGGTAATACCAGGTATGACACGCCCTAGTGAATGACAAAATTAAACATTTAGATATATTGAACTCAATCCGATTTCTTTTACTCCAGTCAATAATTCTATCAATATCTGACTGGAGTCGATTGCAGTCCTCTAGGGTTAGTATTTCTAAGAATAGTTTCAGGTCATCAGCAAAGAGAAGAAACCTGGAGTGCAGAATTACTTCTGAAATATCATTAATAAATATGGAAAAAAGGAGTGGGCCTAAATTAGAACCTTGGGGTACTCCTGATCGTACAAAAAATAGAATAGACTGGAATAGTCCATGAGATACAAACTGTTTCCTGTCTGCAAGATAGCTAGCAAAAAAGGTGAGTAGTCTCATTGAGAATCCTATTTCAGCCAGCTTATTGAGTAAGACGTCGTGATTAACAGTATCGAAGGCCTTTGAAAAGTCGTTATACGAACAATCTACCTGATGGCCTTTATCTAAAGATTTTGATACGTAATCAGTAAACACCAATAAGTTGGTTTCTGTAGATCGACCTTTTCTAAATCCGTGCTGTTCTGAAATTAAGTACGGCTCCACTTGTGGCAGTGTGTATTTATGAATAATCGATTCGAACAGTTTGGCCGGTGCAGATAGTATTGCTACTGGCCTAAAATTTTCTACAGAGGTCTTTGTACCGCTTTTATAAATCGGACAAATCTTCGAAATTTTCCAGGAATCAGGAAATACACCGGTTTCCAGGGAAAGATTAAATAAGAAACTAAGTGGTTTTTTTAAAAACTCGGCACAACCTTTAAGGAAGAATAGTGGAAGAAAATCTGGACCAAGTGAATATGTATTTTTCATTTTTCTAATGGAAGTTTCTATATCTGATTCATCAATTTGATTAATATCGATATTCTGGGCTCCCTTTATATTCAACTTGGCAGCAATATTTGTATTTAGTAATGGAGACTCATTACTATACACGGATTGGAAGTGTGTTGCAAAAGCGTTAGCTACGTCTACTCCACGAACTTCCCGATCACAATGCGTCATGGTGTCTTGAATACCACCATCTTTTCTCAGTGATTTGACGTAGTCCCAAAACATGTTTGGATCATGCTTGATTTCGTGTTCAATAGACTTTACATATAATTGGAAAGCAGTGCGTATATTGCGCTTAACCACGGCTCTATGCACACTGAACAAATCATAGTCACCTCGACAACCGGTAGCCTTCCATTTTTTATGGAGAGCATGTTTCTTCCTAATGCTCGCGATGGTATCTTGACAGAACCACTTCGGATATCGACGACCACCTCTACTGGGAGGTTTCCTAGAGAAACAGGCATCAAAAATATTGTAAATACAAGCATAAAAATGATGTACCGCCTCATTTATAGTGCTAAAATTGTACAGTTCTTGCCAATCTAGTTGGCTCATCATATTGTACAGTTCATAAACATCGCCCTGCCCAAAATTCCATCCACGCAAAGCATTCTTGTCATTTTTTGGTATTTTTGTAGTTTTAATGTTTTTTTTGCATGAAAAAATAAATTCTAGCGCAGGATGATGTTTATCTTCGATAACAAGGGGAGAATCGGAATGAATAACATTTATGGATATGTTGCATAAAATTAAATCTAAAACTCTTAAGTTTATGTTTTGAACGTTATTATATTGGGAGAGACCAAAAACGGCGCATAGAAAATTAAGGTCGTTTTCCGTTTCTACGGAACCGCTTGCGGAGTGCATATTGAAATCTCCGAGAACAATTACATTCTTTCCACCAATAACATCTATATTACGTTGTATTGTATCAAAAAATAATTTATATGTTTCAAAGTGAGATGCAGGTGGAAAATAAACTATACATATAAAAGTTACACACGATTTAAATGTAATTTTGACCCACAAGTCCTCGTTGACAGTTTCCAGAGCAGGTAAGTGCTCTACCTTAATAAGGCCATTCGCACTCTTTACGGCTAATAGACAGCCTCCTCCCTGTCTACGGCCACTTCCACTGTCTCTGTCTTTTCTAAATACTTTGAAGCTGTCATCGAAGAGCTCTGGATTGAACACACTTGAGTTTAGCCACGTCTCAGTGAGTCCAATTACATCATAATTGTTTATCAAAACATTAGAGTAAAATGAGGCACATTTACTCTTTAGTCTTCTAACATTTTGGTAAAAGAAATGTAAATTATCCGCAAGTCAACTGGGTTTTAAACCCGGAAGCCGCGGTGCATTTAATTTATTTTTCCATTCTTTAAGATATGAATATTTGGGCCAATGTTCCGGTTTTAGAACTTCGGTTTTCACGGAATTTGGGATCCCTAACTTGAATGAGGCATATTCTCCCTTTGATTTAATTTTAGAGACTTTAAATGAGGCGGTACTTACAATCGACTGAAGATACGACGTTAAATCGTTGATCGAGGTTTCAGGATGTAGCGGGTACAGGTGGAAATAAGTATGGGTACCTTGCTCCTTTAAGTTACCTATTACAGTAGCGGGTCGTTTTTTACGACCAACAACAGTCCACTGTTGGTCGCGATCCGCTAGGCGTGATGGCCCTGTCGAGGTCGGTTTGTTCGAGGGCTGCGACTCCTTTGCTGGCGTAGGTGTATGGCCGTCAGAGGTTCCAGTCGAAGACGTGGATGCTTCTGGTTGCTGGACGTCCCTTTGGCTAGCAGGAATTTTTGTCCCTTTCTCCTTGCTCTTTGGGGCAGTATGGATTTTGGTAGAATTTGACCCTTTAGTCTGCGAGCGGGTAATTCTGCCTGATATTGTGTCTAACGGGCCGGGCGCGGGGGACGCGGAGGGCTCGGGGGGCACTACGGGCGGCTCGGGGGGCACTACGGGCGGTGTTGTAGGAAGGAGGAAACACAGAGGCCGGCAAATCATTCCACAGCCGAGCTGTTGAACACAAGAACGAGTCGAAGAAACGACCCGTTCTCATGTGACATATGTCAACTGTGTACAAATGTTGGGCACGCGTTTGGCGTGTTTCCCGACTATTCACCGGTGCCGAAGGGATCAATGATGCTAGTTCCTCGGAGCATTTTCCATTGTAATACCATTAGAACAAGGATAGCATTCCCACCCGACGCCTGTGCTCTAAAGATTGCAATCCGTCTGTTAATATGGGAGAATCTATCAAACGGACCGCCCGTTTCTGCACAGAGTCGAGGGTATTTTTCAGGTATTTTGGAGCTCCAGACCAGAGGTGGCTGCCAAATTCAACCGTGGGGCGCACTTGCGATTTGTACAGGGTTAGCAGTTGTGTACTATTAAAGTATCTGCGGGCCCTGTACAGTACGCCCAGTTTTTGGGAGGCTAACTTTACTCTGGCTTCGATGGAGCCCCCATACCTGAGCTGGTCACTTAGGGTTACACCAAGCATATCAATGGAGGGCCTTTTCGGAAGATTGCTTCCGTTGAAAGAGACTAGATTTTCATTTCGATCCCTTTTAGACGTAATCAGACAAGATTGGGTCTTTGAAACATTAAATTCAACGAGATTATTTTTACCCCAAGAGAAAACACTCTCGAGGTAACCGTCCATTCTTTGCTTCAAAGCCTTACGAGCTGTTGGAGTTTGTGAGCCCTTTGGGGGCTTGTCAAACAAAAAGCTATCATGAACTGTACTGTCATCCGCGTAACAATGAATTGGTGCACATGACAAAAGGTCGTTGATGTGCAACAAAAACAAAGTCGGAGACAGAACCGAACCCTGCGGGACGCCAGCATTTATCGAGTGTGAGAAAGAGGTGAAACCATCGACTACCGTCTGAATCGACCTCTCCCTCAAGAAGTCGGCAATCCACGTACCACAAGGATGCGGGAAGTCCATAAGAATGCAGTTTGTTGACAAGTCCTCGGTGCCAAACCCGGTCAAAGGCCTTGGAGATGTCCAGTGCAACCGTTTGGGTCTCACCGAAACGTTCCAGGCATCGCCCCCAAACATGCGTCACATACGCGAGAAGATCACCGCACGAGCGGTTCCGCCGGAATCCGTATTGACGGTCATTAATAATTTTGTTCTTCTCGAGGTATGTGAGCAGTTTGTTGATCACACGTTCCATCACCTTAGACAGAACTGATGTGATCGCTATGGGGCGGTAGTTGGCCGGGTTGGAGCGGTCACCCTTCCTTTGGAATAGGATGGATAACCGCTTTTTTCCAACCAGAGGGCACAGAGCCAGTCTTCAGGGACAGTTTAAAAAGCTTCGTCAAAATTGGAGCTATTTCTGCAGCGCACCTTTGCAGTACCAGGGCAGGTATTCCATCAGGCCCACTAGCTTTATTAACATCAAGCCCTCGTAAAACATGGAGTACTTCCCGATGCCGGATCCTCAGCTTTTTCATACGAAAACCGCAGTGAGGAACCGACGTCGGGACAGCACCTTGGTCATCGAGGGTTGAGTTATCCGCAAACATTTTACCTAGTAAGTTAGCCTTTTCGGTGGCGGTGTTTGCTAGTGAGCCGTCAGGTCTGGTAAGAGGTGGCAGACTGGATTTGCAGAAATTGCGACCTATTGAGCCCGCAAGCGACCAGAATTGCCTGCTGCCATGCGGGCATGCAGTCAGCTTTCTGCTGATCTGCTGGTCGTGCTCGAATTTTGACCTATTTATGATTCTCTTGGTTTCCTTTGCCATTTTGTTGTAAGCTGTTCTGTCTTCGGATGTTCTAGATGTGTTGTAGGCTCGGTAAGCCGCGTTTTTTCGTCGCACTGCTTCAGCGCATTGTCGACTGAACGACGGCTTTGAGCCTACACCAGTTTCCTTAACAGTAGATTGGATGAAGCCATCCATCGCGGATGTGATGACTTCACCAATTTCCTGGGCACATCTTGAGGGATCCGAAGTCCGAAAACAGACAGCTGACCACGGAAAAGCATTAAAATGTGCCCGCAGACCGAACCAATCTGCTGACCTATAGTGCCACACTTTTCTCTTTAGCCTCTTGTTTGGTGGTCTGAAGTTTACAGGGATTGATGTCGTCACCAGGCGGTGGTCGGACGATCCTAAAGGCGCTGTGACTTCAATCCTGTAACCGTGTGGCACAGTAGTTAAAAATAGGTCTAACAGGTTGGAACGGTGAGTCTGGACATCAGGAACCCTTGTAGGCTCCTGAACCATTTGCTCCAATCCGTAGCAAAGGGCAAAGGATTCCGCTTGGCGTCCAGTCGAGTCTGTTGATCCTGAGAACTTCAACCAAGGTTCGTTATGAACATTGAAGTCCCCCAGGACCACAAACTCTGCCGTAGGGTAGCGGGGCAAGAGGTCATCAATAGTGTCGCTTAAATGTTTGAAGAGCTCGGACGTGTCTGATTCGCTAAGGTTCGGTGAGCGGTATAAACACGCGTAGAATCTTACCGTACTGGCAAGATTGACGCGTAACCACATTACGTCGAATCTGGAGTTTTCCAGATTCAACAGTCGCACACAGTTGACGTCAGCTCGACTATAGAGACAGACACCTCCTTTAGGTCTGAACTTGCTTGCGAGGGTGAAGCCCGGGCAGTCCAGATAGGAGGCGTCTACAGGCTCGGCTATCTGCGTTTCAGACAGGAATAGTAGGTTGGGGCGTTGAGTAAAAAGGTGGTGGTGGACGGAGTTTAAATTAGTATGCAGGCCGCGAATGTTGGTGTAATTCACCAACATTTTTGGCCTGCGCCGGGTCTCCTACTACTCGCCGCTGTAATGCAGTTAATATTTGTTGTTTGTGTTGTCATGAATTTTTTAAATATTTTTATGATAGGGTGTGGGGGGAGGGAGGTCTGGGAAGGAAAAGGTATGAGGGGTGGGTAGGAAGCTGGGGATCAGAGTGTCCAAGAGTGATGAACGAATGAATCCAATCCACCCACTGCGGTGCAAGGCGATGGGTAGGGAGAGTCCGGCTGGAGAGGTCACCCGATGCGCCCCAAACAACACTGCTGGGTCCCCTCCGGTCACGAACCGGCACAACAGCAGCGGCGGGGTTTTAACACTCGTTGATGGGGCAGCCCACCCTCAGTCGTGAGCTTGAGGGTCGGGCCCCTGTACTACCGAGCGGCCCGGACAGCGGTAACCGGTTGTAAAGGGTCTCCCTCAACCAGCATCTCAGAAGGTGGGCCGACGCACCCACCATCAAGACTTGGACAAACATTTCCCCAAGAACCCGGGCACCCCTGCTAAGTCACCAAACGTAGCGAACCACTTGGGGTGACCTGTGGCGACAATTAATTTAATCATCATTAATTTAATCATCATGTGCATTGTAGTAACCTAAATTTGGTACCTTCACGAGCGCCACTTTGAGATCATTAAATGCGTTAATTTGGGCATCGCCCCAGTCATCTTGAATGTCCATGTTTCTTCCCGTTCTTTTCCGTAACAATTGCTTAAGGGGTTCTGTTACCGTTGCTAAATGGGGTATCCATTTTCCCACGAAATCCACTAAGCCCATAAAGCTCTGCAGTTCAGCGATATTCGTTGGGGCTCTAAATTCCTTTATAACCAAGATATACTTGTCTAGTTGTTTAACTCCCTGTTCTGACAGTTCATGCCCTAGGAAGTGGATTTTCTTCATTCCAAAAATGAATTTATCGTCCCTCAAACTCATGTTATTTTCTTCTAACACTATCATAATTCTTTTTTCCTTCCATGTCTCTGTTCCTACTCTGTTGATTGACTAACTTTCCATAGGTTTCATACCAAAGTTTCCTAATTGACGATCTATGGCTTCCAGTGCATTCGCTTCTGCAACTTTTCATCCAAACCGATCTTGTCCCCTGTTTTCAATATCTTTTTTCGGGGTTCTTCTGAATTACCCTTTTTAGTTATTTGGTCTATGATATGCTTGTTTTCTTTATTCACCAAACTGACACTTCTTGGCCTGTAGTCGAAGTCTGACAACAATTTTTTCGAACTTCTCATCCTGTTCCTGTTTTAGGAGACGAAACAGATGTCGCTTATATACTTTGCTCTGTTTAGGTGCAAAGTAGTTGTCTAATTTTTTGTTCACGTTTAACATCGCAATGAAGGTTCACCTTCAGTTGCATTAGCTTTCGGGATGTTGTAGAAAATTTTTTGTAACTCGGGACCACCGATATGTAAAAGACTAGCTATTTTCTTTGCCTTGGTGTGTATGCCTGTCGCCTCGAGGTAAAGGTTCAGACTTCTTTTCCATCTTTCCCAACGGGTAGAAACTGAACCAACCTCCCCTTCACATTCGAACCTCTCGAAAACTTCGCAATTTAATGCCAAGAAGGTATATGTACGCAATTTAATGCTATACGGTAAATCTCCGCAATTTAATGCAAGTTGTACTATGTATTCATCGATATCTGCAATATAATGCTTTTATTATTTTTTTCGAATCTCTCGAAAACTTTGCAATTTAATGCTATACTTGTAAATCTCCGCAATTTAATGCAAGTTGTACACTAAGTATTCATCGATATCCGCAATACAATGCTTTTATTATCTTTTCCGAACCTCTATAGGGGTATGTCCGCAATTTAATGATATACCGGTATATCTCCGCAATTTAATGCAAATTGTGCACTAAGTATTCATCAATATCCGCAATATAATGCTTTTATTATTTTTTCCGAAACTCTTGAAAACTTCGCAATTTAATGCCATGTAGAGGTATATCCGCAATTTAATGCTATACCGGTACATCTCCGCAATTTAATGCAAATTGTACACCAAGTATTCATGAATATCCGCAATAAATTGCTTTTATTATTATTTTTTTTAAGTCATACTCATACTCATATTGCAACCTTACTGTAACTAAATGCTCAGTCGCAATTGAATGCACAGTCGCAATCTAATGCACAGTCTCAATTTAATGCTAAGTCGCAATTCATTGCCAATTCGCAATTTAATGCATAGCCGCAATTCAATGCATAATCGCAATTTAATGCCAATTCGCAATTCAATGCCAAGTCGCAATTTCATGCCAAGTCGCAATTTAATGCCAAGTCACAATTTAATGCCTAGCCGCAATTCAATGCAGAGTCGCAATTTAATGCCAAGTCGCAATTGAATGCCCAGCCGCAATTTAATGCAAAGTCGCAATTTAATGCTAGTCGCAATTTAATGCCCCGCCGCAATTCAATGCAAAGTTGCAATTGAATGCCCAGCCGCAATTTAATGCAAAGTCGCAATTTAATGCAAGTCGCAATTCAATGCTAATTCGCAATTTAATGCATAACCGCAATCCAATTCATAATCGCAATTTAATGCCAATTCACAATTCAATGCCAAGTCGCAATTTAATGCCAAGTCGCAATTTAATGCCAAGTCGCAATTTAATGCCCAGCCGCAATTCAATGCAGAGTCGCAATTTAATGCCAAGTCGCAATTGAATGCCCAGCCGCAATTTAATGCAAAGTCGCAATTTAATGCTAGTCGCAATTTAATGCCCCGCCGCAATTCAATGCAAAGTTGCAATTGAATGCCCAGCCGCAATTTAATGCAAAGTCGCAATTTAATGCAAGTCGCAATTTAATGCTCCGCCGCAATTCAATGCAAAGTTGCAATTGAATGCCCAGCCGCAATCTAATGCAAAGTCGCAATTTAATGCCCAGCCGCAATTCAATGCAGGTCGCAATTTAATGCCAAGTCGCAATTGAATGCCCAGCCGCAATTTGATGCAAAGTCGCAATTTAATACAAGTCGCAATTTAATGCTCCGCCGCAATTCAATGCAAAGTTGCAATTGAATGCCCAACCGCAATTGAATGCCCAACCGCAATTTAATGCAAAGTCGTAATTTAAGGTCCAGTCGCAATTCAATGCCAAGTCGTAATTGAATGCCCGGCCGCAATTTAATGCAAAGTCGCAATTTAATGTCAAGTCACAATTCAATGCCAAGTCGCAATTTAATGCCCAACTGCAATAAAAACTGCTCACCACCGCACGATACTTTCGGTGATTATCGAAGAACATTATATGTCTCTTACCACTCATTGTAATGTGTTACTCGAGTGACCTTGTATATATAATTCTGTATTTTTATTTATGATGTTTTTGTTTTTGTAATTGAATGTATCTGTATTTAATTGTAGATTTTTATAATTGTGAAATAACTGAATTTTATAACTGGATAGTTCTCACGTAAGTGCAAACATCTGTAAAACCCCGTATAAATAAATAAATAAATTCATTTTAATAAGTAGGTAGGTATGGTTGACAATTCCGTTGGTATATCACTCCCCTTAAATGCTCTCATAGGAACCTAGGTTACCTAAAGTCCTCCGTTCATGGAGACACCCACAACCACGCGATTGTGACGCAACCACAAGCACTCTGTAGATGTACTACTCTTTATTAATGCTGGCTTCCGTACACGGCACTACCCGAAATATACTGAACTAGATCATTTTTTACGTGCAGCCGTGGAGTTACCATGATTTCAAGCGATGTCAAATTCCTTTTTTCCAGCATCAATCCATGCCTTTTCCACTAAATGCCCTCTTACATATTCTGGTAAAGTAATTCTAGTAAACACGCCGTTTTTCCGATTTCCAAAACAAATTTAACATTAATTTCATGTTCCGACGCCATTCCTGTCAAACGACAAATAATAGAACAACTACGCAACTGACAGCCAAATGAGTGCACTTACCTAGCTTTACATTTTTTTTGTAAAAAAATCCTTAGATTACTTACAGTTTACCTCGTCGCCACATGTTAAGGTTAATATTAAGAAAGAACAAGTAACACTCATCTTAACTGATATCGGCTCACGGCAAGCGTCCACGCGTCTTCTCTGTGCAGTCGGTCGCCCAGTACCGTCCTACGCCCCACAACTCCGCGCGCGCACTCCCTGAGACAACAGAGTTATTCACAACTATACATGTGTGAATACACTACAGTTGGAACCTTGTTATTCCATGGGGTCGACTTGTCAACACAAATCAAAGCATTGAATTTTTTGGTGTAAGCCTAAATGACTTTCGGCAGTCGTTACGCAATGTGGTTTTTTAAAGTCTTTTTAAATCCATCTTCAAGCTACTTGTAGTTACATATCTTCTCTATGTACTTTTATATTATATGTATTTTGTCAATGCTTTTCATCTATATCTCCTTTCATTGTGATCTCTCCTTTTTTTTCTATTCGTGTTATTGTTATATTGTTAATTGGACTATTTGTCCGTAAATTAATAAATAAATAAATAAATGAATGAATGAATGAATGACTGAATGAATGAATGATTGAATGAATGAATGAATGAATGAATGAATGAATGAATGAATGAATGAATGAATGAATGAATGAATGAATGAATGAATGAATGAATGAATGAATGAATTAATTAATTAATGAATGAATTAACGAATTAATGAATGAATGCATGAATGCATGAATGAATGAATGAATGAATAAATAAATAAATAAATAAATAAATGTGGGCGTAAAAAAGAGTAAATAAATAAATAAAGTACTTACAGGGACCTGGCAGGTTCCTCCTGTGATAACAGGCGCATTGTCATCTATATTTATTAGTCGCACTATGATGTGACAATAAAGAATGTGATTATCATTTTCTTTGATTTCACAAATTACACCAAGCGTCTCAACTCCAAACTCGAAATCTTGTCGGTTTTTGATAATCAAGTACCAGCGGTTTCCATCTATTTCCACTCCATCCCTTATTTCAGCGCCTAAAAGGGTTAACCCTGCACCATCTATAATGACTGGAGCAGTGGAACCTAAAACAAATCAGTGTCTTTCATTTATAAAAAAATAATAAAAAAGCAGCAATGCTATCCAACACTATTACTTTTTTTTTTTAACATTAACTCCACACAGGAGGCCCTGGGGAAAATGATTTCCCTCAGGGCCTATGTCATTTGGGATGCTGTGTGGAGGGTCTTTTTGGGGAGAGGGAGGAATGAACATTGGTCTTGAAGAGACCCATGTTGTAGGAAGGAGGAAACACAGACACCGGCAAATCATTCCACAGCCGAGCTGTTGAACACAAGAACGAGTCGAAGAAACGACCCGTTCTCATGTGACAAATGTCAACCGTGTACAAATGTTGTGCACGCGTTTGGCGTGTTTCCCGACGATGCACCGGTGCCGAAGGGATCAATGATGCTAGTTCCTCGGAGCATCTTCCACTGTAATAACAGTAGAACAAGGATAGCATTCCCACCCGACGCCTGTGCTCTAAAGATTGCGATCCGTCTTTTAAGATGGGAGATTCTATTAAACGGACCGCCCGTTTCTGCACAGAGTCGAGGGTATTTTTCAGGTATTTTGGAGCTCCAGACCAGAGGTGGCTGTAAATTTAACCGTGTGGCGCACTTGTGATTTATACAGAGTTAGCAGTTGCGTAATATTAAAGTATCTGCGGGCCCTGTATAGTACGCCCAGTTTGTTTCTATCAATATCCAATATCCATGTTTTTAGGTGGACAATTCGAAAATTAGTCATTTTTCGATCAATTTCTAGACGTATCGCTATTTTGTAGAAAAAAATCTAAAATGCTTTCGAACGGTTTTTTTATCTACTAAAAGTGCTTTTTATAATTTGAAAAAAATATTTGTAATTTTTTCGTTGAAATAGACTTAGACCGTTGATCGTTGCGCAGATTTGTTAAATTTTAAAACGAAATGTTGCATTATACAACACCGATTTCAAATCACAAAATCGCACCGTTTTATAAGTATTCAATAAATAATCTAGGAAATCTTCTTTTAAGAGTTTTTATTTTAGTCTAAAATATGTAGGTATTAAATAAAATTTAAAAAAAAAATCCAAGCACGCGTTCTGTGCCGATAATCCTTTTGTTTTTCTATGAATTTCAAAGGAAAATGCGCCCAAAATGAGGATGACTTTCAGATCTCCTGTTTACCCGCCTTCTTTTTTATTTATTTATTTTATTTTAAATGCACATTTACAGTTATACATAACCAATAATAAACATACATTTTATTTTATTAAGTAATAATAGCCTTTTTGAATTGATCAATATTTAGTTAAAAAATATCTATATCAGGGGGCAGGAAATTTAGTAAAATAATCATTTTTCCGAGAGGCATTACTAATGGTAAGTTGTTTCTGCATCTCGGAACAACAAAAGTTCTGTGTCTGCGTGCTCTTGTGAAGTTGTCGGGGACATAAAACTCAAATTTTTGTAATATATCGGGAATACAGATGTTACCGTTTAAAAGTTTAAATGCTGTTGTCAGCAAAGCAGTTTTCCTTCTTTCGGCGAGGCTATTAAAACCCAGCATGCCGGACAAAAAGGCTGATGGATATAACCAGGGATAATATCCGAAGTCTCTAAGATACAAATATCTCAGAAACTTCTTTTGCACTTTCTCAATCATTTGAGAGTATGTTAAATCCACTGGTCCCCATATTACTGAACCACTTTCCAAAATGCTACGTACTAAACTATAGTATAGCAAACGATTTAATTTGGTAGGCGGGTATGGGTACCGCCGCCCTGGGAACCATTTATTGGATGACCAACACCTCTCGCCACAGGTCACCCCAAGTGGTTCGCTACGTTTGGTGGCTTAGCAGGGGTGCCCGGGTTCTTGGGGAAATGTTTGTCCCAGTCTTGATGGCGGGTGCGTCGGCCCACCTTCTGCGTGGCGGGCCGGATTGAGAGATGCTGGTTGAGGGAGACCCTTTACAACCGGTTACCGCTGTCCGGGCCGCTCGGTAGTAAAGGGGCCCGACCCTCAGGCTCACGACTGAGGGTGGGCTGCCCCATCAACGAGTGTTAAAACCCCGCCGCTGCTGTTGTGCCGGTTCGTGACCGGAGGGGACCCAGCAGTATCGTTTGGGGCGCATCGGGTGACCTCTCCAGCCGGACTCTCCCTACCAATCGCCTTGCACCGCAGTGGGTGGATTGGATTCATTCGTTCATCACTCTTGGACACTCTGATCCCCAGCTTCCTAACCACCCCTCATACCTTTTCCTTCCCAGACCTCCCTCCTACCACACCCTATCATAAAAATATTAAAAAAATTCATGACAACACAAACAACAAATATTAACTGCATTACAGCGGCGAGTAGTAGGAGACCCCGGCGCAGGCCAAAAATGTTGGTGAATTACACCAACATTCGCGGCCTGCATACCAATTTAAACTCCGTCCACCACCACCTTTTTACTCAACGCCCCAACCTACTATTCCTGTCTGAAACGCAGATAGCCGAGCCTGTAGACGCCTCCTATCTGGACTGCCCGGGCTTCACCCTCGCAAGCAAGTTCAGACCTAAAGGAGGTGTCTGTCTCTATAGTCGAGCTGACGTCAACTGTGTGCGACTGTTGAATCTGGAAAACTCCAGATTCGACGTAATGTGGTTACGCGTCAATCTTGCCAGTACGGTAAGATTCTACGCGTGTTTATACCGCTCACCGAACCTTAGCGAATCAGACACGTCCGAGCTCTTCAAACATTTAAGCGACACTATTGATGACCTCTTGCCCCGCTACCCTACGGCAGAGTTTGTGGTCCTGGGGAACTTCAATGTTCATAACGAACCTTGGTTGAAGTTCTCAGGATCAACAGACTCGACTGGACGCCAAGCGGAATCCTTTGCCCTTTGCTACGGATTGGAGCAAATGGTTCAGGAGCCTACAAGGGTTCCTGATGTCCAGACTCACCGTTCCAACCTGTTAGACCTATTTTTAACTACTGTGCCACACGGTTACAGGATTGAAGTCACAGCGCCTTTAGGATCGTCCGACCACCGCCTGGTGACGACATCAATCCCTGTAAACTTCAGACCACCAAACGAGAGGCTAAAGAGAAAAGTGTGGCACTATAGGTCAGCAGATTGGTTCGGTCTGCGGGCACATTTTAATGCTTTTCCGTGGTCAGCTGTCTGTTTTCGGACTTCGGATCCCTCAAGATGTGCCCAGGAAATTGGTGAAGTCATCACATCCGCGATGGATGGCTTCATCCAATCTACTGTTAAGGAAACTGGTGTAGGCTCAAAGCCGTCGTTCAGTCGACAATGCGCTGAAGCAGTGCGACGAAAAAACGCGGCTTACCGAGCCTACAACACATCTAGAACATCCGAAGACAGAACAGCTTACAACAAAATGGCAAAGGAAACCAAGAGAATCATAAATAGGTCAAAATTCGAGCACGACCAGCAGATCAGCAGAAAGCTGACTGCATGCCCGCATGGCAGCAGGCAATTCTGGTCGCTTGCGGGCTCAATAGGTCGCAATTTCTGCAAATCCAGTCTGCCACCTCTTACCAGACCTGACGGCTCACTAGCAAACACCGCCACCGAAAAGGCTAACTTACTAGGTAAAATGTTTGCGGATAACTCAACCCTCGATGACCAAGGTGCTGTCCCGACGTCGGTTCCTCACTGCGGTTTTCATATGAAAAAGCTGAGGATCAGGCATCGGGAAGTACTCCATGTTTTACGAGGGCTTGATGTTAATAAAGCTAGTGGGCCTGACGGAATACCTGCCCTGGTACTGCAAAGGTGCGCTGCAGAAATAGCTCCAATTTCGACGAAGCTTTTTAAACTGTCTCTGAAGACTGGCTCTGTGCCCTCTGGTTGGAAAAAAGCGGTTATCCATCCTATTCCAAAGAAGGGTGACCGCTCCAACCCGGCCAACTACCGCCCCATAGCGATCACATCAGTTCTGTCTAAGGTGATGGAACGTGTGATCAACGACAAACTGCTCACATACCTCGAGAAGAACAAAATTATTAATGACCGTCAATACGGATTCCGGCGGAACCGCTCGTGAGGTGATCTTCTCGCGTATGTGAAGCATGTTTGGGGGCGATGCCTGGAACGTTTTGGTGAGACCCAAACGGTTGCACTGGACATCTCCAAGGCCTTTGACCGGGTTTGGCCCCGAGGACTTGTCAACAAACTGCATTCTTACGGACTTCCCGCATCCTTGTGGTACGTGGATTGCCGACTTCTTGAGGGAGAGGTCGATTCAGACGGTAGTCGATGGTTTCACCTCTTCCTCACACTCGATAAATGCTGGCGTCCCGCAGGGTTCGGTTCTGTCTCCGACTTTGTTTTTGTTGCACATCAACGACCTTTTGTCATGTGCACCAATTCATTGTTACGCGGATGACAGTACAGTTCATGATAGCTTTTTGTTTGACAAGCCCCCAAAGGGCTCACAAACTCCAACAGCTCGTAAGGCTTTGAAGCAAAGAATGGACGGTTACCTCGAGAGTGTTTTCTCTTGGGGTAAAAATAATCTCGTTGAATTTAATGTTTCAAAGACCCAATCTTGTCTGATTACGTCTAAAAGGGATCGAAATGAAAATCTAGTCTCTTTCAACGGAAGCAATCTTCCGAACAGGCCCTCCATTGATATGCTTGGTGTAACCCTAAGTGACCAGCTCAGGTATGGGGGCTCCATCGAAGCCAGAGTAAAGTTAGCCTCCCAAAAACTGGGCGTACTGTACAGGGCCCGCAGATACTTTAATAGTACACAACTGCTAACCCTGTACAAATCGCAAGTGCGCCCCACGGTTGAATTTGGCAGCCACCTCTGGTCTGGAGCTCCAAAATACCTGAAAAATACCCTCGACTCTGTGCAGAAACGGGCGGTCCGTTTGATAGATTCTCCCATATTAACAGACGGATTGCAATCTTTAGAGCACAGGCGTCGGGTGGGAATGCTATCCTTGTTCTACCGGTATTACAATGGAAAATGCTCCGAGGAACTAGCATCATTGATCCCTTCGGCACCGGTGCATAGTCGGGAAACACGCCAAACGCGTGCCCAACATTTGTACACAGTTGACATATGTCACATGAGAACGGGTCGTTTCTTCGACTCGTTCTTGTGTTCAACAGCTCGGCTGTGGAATGATTTGCCGGCCTCTGTGTTTCCTCCTTCCTACAACATGGGTCTCTTCAAGACCAATAAGACCAATGTTCATTCCTTCCTCTCCTCAAAAAGACCCTCCACACAGCATCCCAGATGACATAGACCCTGAGACAAATTATTTTCCTCAGGGCTTCCTGTGTGGAGTTAATGTAAAAAAAAAAAAAAAAAAAAAACGAATCGCGGCTGAGCTGCAAAAGTGTCTGGAGTTGCTTAGCACAAATCCTAGCATTCTTAGAGCTTTGTTGCATATCGTCTCTATGTGGACGTGAAATGTTAGGTGCGCATCAAATGTGATTCCCAAATCTCTCAAAATAACAATGTGCTGAAGAGACGAATAAGACATTTTGTAGTTATAGTAAATCGTTTTGTTCGCCTTGGTGTAGCACATGATAGAGCATTTCTTAATATTAAATCCTAATTTATTGGTGTGACTCCATTCGACGATAGAATTTATATCACTTTGTAGCTGCAAGCAATTTTCCAAAGATTTTATTAAAAGGAATAGTTTAAGGTCATCCGCGAATAAGAGAAACTTAGAAAATTTTATGCAATGATAAATGTCGTTGATAAATAGCGAGAAAAGTAAGGGTCCAAGATTTGACCCCTGCGGAACTCCAGAGTTTGTGATGAAGTTGGAAGATTGAAATATGCCATAAGTTACGTATTGCTGTCTGTTTGAGAAATAACTTAGAAATAGACGTAGAAGTTTCGCTGAAAATCCAAATTGGTCGAGTTTATTTAGGAGAATAAGCGGATCTACCGAGTCAAAGGCTTTTGCGAAGTCGTTGTATGATAATGATTCTTAATGATTTAAATATTACTTCCTCCTACCCTCTTGCTTGACCCGCAACCAACTGACCTCAATGATCTGACTATACATTAATGATTAAAATACTACTTCCTACTATCCTACTACCCTCTTGCTTGACCCGCAACCAACTGACCTCAATGATCCGACTATACCTTAATGATTAAAATATTACTTCCTACTACCCTCTTGCTTGACCCGCAACCAACTGACCTCAATGATCTGACTATACCGTCACCCTACAGCAATAGTGGGAATATCTTAAAAAATGCTGTTCTGAGATAATAGGACTTTTAGGTTTGCGTGAGCTCTAGCAGAATCAAATTAACTAATGTTGCAGATTAATGATATGGCATTAGAGAGGTAAATTATTTAACATCATCACAAAATTATAAAAATAGGTAAATATTTTATTTTTTCATACTAATTTTGACAAAATACACGTAAATCTGGAAATATCTCACTGTTGCGTGGAGTTTTTGGTAATCTTCTCAAATTATCTCAGTGTTGCATAATAATATTAAAGGGAGTAAAGTGGTATAAAAATGAAAGAAAAATATAATTGTGCTTATCAATTTATTGACGTAAAACTTCTTTACGAACGCTTGACTTGGAGAGTAAGCTGGCGAATGAGTGACGAGAGCGTTACGAAAAGCGAGGCGAACGGTAGTTGAGAGGGAGATATAAGTTAGTGAAGATAGAAAGAGAGAGAGTTACTCTTCGTATATTACTCTAGGGGCAAGAGAGAGAGGTGCGAGCACACATTTTCTTTCTCTCTTTCGTAGCCCGTTACGTTATACAGTGCAGGCCTATTGTCTGTATCATACTGTAGGAGCAAAAGAGAGCAGTGCGCGCGCACATTTTCTTTCTTTCTTCCTATCATATATATGGAGCAGAAGTTTTACTTTAGTTGTGTGGTCAGAAGCGTGTTATTACATGTAAAAAATAACAGAAAACCTTAATAATAAAAGCATGTAACAAAATTAACAAAAAACCAAGATTTGTATATATCAAAAATAACAGAAAACCCTAAGAATAAAAAGTATATAATTTTGTTTACAGAATACCTTAAGAATACAAAAAAAACAAATATGTCATTGTGTTGATTCCCTGGAAACCTACAATGAACCTTCATCGTTATTTTCTTCTTGCATATCGCGGTCTTTATTGGCAGTATTAATTAATTCAAAAAAATTATGATTTGGCAAAGAAATAAGAGATCACGCTTTTTATTCGGTGGAATTGTAGGTGGACCTGTATAAACTGGTCCTAAAATTATATTATTCGCATTCCGAACATTCCTCAGTCGCTCTCTCACATTAATACTCTGATTAAATGGATCCTCGGTGTAGGTGGTTTTGTATTTGATAAGTGACGGTTCATCTTTAGTGATCTGTAACAAATTAACTTTATTCCAAATACACTTATTTTTGTCCATGTTTATTGAGAAATTTTTTTCAGTCTTCTCATATACCTTCTTCCAGTCAGTGAAGTCTGTTGTTTCCATTTCTGTTAACTTATAACGAGGTTCATTCATCTTGGAACACTTTACAATCATCCCTATCTCCGTTAGATCAAATATTGGGCCTTGTTTTAAAACCCTGACCTTTTCTCTTTCGATGCAAGAATGGATGGAGTCTCCTCCGTTCTCTGAGTGCCCAACAATTAAAAATTTATGAGTAATGATTTGAAAATCAAATGTTTGTATTGCATGCATATACATGGAAAATAAAAATTTATTTTTATTCTGTGTCACACGGTTATCGGAATAAAAGATAACGTTTCCTTTGGCTAAATTCTTTTAAAAAGGTGTATACGCAGGAAGACATTTCGATTGCGCCTCTTTTTGCTACACGTAACAATGGCCCTGTCGAGTTTTGGTATCGTAAATAGAGAAGTTATAAACGTTTAATATGCTCTTATAAAAAAACGTTGATATATTGCCATTTGGCATTAAAAAAAAACAAATAAAATTCCAACAGTGACTAGCAAATTAATGACAGTTGACAGTAAATGTGCCCAAAATTATGACAAGACCGCCGAACTTGGTGAAAACAATAGTGAGACAATTAATTTTTGTCAGTATTTCAACACTTTTTTCAACGACCTTTTGAAAGCAACAGCGGGACAACTTCAATATCTCAGTGTTGCTCTGAGTGACCGACAAATTCAATACAGAGATTTTACTTGTAACACGGGCATTTTTTTTTACAAAATTCCTAGTAATGCATCATGTAGAGCTTACAATTTTACATCGAACTGCATACTTAACTCAAAAGTGGTTTTTTCGAAGATATCTCACTATTGCTTTAGGGTGACGATACCTTAATGATTAAAATATTACTTCCTATTACCCTCTTGCTTGACCCGCAACCAACTGACCTCAATGATCTGACTATACCTTAATGATTAAAATATTACTTCCTACTACCCTCTTGCTTGACCCGCAAACAATCTGACTTCAATGATCTGACTATTCCTTAATGATTTAAATATCAATATCAACTACCGGTAATTCTTTATTTCCCCACGTACCCACTCTTGCTCGACCCAACACATTTGACTCTCTTAATTCCAAATAACTCTATGATACCACAATTACCGCCATTGTAACTAGTTCATAATATTTTTGCTCTGCTTTAAAGTGATTACTAAGTGACAAAAACACTATTATCGGAAAGTTAACGGTAGTGATTGCTATTTGTGACAACATAGTCTAAAATCTATAAACTTTATATAAGCGATTTACCGTACCTACTGAGTGTAATCAGTAAAAACAAAAAACGTAATTTAACATTACTAAGGCGTAACGCAGGTAGCTCATAAATTTATTTTCAAAATGCACTGCAACATTTGCCCGGAGCCAGTAATAACAGAGGAGTCAATTTTTGTGTGCTCGGCTTGCAAAGGCACATTTCATCTAGTCTGTGGGGGAATTACTGAGAACAGTTTCCGTAGACTCACTCAGGAACGGCGTTCCCTACTGAAATGTAAACAGTGCAAAAACTCGAAGACAACTACTGTGACGAGCGCTTCGAGCGTAGTTGATACAGTCAGCGGTAACGAACCTTTGGAGCCAGGTAAAAAAAATACCAATAAAGGACCGTCGACCACAGCTCAGGCCCAGACAAACTTAGAAGATCTGCAAGGGTTAGTCTTGGATAAGACGTCTAATCTCGAAAGAAAACAAAATGATATCTTGGAACAAAACAATAAAATTCTAGAAAGCATTCAATTCATGAGTGCACAATACGAGGACTTCCTAGGAAGGATCCGTGAAATTGAATCAAGGAATGAGGAGCTTACAAAAAAGAACATCGATTTGGAAGCCAGGATTAATGTTCTGGAAAACTGTCTAGAATTCCAGGAGCGGGCTCTGAAGGCCAACAACTTAGAAATCAGAGGCATACCAGAAAATAAAGGAGAAATACTACAAGACGTCATTTTTAATATATGCCAAAAAACTAAGTCGAACATCCAAATCAAGGACATAGACGCTATTCATCGCGCAGCAAAAAAAAAAATAATTATCACCCGAGAGAAATTATAATCAAACTAAAATCGAACATAGCCAAAGAACAGCTGTTAGCGGATGTGAAATCATACAACAAAAACAACCCGAATTTGGAAGACAAATTGAATACTTCGAACATTGGAATTGCGGGACCGAGTACCAGGATCTACGTCTCCGAACAGCTGACATTTCGAGGCAAGCAACTATTTTGGAAGGCAAGACAAGAAGCGAAAACGCGAGGTTACCGTTTCACGTGGTCGAAGGCGGGGCAGATATATGTCAGACGGGACACGGGGTCCAATGCAATATGTATATCTGATGAAAGCAAGCTCGCAACTATGTGATGCAACTGAAAGAATCGTACTACCGAGGTATGTACCGTCTCGCTCGTTTCCAGGTATATGCAATAAATCATTAACTCGGCGAGATGCGAATTTACCAATGTTCATTATATTATTAACCAGAATTTACATAGTTTAAAGTTAATTAATTATTTCATTGCACAAAGAAGGTACGAGCACCCGCCTCGCTCATTTTCACTTGTTATATTTTTACCATACATATATAATAATTTGTTATCACGATGTTTCATCGACTTTAAACATTCTGCATTATATTACCAAATCACTAAATTATTTCCATACACACCTATCCATGCAACCACACTGGGAATAGTTTTTAAATTTAATAATATATTACTGGAACACTTTTCTCTATGCCACATACAACCAACATGTAATTATGTTCGATTTACCTTGTGATATTGATAACCATCCAGGTACATACTGTAACTTGAATATAATTGATGATCTAAATAATATAAAAAACTATAATTGGGGCTCTTACAGTCTAAAAATTATACACCAGAACATTAGAAGCATTTCAAAACTTGACGATTTCCTCATTTTTCTAGAGCAATTTAATTGCGCATTCGATGTCATAATATTAACGGAATGCTGGATAAATAAAGAGTACACCTCTAAAATGATTCACAATTACTCGGAACATCACACAAATATAAATTTAAATAAATCCAGTGGAATTGTAATTTACATCAGAAATGGTCTACAAGCACAAGTCGACGAAATTTTACTACCACAAGCAAACTGTATGAAAATCGTATTGAACAATAACTTATGTATTTTTGCAATCTATAGATCACCCTCATTCCAAAATATTGACACTTTTTTGAATTCTTTACAATCAATCATCAACAGTTCAAAACAATTAGAACGGCAAATTATTTTAGGCGATTTAAGTATTAATACGATTTCTGAGTACCGCCGTCAATCCGAAGATTATCTATGTTTGCTTACGGAAAATGGGTTCATACAGACAATTAACAGCCCTACCCGAGAACAGGGCACAAGTAAATCTTGTCTAGACCACATTAACATCAAAAAAATTAAACACATCGAATCATTTGTTATCCACACCACAATTTCTGACCACTACACTACAGCTCTCTGCCTTAAAAATAAACTTCCCACTACTGCTAAAATTAAATACATACCTCGAATAAACTACTTCAACCCACTTGAGGACTTAAATTCAGAAAAATGGGAAAACGTTCTAGACCAAAGGGATACTGATTTAGCAATGACGAAATTCTTCACCAAATTACACGATTACATATCTAAACACACTAGTAACAAAATTATATCTAACAAACAATTAAAACTAACGCCATGGATCACCCCTGGTCTTGTTAAATCAATACACAGGAGGAATCAACTTCACAAAAAGGCGAATAGGAACCCAGAGAATATCATACTACAAACTCGATATAAAAAATATAGGAACTTGTGTAAAAATTTAATTACATCAACTAAAGAAAACTACTTTAAAAAAATTATTTACGAAACCAACTATACATCAAAAACGCTATGGGAAGCATTTCGTAATATAACTAAAACTATAACTAAAATCAATAAATCATCTTAAATTAAATCATTGAACATTGATCACACTATCACGTCAGATCCAATAAAGATGGTAAACTTTGCAAATAACTACTTCGCGTCAGTGGGAACCACACTGTCAAAAAAAATTCTTGATAAATATAACACAACTGAAACTGATCTTGCTAAGATAACATGCTGTAATCTCAGTCATAAAATAGATAACATTCGAACTACATCACAAGAAGTGATGAAAATAATTGACGAGCTTAAGTCAACCAATGCGTGTGGCCCAGATAGGATCTCTTCAAATCTGTTAAAAAATATAAAATCCGCCATAGCATCACCGATATCGTTCATTTGTAATCTAAGCTTTAACTCTGGAAAATTCCCCAATCATTTAAAACAATCAATTGTTATTTTACTTCACAAAAATGGGGATAAATCACAGATTAACAACTACCGACCAGTTTCTTTGATCAACTCTGTGTCTATAATTATTGAGAAGATTGTTAAGAATCGGCTCAGCCTGTACCTAGAAAACAACAATATCCTTTCCAATAGCCAATACGGTTTCCGACCAGGTTTAGGCACTGAAAATGCCATTGCTAAATTGACAAAAATTATCTCTAATAACATAGATAGAGGTACAAAATGCATTGCGCTCTTCCTGGATCTAGCAAAAGCATTCGACACTATCTCTCACAAAATTCTGAAGATTAAACTACAGCGCATCGGTATACAAGGGCAGCTCTTCAATTGGTTGTGTAGCTATTTAGATAACAGGAGCCAAAGAGTGCTCATCAACGACACTATAAGCGATTCAGCTAATATTAAATTCGGTGTACCCCAAGGAAGTACTTTAGGACCACTTCTATTCAATATATATATAAATGATCTATGTAACAGTTCCTTTGCCGACCACATTATCACCTTTGCTGATGATTCAGTCTTACTATTTGAAGACAAAAGCTGGAATGTTGTTCACAGTAAAGCAGAAGTAGGGTTAAACAAGGTCAAACAATGGTTCGACAATAATCTCCTAACACTTAATCTAGATAAAACCAAATACATCCGTTTCAGAGCAACACAAGCAGGAGAACCAAAAGAAATACACAACATCATTATTCACCATTGTATTGACCGGACCACATGTAAATGCTTAAACTTAGAATGTGTCGATAGTATAAAATATCTAGGAATTATCATAGATAAATCTCTGAGATGGGACGAACATATTGTCTCGACTTCCACAAAGATTAGAAAGCTTACTCATCTATTCATGTCTGTTAGAAATATTCTTTGCGTAAAAGATCTGAAACAAATGTACCATGCCTTGTGTAACTCACTGCTAGAATATGCATCCTTGGGATGGGGCGGCTGTTCCAAAACAATAATTGATCCCCTAGCAAAAGCACAAAAATCACTTCTAAGGGTCATCCTTAAGAAACCATTTAGGTATCCCAGTGAGCTATTATTTAAAGAGATACGAGTTCTTGATGTACGGCAACTATACATAAGAAAAATTATTTTACATACACAAAAACACCGACATCACTATCCATCCATCGATCATCTCCACAACACCCGTCATGCAGGGAGGAATCCAGTAATTCCGCCTACTACAAACACATCACATGCCCAAAGACAATACTCCTACTTAGGGCCTAAATTGTTCAACTTCATACCCGATGCTTGGAAACTGAAAAGTACAAGCATTTTACGGAAATTGGTAAGCAATTGGCTTCTGGATATGGGGAGAGTCGAGAGCGAACATATGCTAACACAATCTCACATACCTAATATGTACTAAAAAGTTTATATTAATGCATAAAAATAAAACTTTTACTCTGTTTTTTGATCCGTGTAAAATAAGGACTGGTCTTTGATTCTTGTAAAATAACGACTATACATTTCTAAAAATAAGTTTTGAAAATTTCTATATAAATACATTGGAAATTCATATTCATATAGTCGGGTTTATAAATGGGTAATTTCTTTTACTTAGGAAAATCTAAAAATAATAGTACATTTATTAAAATTAAATGGTCATAAATGCATTGATGATTCATATGTCAAATATTGGTGTATAAATGTGTAAATTCTAAATATGCAACTGCAAATGTTCTCCAAAATAACCCAGAAAAAATATCATAATTGTGATCTCCCGATAGAAACCATTCACTTATTCGGAATACAATTATTAATGTAATTAAATGTAATGCCTTTGTAACTTCATTGAAAAAAAATTGGTTAACTTTTTTACCTAAAATATTGAATTCGAAATTGGATAGGTCCGATGGTTTCGAACTTCTGCAACTCCATAGAGAGGTACAGGAAGTCGGTACCATCGATACATCGCATCGGCTTGGCACAGCGAAAAATACTTATAGGTGTAAATACACGGTTAATGTTGCAATTTTGCAATCCTTGGATCTTACTTTTAAATTTGTTGGTTGGATTTTTATATTATATACGTATTTTTCTAATCGTAACATGTTGATATTATATATCCCACTGTACTAAATTTTTGTTGCCTATATTTTTATTTAATTTATATACTTTTTATTCACATCGTAACTTTATCTAAACTATTTGTTTTCTCATGTTAAAGATGGAGGTACTGCCTTTATTATTTATGTAAAAGCACTCTGGGCGTAAAATAAAAGAAATAAATAAACAACTAAACAAATTAATGTTCTCCAAAACGAGCTTGAAAAATCATTTTTCATATATTTGGATTATAATTGTGTAATTTCTACTATTTAAGAAATTCTAAAAATTATAGTACTTTATTAATATTAAATAGTTATAAATACATTTTGAATTCATATGTCAAATATTGGTTTATAAATGTGTAAATTCTGATTATGCAATTGTAAATGTTCTCTAAAATGGCCTGGAAAGAATCTCCTACTTGTGATCTCACTAAAGAAAACACTCATAGAACATTAATAAATGCATTCACTCTGAATGCATTTATTTATGTTCTCCAAATTGACCTTGAAAAAAATCACATTTTTGCGATTCTTTTAAAGACATAAAGAAACCATCCCTTAATTATATACAATTCTTAGTGTTCTCAAAAGTTGTCTCGACAGAAGGAAATTCCCGTGATATTTTGAACGTAACTATTTCTTTGTTAAGAATATTATGAACTAAATATACAATTTGGCTGTCCTGAAACGGGTATTCTGCCCAGTTGGACAGACAAATGATCACATTGTAATGTATTGTAATATAATATATGCATATGTAAATAAATAAATAAATAAATAAATTTACAAATCCCATATCATCGCATTTCTTAAAAATTGATTAATATTTACAAATCGCATACCATCGCATTATTTAAAAATTGATCAATATTTACAAATCTTATCATCGCATTTTTTTTAAATTGATCAGTATTTACAGATCCTATATCGTCGCATTTTTCTAACATTAATCAATATTTATAAATCTTGTCATCGCATTTTTTAAAAATTGATCAATATTTACAATTTCTTTTAGAATGTAACCCGTTCAGGGGGGGGTCTCCAAAATACCACGCTTGGTACAAGTGAGCGGCGGGGTTTTTAATCACCGGGGGGGGGGGGGGTACGTTCCCTTAATTTTAACTGTAAACAGATGATCAAAAATTCGGCCGGAAAAAAATATTTTAAAATTCATTTTTAACGTCGTTCTAAAATAGTCTACGAAGTTCGGATTTGCGACATGTACGGTCATAATAGATAAAGCATTTCAATAGCTTCGTTTTAAAATAAATGGCTGGCCATAAAAATGTTTGAAATAATTACAATAATTTGTTTACGAATGGTAGGAAAATGTGGTCCAATCTTGGACCGTTATCAATCGCAGAAAAATAAAAAAACTCCATTTTTCGACCATAATCGCTCCAGCTGTATAATATTATTATTGTCTATGCATATAAAAAAATAAATAAAACAAAACTTTCTTACAGGACAACACAATAGTGAGCCAAACGATGCGACAAATTTTGCACGTACGTCTGCTCTCCCCAAAGGAAAAAAAAATCATAATTTTCTTACATCTTTCTCAATCCTGTCAAAGAAATAAGATGCTGCGAGCCATTGGCATCGTCGTGTCGTTACCGTGGATATTATAAAAGCAGTCAATGAGCTTACGAGCATTGACGAGATCTGAATACTAAGATACTTCCCTAATTTCCCTTCCCTTAACGGTGATGCCGTTGACTCTTCATACTTACTGACACCAAATACGTATATTTCTACTGTCTCCGGCAGTCATGAAATGTACGGTGTCAATTAATAAACTACAAACAAAGGCCCTACTAACTTTACAGCGGGAGCCAGGCATTTCAGCCAAGTAAAAATCTGTCCTCCTGTAAATGTTATCCGCCTTCTCTCACAGATGCATAAACTGAAGAGTATATTTTTGTCACCTACACTCACATTTCTTCGAGGGACATGGGACATGTCGTGGTCCTGCGTTCAAAATTTTCTTTAAATTTTCCTTTTAAAGAAAAGCCGAGAGAACCTCTTTTACTAAATGGGGGCTTATGTTTGGTACACACTGGGTGACCATAACTGACAACAAATACGACAACTTGTTTTTATAATACTAGCTTGCCCCGGACTTGTACACATCGTTTTTTGAAATCAGATGTGAATGTAGTAAATCAGTGACTATTTTCCTCATTTTGAACGTCAAGCGTGCAAAATTTCATTAAGGAGTATCAAAATTCTTCTTAAAAGTGGTGGTTTTTCGAAATGTACATAATGACCTTCCTCTTTGTGCAAAATTTCATCAATAAATCTCTGTATAAAACTGTACATTTGTTTAAAAAATAAACCCACATGGGGACATGACTCTTTTCTTTATGTATTGTATCGAAGCGGAAATTTGAAATGCTGTAAAGGACAATAAATCCAAAAACGAGAACGAGAAACGAGTTCTACCCCATGTCTTTGGTTCGTCCCAAACCGTTCAGATCCGTATTAAGAGTAAATTCTGCCTGTTCTACCGGTCTCAACTTACTTTTTTTTAAACTCTATTCCGATGAGATTTTTAATTGTCATCCAGTTCTAAAGATAAGTATACATATATTAGGTCCTTACATATGAAATTGGCGTTTTGCCGTTCTGGCAACTTTGATCTCAAATATCTTCTCTTTGGTTAGGAATTCCAAATTCAAATTTATACAGCTATTTACTCATGTATTTGTGTTTCGAAAATAATAATTCATTTGTTTTTTTCTTTATTGTTTTTTTCTTTGCGTCACTTAGTTTACAAAATGAAAAACTTGAAATATCGCGTTATTTACGAGTACGAGTTCCACCGTGGCACCAGTGCTGCAGAAACGGCTCGAAGGATTAATGATGTGCATGGCGACGGTGCTGCAAAAGAAAACACAGTGCGTTTTTGGTTCCAACGTTTTCGTTCTGGAAATTTTTACCTGCAGAACAAGTCCCGTGGACGGCCGGTGACCAAAGTTGATAATGAAGAATTGAAGGCTATTGTGCAAGCGGATCCATTGCAAACCACGTCCGAGTTAGCTGCAGGCTGCGGTGTTAGTGATAAAACTATTTTAATCCACTTAAAGCAAATTGGGAAGTTGAAAAAGCTTGAAAGGTGGGTACCTCACGAATTGAGTGAAGCAAATCAACAAACGCGCGTTGACCGCTAGACCATATACTGCACAACAGACGGATACCAAATTAGAGGAGTTTCAATTGGAATGTCTAAGACATCCACCGTATTCTCCGGACCTTGCCCCAACAGATTATCATTTTTTTCGAAATTTGGATAATTCTTGCAAGGGAAAAAATTCAACTCCGATGGGGCAGTCCAAACCGCCTTCAAATATTTTATTGATTTCCGTCCAAATGGTTTTTTTTAGTAAAGGGATCGATGAACTACCTATGGGATGGCAAAAGTATATTAAAAAAAATCGACTTTATGTTTCTCCCATTCAAAATGCCAGCTTCATATGTAAGGACCTAATATATATATATATTTAGTATATATATTTAGTATATATATTTAGTTTGTCTTTAAAGGTCGGTTACTCGTTTCACAGCCTAATTTAACCGATGAAGGTTTATTTTCAATTGTATTCCAGTTTATCCGAAACCGATTATAATAAATTGTTCAGCGTTATAACCGTTTGCTACCTACCTTTGTAATTGAAGATGCCCAGAATTACTTCTCCGGCGATCTCTTCATGGATTCCAATTTCTTGCATGAATGTGTATTCTGTCGATCCATAAAAATCATAAGACACTTCAGGTCTTGGGTTAATATTGAGCAAACCGGGTTCTCCCCAAAAGTATTTCTCTGAAAATATAAACATTATATAAAAAAATAATTTTGGAGAATTAAAAAAATTATTCGGAAATGGGAGAACAAACGAAGAAAAAAGAAAAGCATCTCAACAACGCTTGAAAATGTAGAAAAGTCTCTGCCTCAATCGCAAAACATAAGTTACCTTGTAATGTGCCTTTAATTTTTTTAACTTAATTATTTATTCATTTAATAATAAAAATAATATTGTTATTCCCCGCTAAATGTAAGAAATGTACACAGGTATTTTAACCATGTTGATAATTTTGGGTTTCTATTATAAAATTCTGACAAAATCTCTTTCCAATATCGTTTCGGACATCACCCGAAAACTAAAAATTAAAATAATTTTAAAGTAATCCGATTTTTGTCCTTCAAAACTCACATTTATAATCATTAACGTCAGAAAATGCATTAATATATTAACATGTTATACTACTCTACTTTACAACTATACAGGTTTGCAATGCTGAATGCATCTAGGTAACTATTCCTCCCTCTAACTATACCTCCAAACGAACTATCTATGTAGCCTGTGTGGTGTATATCTCCCACAGGGTCAAGGTTATGAAACGGCACTTAGCTCATTCCTTTGCTTACTTGCTAATGTAAAAGATCAATATCGCGATGGCATTTTACTCGTCATCGGAGACTTCAATTTGCCCACCATAATATGAAATGTACAAAACAATGATTCACACTTGACACCCTGCAAATTTTAATACAATTAGTTCCTCACTTGCCGACACAATCCATTACTGTGAATTAAACCAATACAATTGCATAAGAAATGCAAAAAACCGAATCCTCTATTTAGTTACATGTAATGACAAATGCCTTGTTTCTCGTGCATGCGCTCCTCTTGTCAGCGAAACTCGCACCACTCATCGCTTAAGCTTCGATGACACACGGCTAGTTTACAAGCTACTATCTGGGAAATTCACTATCTGTTAGTAAACTTGACCAGTGTCATCGTGTCACTTGCTAACTAGCAGCAACTAGCAGATTGTTGACAATCTACGAAAAAAAGTTGAAAGGTCGTCAACTTTACTCGCCTACACGCTTGCTCCGCTTGCTCGTGATTAGTTTATTTACGTTTCCAACATGGCTTCCGATAAACAGCTGATTTCGGCTGTCATACATCTGAAGAATTAGTTCACGCAGGCGTCGTTATTCTTGTTACTGGCACTAAAAGCGACCTCAGTTTCTTATACTTCTGAGCGAGTGGACAGTTTTGTGTGTCATCATGACAATCTCACTTGCCGATTTTCCCGCATTTAAACTTAGTAGATAGTAGCTTGTAAACTAGCCGTGTGTCATCGAAGCTTTAGAATAAGGAACTCCAGTTCAATTTTTTTTAATGAATAATGAGCTTCTAACTTAAATAACTGCATATTTTTATTTATTTTAAGAGTTAGTTTTAATAGTTAAAATAATTGACAAAGTTTTAATTTTTCAAGATCCCCGAAAACCACCGTATGTGTAGTGAATCGTGTGACGTCATCACTCACTACGTATAAGTTATATTTATTTTCTACATGTGTTCATTTTGGATGACAGTTATATGGAAGAAAGTATGATACTATTCAATCAGTTAAAACATTATTTGGGTGGAATTATTTATTTATTATATTTTTCAATATTATTACGGTTTAGTGGCATAAAAATTGTTTGAAATTATTATTTCTTTAGATTTTAAAATCAATATTATCGAAAACAAAGAATCACCTGCACAAAATAAGTTATAAACCTGTAGGCAAATAAGATACGGCGCCGATCAGCTGTCCGATGACGGCCATTTTGGATTTCGAAGTTCATCGAGCCTGAATAATGGCCCGGACTCGCCAGAGCTTACCAAATTAATACAAATTCATATTCCGACAAGATCAACAAGACCATCAAATTTATTTCATTTGCCCACATGTCGAACTAACATTAGAAAAAAATCCGCAATTTCTCGTATATGTGCGCAAAATATTACAATATACACATTTCAAACAATACCCGTCAGAAATACCGAATGGAAGTAACGTATACGATAAATAATTAATTCAAGGGTGTGGAATATATTGGGAGCATCTTCTATCCTTATCCTATTTTCCTTTCCATCTCCTTCTCACCAAAAAAATAATTTTAAGATACAATAAAACTCCATCTCCAAGTAACTTTTACATAGGAGACCTTTTTGGTTTGTCTTGATTTAACTTTGTATGAATGTATATCTGTATTTATATAGAAGCTGTTTATCTCTTACCAATAAATAAATGAATTATTTGGACTAAAAAATGTAAATGAAATTTTGGCCTCCGGTGACATTACTGATATTTTTTTTCTACAAAAACATTAAAACAATAGTAGGTATTGGACAGTTGAGGGAGGGGTACGTGGTTAGGCGGTTATTCGCCCGAGTGACTAGTGACGACATGCGGAAGTTTTTTTTTGGTTTGATTTACAAGAAAAATGTTTGGAAAAAAAGGTCACCGGAGATCAAAATTTCTAGTACATTTTTTACAAATAATGTCAGAAATTACTAGTTAAGGCTCCGCCACCGGGCCCGAAAAGAAGAAGATGGAGAGATACGAAATTACGAATGTTAGAGGAGAGCGCAAATATTTACAGCGACAATATCGATGCGAAAAAACGACTCGTTTAAAATAGAGCAAAAATCTTGCGGGCATTGTCTTAAACAGCATTTAAAGAAACACTGTGAATTTTTTCATACATATAACTTGTAAAATAACGGAAACAAACGTGTTTATAATAATTTTTGGAGCATACTTTGCGATTTTTTCCTATCGAGGGAATTTTATATAAATTGCGATTCGGACAATGTATAGATATTGTCTTCAAGAATAACAAATATTTTTTCAGAGCTTTAAAACTTAACGTGTTTAAGGGAAATATGTAAGAAATCTGTAGAAATTCGGGTTGCAGACCCTTAAAGTAAGTCAAGACGTACGTCCCTAAACGTCTGTACAAAGATATTTTAAATAATGCCACACCAAAATATATTTTTTCATTAATAATGAAAACTAAAAAAACGACATCGTAATAAAAATCTTTTTAATAACTAATTAAATAACATATATTTATTACGTGCATAATTTGTAAAAATTCTCACCTGGCTCAATGGCTGTCGCAATGGCAAAAGATAAAATCTTCATAAGGATTTGAACACGGCAATAATACAAGAATTCCATTTTTTAATAAAAAACTTTTTTTGTTTGTTTTACTGACGTGTGTCATTGACGGACAACAAATGTAAATTGGTTGAATGTCAGAAAGGAAATTATGCAAAACGATATTAATACATCAGTCAGCATTGATAATTACATATAGCCCCCCCTTACTAATAAACGCGTTTCAAATTTTACACAACTGATAAAAAAGTATTTCTTTATGGTGAAGAGTTGTTTATCAATGGTGTAAAAAATAAAACACCTTTATTAATTAGGCCCTGTATCTATATAATCCTTCGATTTTGGGCGATTAATTTGTACACATAAATTAACAAATTTCGTTGTGCGATAAAAATGATAATAAGATTGTAAAAAGGCTTGTTAATATGGCTTAATATTAAAAGGCTGTAACTTATAACGATACTAACCTGACGAGATCGAATATTAACTCGCACACACACAATACGGTATCATTGTCGATGAATGGAAGACATCGTAGATGTCTAAATCAACTAATCAGTGGCCCAAAGATATTCAAATACAGAAGAGATATGCTATGGTGTCCGCGCAACTGTCGCCGGACTACGCGCTAATTAGCGTAGTTTTCAAACAAAAAGAATTTATCCATTTCGTTGATTTTTTGAAAATGTGCATTAATATTGGTTAACAATATATTTTGAATAAGGAAAGAATTCGTTCATTTAGTTTAACGATCGTTTGGTTTATTCGTTAATTATTTGTTCTTTTAGTTTATTTGTTAATTGGTAAACATATCGGCGACACCCGGAAGCGCAGACCCACATAGTAAAAACAGCAGATAGCATATCTACTTATATTTCAATATCTTTGCAGTGGCCGGTTCCCCGCTGTCTACCGAATGATGTACGATGTACCGTGGCCGGCCCCATATAAACAGTCTCCCGGCCTTGAACTAGCAGACATCCATTTTCGTTATTTGTTTTTTGGAATGTTATGCCGTGTTGCGCTACCTCCTTCTTTAGCCAACGTTTCAGGGCAGTCATCAGGGCAGATCCGGTAGATGTGTGATTTGCCAGATCTGCCCTGATGATGGATAGTGCAATGCTGTCCGAAACGTTGGCTAAAGAAGGAGGCAGCGCAATATAATAATAATAATAACGTAGTATTTATATAGCGCAGTTTTGTGATATTTCACTTCAAGTGCGCTTGATTATAATTAACTTAAAATTAACCTATATAGTGTTCCTTACGAGTCCTTAAAAAATTAATTAAATAATGTGAAATAACGAATATACAAAATATACAAAGCAATTCCTAAAGAACAATATTAACAACAATAGTGAGTGCTGTTTGGCACAGGACAATATATAATGATAAACCATCACGGTGCCATTCAACAAGAATCATTTAAAATAAATTATATAGAATAGGAGGCAGTTAACATTTAGAAATAATACAAAATCAGAGTGCACATAAAACTATAGTAAGGAGGTAATCGAAACCAAACAATACCAGAAACTTGAGGAACATGACTTATTAGTGGATTGAAAAGGAGTTAAAATTCATGAAAGGTATGATTTTTTAAATAAGTTTGTTTTTAAAGCTCTTTTGAATTCAGCCAAGTTCTGGATATTAGTAAGAGCTGAGGGAAGTTTGTTCCAAATGAGCGGGCCAGTTACACGAAAAGATCGATCATAGTAAACGGCTCGATTTGACCTAGAAAGTTCGATTAAACGATTAATAACATTTTTTTTTTTTTTTTGTGAATTACAGACTGTGTCCGTTTACAATACACATGTAACATTAACTACATATATATGATACAAATAACAAGTTATAGATTTTTAGCATTAACATGCCTCTTGAATTCTTCAAGGCTACTATTAAAAATATCGATAGTCTTGGAGGCGTTGTTTAACAGCGCCATACCTCGTGTCATGCTATGCCGAGCCAGTACGTCCGTTCTGCCACGTGGGATACAAAGCAGATCATGGTGACGTCCCTGGCTGTAGTTATTCGGTACGAACAACTTATAGCATTCCAGAAGGTATGGGCTATCTATTAAATTATTAATAATTTTGTACGCCGTTACTGCAAGGGCCACACTCCTCCTCGAGTGGAGACTTTGGTAGCGCGTTTCGGCAAGCAAATCTTCGTGATGCATGAATCGCGGGTACTCTTCGTGCATTCTCAAATACATGTATCTCAAAAACTTTTTTTGAATCTGTTCTAGTTTTTCAATATATTTTTGTTGGTATTTTTTTTTTTTTTTTTTTACAGTGAATACCACACAAGAATCTCAACTGCTCCCGTCTGGAGCCAGTGAGACTATGGCATCCCCAATTGGGGTATGTTGTGAGGCTGAAGATAGTGGGGAGGGGGAGGAGGTGGGGAAGAGGAAGGTTGGGAAGTACCTGGCTATTCAGATCTGGTCACTAAACACGGCTAAAGCCATTTTCAAGCAACGTTTCAATTCTGAATGGTGGTCTTACACCAGGGCGATACTAATATGGGGCCCATACAGCAGAGGCGTATTCAATTTTAGACCTTATAATGCAGTTGTACAAAGTCATCATTGCCTCGGGATTGGAAAATTGTTTGCAGAGTCTTATGACAAATCCGAGAAGCTTGTAGCATGATGTCGTCAACTGCAATATATGGTCCGAAAACGTAAGTTTGGGATCAAAGACTACCCCAAGGTCCGTGATGGATTTTACTTTTGACAATATATCATTTTTGATGCAATAATCGAATTTGATAGGGTTTCTCGAACGTGTATACGACATAGCGACACATTTTTTTGTATTAAAAAAATAATTTATTTTCATCAGCCCATGATGAAATTGAATCTAAATCAGTTTGCAATTTGACACAATCTTGACCATCACAAATTTTCTTAAGTAATTTTAAATCGTCAGCAAAAAGCAGGCAAGTGGAATGTTTGATGCATTCTTGAATGTCATCAATTAAGATTATAAATAGTAGAGGACCTAGGTTTGACCCCTATGGCACTCCAGAGAATGCAGAGAATTCTCTAGACCTGTATCCGTCGATGCAAACATATTGTTTCCTATTCCTTAAATACGTGACAAAAAAATTTAGGAGGGGTTTGTCGAAGCCAATTGACCTTAGAGTAAGCTGCCTATCGCTTAAGTTTTGTCGGACACATAGTTCCAATACATAGGCTGGCGCCATTCCTTGCAATGCTTTGAAGGTCATTAAGCAGATCTTGAACTCTATTCTTTCAGGGCATCGAAGCCAATGAAGATCCCTTAGAAGCGGGGTTATACGGCAATACTTAGATTCACCAAAAATCATTCTCGCCGCAGCATTAAAAACGGACTGGATTCTATTCAATTGTTTTTTAGGCAAGCCAGCATACGCACTATTACAATAGTCCATACGTGAGACAACGAACGAATTTATGAGTGACTTTGCTCCATCAGAGGGAAGGCAACGCCTTATTGATTTTATCTGCCTTAGATGGAAAAAGCCAGAACTTACAGATTTTGAAATTTGTGAATCAAGAGAAAGACTATTGTCTATAGTGAAACCTAGAAATTTTATTTCTGTAGAAGGGATTATATCTGTGCCCTGAATATGGATTGGATTAGAGTCGATGAGGGCTTGCCTTCCAGGAGAAGCTATCCAAATAAATTCCGTCTTGGTCGGATTAAGTTTGAGTTTATTGACAGACATCCAACTTGAGACTGTGTTAATGAAACTAACCACCTCGTTTTTAAGGACGTCTTTTTCATCCGGGGAACAAAACTTGAAAATGAAACGATCATCTGCATAGCCTTGTGATTCAAAGCCAGCTGATTGAATGAGTTTCTCGAGGCGATTCGTATAGAGAATGAAAAGAATGGGACCCAAGACAGAACCCTGGGGAACTCCACATTCTATGGGAGTTTCAGGTGAAGTACAATTATTGAAAATTACTGAGGCTACTCGTCCAGACAGGTATGATGTCATCCATTGGAGAACATCACCTCGAACGCCAAATTCGGTTTCAAGCACATTTAATAAAATACTATGATCTACCGTGTCAAATGCCGCACTCATGTCAAGAACAGATACCAAACCCAACTTACCTGCTTCCATCCCGATGATCAAGTCTGAAATTAACCGCAGAAGAACAGTTTCCGTTGAATGAAACTGTCGATAAGCGGATTGATTTTTGGCAAATAGACCGGCGGAGTTCAAGTACCCCACCAATTGTTTGGCAACGATTTTCTCAAGCAGTTTAGAAAGGAATGGTAGATTGGATATTGGCCTGTAATTATCCGTATTGTCAGTATCAAGATTTTGATTTGAGCGCAACACGGCATAACACCCCAAAAACAAATAACGAAAATACTTTTGGCCGTGAAAATATAAAAACGTATCTAGCAGACATCCAGATCAAGCCCCAAGCTCAATTACCTGAAACTGATTGCGAGATGAGTCGTCCCTTTCAGTGAGGTTAAAGAGTAGGTACCTGGAAGATTGTCCTCCGAATACAAACGGAATGATTGATTTGATTTGATTTGATGTGATTACATTATTTATTTTGTATATATTTTTTATTATATTTCATACTTGAATTGATTTTATTTTATTTTGTAATCGAATTGATTATATTTTGCACTTGAATTGATTTTATTTTATTTTGATTTTGAATTGATTATATTTTATACTTGAATTGATTTTATTTTATATTGACTTGAATTGATTTTATTTTATTATAACCATTTTCATGTACTCAGTAAAATGGCTAGTAGTTTTAAGTCTCCGCATACAGATTCACCCTATAACTGAAACCAGTTCTGTGTTGAGAACGCAACGAAAAAATTTCAGTTGGTGTTTCATTTTTTGACGAATTCCTCGTGTCAGAAGTGCAATTATAAAATTCTAAGCAGCTATAATTAAAGAGGGTTAGCAGTTACGTTATTATTTTTTTTTTGTTAGTTTTAGTAAAATCAGTTCTTTGCTTCGAATGTCGCTCCCCCACCCCGAGATGGAAATGGGAGTGCAGTCCCCCCCCACCCGCATGCCTCATGTGAAGAATCATCATACCTAACTTATTATATAGTGGCGGACGTATAATTTTTGCTCTACTTAACAACGGCTTATTTAGAAAATTGACTTTACCAACAGTTAAGGATTCTCCACATGAGGCATGCGAGGGAGGGCTCACGTGATGTCACAGAAAGCGAATTTCACCAAAAAACTAAACACCTATTAATAACTCTAGTTCTGAAGAGTCAACTTACACTGCTAATTATTTTTAACTAGCGACCCAACCACACGTTGCTGTGACTAACAAAACACAACGCCATCTACTGACAACGCAATTATCCAATCTTTATAACCAACGCCATCTGTTAATTTGCATACATATCAAATCCAGATCGCCCGCTTGCCAGCCCGCTGCCTATCGCCCACAGCCCGCTGCCGCTGCCATATATATTATATATTTCAACCAATTTACACAAAACCTTGACAAATTATATGCTTTAAAACCTTCCTCATGAATCACTCTATCTAATGGTGAAAACCGCATGAAAATCTGTTGCGTAGTTTAAAAGATCTAAGCGTACAGACAACGGGAGAGTTTACTTTATACTATGTAATGATGATACAAGATACGCCAAAATCATAAAAACAAGAGCCAATTCAGTACTTTCATGAATATATCCGTAAACTGGGAACTTGAAAATATAAAAATTCGTAGAGATATCCAGGGCAACAAAAAAAATATTTTTTGTTGAGCTGTGTTATCTATAACTCTACACATTTAACTCAATGTTGGTAGAGTATTATACTGCCCTGAAGAAGGTACAGTTGTAGCGAAAGCCAATCGGCGTAAAATATATAAAATAAAATTGGTGTTTACAAAGTAATTGTTTTATTTTAGATTATATTTTAATAAATTGATTTTGTATTGTAGTTTGAATTGTAGTTTCTTGTAGTTCGAAACCGGTTCGCCCTAAGTAAATAGTAGACTAAGTATCTGGGCTCGAGTGAAGACCTGAAAGCAGTGCATGATGGCGAAAGGAAGGTTCGATTGGGACGCGATAACTTAGGTATCAATCAGTCGAACCGTGCCAAAAGATGTGCGAATTTCTAGTTGGAACCTGATCACCTTGCTTACTTGTCGGAGGAAAGGAGCCAAATTTTGCCAGAAAAGGGTTATTCTGAGTTCGTCAAATATACAATTAACTAATTACATTAACCTACTAAATCCATCTTTATATGTACTTTATAGCAGCAGAATCATAATGGAGGGATGCCAAGCAGACACAAGAAACAATCATAATCAAATTTACTAACAATTAACCATTTGAGTTATATTTAATTACCTGTTCAGTTAAACATGTATAATGTTGATTAGTACAGTTTATTTACGAATTCATTAGGATGTAGGAAATCAAAATAAGTGACAAAGGAAAGTTAGCTCATTTAGAGGAACTATTTAAGGTTAGATTTGCAAGAGAGAGACCAATACAATTTGAAGCTCAACGCCCTGTTTAGAATCAAAAGGTTACCACAAAGATGAAAGTAATTAAAGTCTTATATCATAAATCAAAAAAAAATACACAACGTTTGATGGAGTTTAATTACAACATAAATACGAAAATATTTACGTTCAAGGTCGTAAATAACGTATAAATTAGTTAAGTACATATATCTATAAAGATATGTAGTACAAGGGAGCTTTAAGTAGCTTTCTGTAGTTATCAAAGGAAATAAGGGTCCAATTTTCATGAAGGCTTGTGTGACGTAAGGGAGGAATTTTCCATCCCTACCACACATATGCAAAGAGTTAAAAAAAATTAAATGTCGATCAGAGCCAAGAGAAAAGTAAAAAGAAAATTATATATATATAATAATAATAATATGTAAAAACACCAAAATATCACAACCCTCCCATTTTTTAATTGCAATTTAAAATTTTTGTGTGAAAAAATTTTACGCATCGTTCGTATTTCAAACGGAACGAAATTATTTATGCTGTTGAATGACAGATGGCGCTTCAACCGCCTCATTGAACATTCATCTACACATTCGCAAGTCATTCATGAGATGTGTCGCGTCATTTTGACATATCATTCGACATTACATCATTTTTAACTCAGTAATAGGGGAAAGTGTTCACCATAAACAGATTAGAAATCTGTCACGGCTACCACCTAGTGAGCCCGCCCAGGGGAACGGCATGCCACCGTTAAGTCGAATTGAAGTGGAAATAATAATTAAGGGTTTGGGTCCGAAAAAGGCACCGGGATTTGATAGATTGAATGGAATAATTGCGAAGAATGTCTGGATCCACGCCAAAGAGGAGTTCTACCAGGTGTTGGAGACGTGCTTGCGTAGGGGAAAATTTCCTACGGAATGGAAGAAGGGCGTGCTCCGGATTATACCAAAGGGTAACGGTAAGCCGAAGACGGACATAGGAGCTTATAGGCCTATAACATTATTGCCAATTCTAGGCAAAGTTTTGGAAAACATCATCAAGCACCGACTACACCTCACCCTAACGCCGCCCAGCGATCTTCAATTCGGCTTTGTCCCCGGCAAATCCACGGAGCACGCCATTAAACATGCGCTTGAATGGGTGAGGGTATGCCAAAAGAGGTACGTTATAGGCATCTTCTTGGATATCTCGGGTGCCTTTGATCACGCGTGGTGGCCGATGATACTTACCAAGCTGAAAAGCAGGAACTGCCCGCGTAAACTGTTTGACATTATTAGTGACTATCTAAGTGGTAGGACAGTTATCATAGGGCACGGGGACGTTTTAATCACCCGAACAGTCGACATGGGATGTCCGCAGGGGTCGGTTCTCGGACCCGACCTGTGGAAAATCTTGTTCGACGACTCCTCCAGGTTGCCCTTGCCTGAAGGTTGTATATCGGTCGACTACGTAGATGACAAATTGTTTTTGGTCTCTGGGGACAGTAGGAGGGAAGTGGAATCTAAGGCTGAAGAAGGTTTACAAGTGATCCTTGAATGGGGACAGAGAAATAGACTGAACTTCGTTCCCCACAAGACCGTGGGCCTCCTCATGAAGGGCATGCTCAGCCGAGGCAGGAACCCCTTCATCAGAATGGGAGGCTCATCCATCCGATTTGCAGAAAACACCAGGTATTTAGGCGTAATTTTGGACAGATCTTCTTCATTCCTGGCCCACGTCAAGAACGTCTCCGACAGGGCACAAGCCCTGTTTCAGAAACTGAGAAGACTCTCAACAGCCGAATGGGGATTGCGCTCTCCGGCGATTCGCCTGCTGTACAGAGGGGTATATGTGTCGCAAGTATCATATGCTGCCTCTGTGTGGGAGCATCGCTTGGATAACGTCTTGATAAACTCTGCTCTTAAACGGGGTCAGCGGACTCCCCTGTTGGCGCTCTTGGGCGCTTATAGGACTGTGGCCTCAGATGCACTACCGGTTCTGGCCGGCATTCTGCCGATTGACCTTGAAATTAGGGAAATATTGACCAAAAAGGAACTTATTAGAGGCAGGGCTGCTGTCCACCTGGGAGTCGAGCTGACACCGGGAGGAGTCGTGGCCCTCCCTGGCTTGCTCAAAGCGATGCGCGAGAGAACGCTGAGTGTATGGCAAGAGCGATGGGATAGGTCGACGAAGGGCAGATGGACTTTCTCCTTCTTCCCTTCAGTTAAATTCAGAATGGAAGGGGCATACATTAAACTAGATCACTATGTGACGCAGATGCTTTCTGGGCATGGGGAATTCAGGGGTCGGCTTCATAGCTTGACCCTCTCTCCTCACCCAAACTGCGCATGTGGTGATACTAATCAGGACGACAGGCACATTCTGTGGCACTGCGAGTTGATGAAGGAAGCACGAGAGGAAATGTTGGATGGCTTGCGCGGAATAACAAGACCAGCGTGGAATGCTGACCTTGTGTCGAACAAAGAGAATTTTGAATGCTTGAAAAAGTTTGTCAAGTCCTGGGTAGAGAGATGGCCTGTACTTAGAGTCGCCGACCTAGATTAAATTCATCTTTGTTTCAGGTGCCACACGTATTGCTCCTGTCTTCTTCTTCGGTCCTCCTCTATTACTCTTTATTTAGTGAATATGCTTTGAACTATCTATAATATAACTTATGTGACCTATAAAATACTGATAACATCTGTCTATTTTTTTTTTCTTCTGATCTCTGCTAACAATGATTTATGTTTTTACCTCGACAGGTCATGTTGGTGTTGGTGATCGATATTAGTGATGACACTAATGCTCGATATATTATCACTCTGAACTGATTCTGTAATTATGTCTCACATGTATAAATGCTCTTATTATTTTCTATTTTTCTGTATTAGTTTTGGTTTCCATTCTTTGGTGGCGCAACTGAACTGAACATGTTATGTATCGTCATTCCCCCATAGAAAGGGGGTGGAATAGACCCTGTCCATGCACATTGCCAGACGAACACACACCAGAGTGGTCTTTCCGCGATCCGCCCGCGCCTCCCCCATCGTCATGCGTAGGCCTGAGGCGTAACCGTGCGGTCTCGATGTCCTTCCGTCCCCCCTCCGGTAACCCGACGCTCATCTTTTCCTCAAGGTCTTCAAAATCTTCCCCTTCTCTCCCAAGTGCATTTCTTCGAGGCAAAATCGGGGAACCGGCTAAAGGGCGCGGACTTCGAGCATCGTCTGCGGTTGGGCCGATAGCTATACGTATTCTCATTGGGACTGCCCGGTGGTCAATGGAATACTTTCTCTGGCTCTTCTTTTTATATATTTTATTTTTTTTCCGCTATTATAGTAATTACTTACATTATAACATAATCATATAACTGTTTTTTCCTCATTACTTATTTTATTTACAGAAGGTTTCTTCGACTGGTCTAGCCGTTATTTTTATTTTTATTTTTCTTTTACTAACACTGTTTTCTCTTATTGATGTTACCTATTTCAGAAGAATTATTCCACGGGCTGCTACTTCTATTTATCTTTTGTATAATTTTAATGTAAGTACTTGCATACTGCTTACTAACCCCGTATGCATGGACATTGGAGGGTCTAGAGTCGTTCAAATAAATGTAGCTTCGTTCAAAAAAAAAGTAGAGTCTTGAGGTGTGCGGTGAAGGAGGAAACCATATGTTTCCTTATAACGCCGTTGGGAAAGTGGTGGGTCCCCTCCAATTACATCATTTTTCGATTTTTCGACCACCATGCTAGGCTGATGCCCGTGTTATAGTGGTCAAAAATTGAATTGAGAAAATTAATGGTGTTTTTTGTGTTAATCGGCGGTCATCGTCTACAGCGCTCCATTCCTCTTTCTGTCATAGATCCCATCCCCACACACTTACAATACATTCGTTATTCTTTATCTAACAACCAAAATATTCACCAGAAATAATTTATATGGCAGAACAACATTCGCTTGGTCGGCTAGTAATAAATTAATAAAACAAAAATAAAACTTATAAAGAGCTGAAATCGGGTACGGTCAAATAAATTTACGTGGAAATAAGTTTTATATTTGTTTTATTAAATTATTATTTTGCGATAAAATTATGATCGTAGAAGTAAGTATGTATATTGTATTATTATATGAATTTTTTATTTAGTTTTGTATTATTTTTCCATTTAATTTAAATTTTTTTTTTTTTTAAAAAGAAAGACAAACAATCCCGGGTTACGAATAACCCAACAATGTTTGAAAATCTCCTACTACCACCACAGAAAGCCGAAAATGTTGCTTGTGTTGTGATGGAGGACTTAGCCAGCCGAGGAATCGAACACGCGACGCTCGGGTGGGACCCAAGCGCCATGCCCACTCAACCACTGACCAGTCGCAGTATAGTAAATAAGTATGTAATTAACGTTACACGTCTACCTCATCCTGGGCTAATTTTATTATTAAACGTATATGTATATGTGTATGTATAAGTATGCATTTCATGAAATAAAGCATTATCTTTTTTGCTTGTTTTTAAAATTGGCAATACCATAAGAAATCTACAAGTCGAAAGAAAGACCCGTTCGTGAAAAATCTATAGAAATACGGATCCCAATACCCCTGCCAAAGGTCACCCCAAGTGATTCTTGGGTTCTAAGCTACGTTTGGTATCTTAGCAGGATGCTCCGGATTCATGGGGTGAGGTTTGTCTAGGTTTTGGCTGCGAAAGCGTCTGCCTATCTACTGCCTAGAGGGTTGGGTCGGAAGAGTCTGATTGAATGAGACCTTTCGACCTCTTCAGCCGAACTCTCTCGGTTCATCGCCTTGCACCGCAGTGGGAGGAATAGAATTATACGTTCGTCACTCATGGACACACTGACCTCCAGATTCCTTCCCACACCTCATACCTTTTTCCTTCCCACAACTTCCTCTCCTTTGTTTCCCTAAAATGGCCTCCACGCAGCATATTCAAAGATGACATAGGCCCAAGGTGAAATTGTTTTCCTCAGAGCATCCTGTGAAAAAAAAGCATTTTAGGTACAGCTTTTCAGGTTAAACAATTATAAACCTTAATTATTAAGGTTTCAGTGCAATTTTTTCAACAAGTTACATATTTCTACTACAGGTACGTTAAGTAAATTACTTCACTATTAACATGAATGGGATGTGGGTACTATTAAATGTTAGCAAACAGCAACGAGTCATATCAATAAATCAATATCTTCCATTTTAAAATACCAATGGATTAATATCTCCTAAATGGGGTTCCTTCACTATACATATCACTTTTTTAAAGTGAAATGTACATTACCTACACATTGTACAAGTGAATAAAAACAATACTACCTGAAATTACAAAAAGGAAAGCCCAAAAAACTTCACCTGCTTACAGAAATAAATAGCCAACAAAGCCCCACATAGTTTATCAGTTAAGTAGTTTATCAATGTCCCAGCAATTTTACCAACCCATTCATGGAAAGACCACGACATCCTTACTATGGAGGGATGTCTACAACTTACAGAACGTAAATGACGAAAAAAAAATTAATTAAAATTGTGTATGACGCTTACACGAAATGGGTGAGGGGCTTATAAAACCACCATGCAATCATAGATAATAAGAACAGATTTTAAGAAAATTAAATTATTTAGGTGATTATACCGGGTGCGGCAGAGAGGACGGACGGTTTTAAAAAAAATCATAAAATAGTTAATATTTACTCAAAAACAAATTTATTGATGGAATCAGGTTCGCAAGGAAATAGCATTTGAGACAGTCAAGTGTGGAAAATCACATCAGGCATGTGGTGGCCGAAATCGTTGATGCAGTGCTGGAGGCGTGAGAAAGGCTTGTCGAACGCGTTCAACATTTTCAGGAGTTCGAACTGTTCGCGGAGCTCCTCTTGGTCTTCTGTTGATCAGTTCACCACGCCTGCGAAGTGATTCAACCCAACGAAGGATGGTGTTTCGAGAGGGAACAGCTCTATTCCGATGAATGTTGAAGTGGCGACGAAACTTACGCTGTACGACGGTGACTGACTCATTATTTCGGACGAAACAATCATAGGCGAAAACGCGGTGCTCCACCGTCCACGGCTCCATGACGACAACTGGTAAAACAATGCTAGGAACTCACGAGTCAAGCGGCACCCCCCCACCTCTCTCGTAGACGGAGGGGGAGAGTACTACCCATCTCAAAAACGTCCGTCCTCTCTGCCGCACCCTGCATATTACAAAAAAAAAATGTATAATACATTATTCCCAATGAGTTTAATAGAACTGATTTCGGGAAAGACAAAAGACAAACATTTAAAAGTAAATTATTTTTTCTTCAAACACAGCAAACTTATTTTGTGGCACGATTTTAATTCAAAATTAATAGAATACTTCGTTTTTACTACTTTTATGACGATAAGTGTATTTGATTTAGTTGACTTCAAACAGGCGTATGACAGTATTCTATACTGTCATATCATATATCTTCTCCCTATCTATAGGGAGAAAATATATGAAATACTCCTCAATTTTGGAATACCGCCCAAAATAGTCAAGCTTGTAAAAGCAACAATGGTTGGATCACGGTGTCGAGTAAGGATAGGAGGTGAAACAACGGAGGATTTTAACGTTTCCCAGGGGCTGAAACAAGGTGATGGCTTAGCACCCACCCTTTTCAATATTGTACTGGAGCACGTCGTGAGGAAGACAATGATCAGTACCGACTCAAACATCTGCTACAGAAGCAATCAAATAGTTGGCTACGCAGATGACCTTAACATTGTCGGAAGATCCCTACAGGCTGTAAGAGAAGTGTTTGACCCTTTGGAGACTGCGGCAAGAGAGGTGGGTTTGCAAATTAATGAAAATAAAACAAAAATCATGATGCAAACCAGAACCCCACACCGCAGAATAAAAGACAAAGTGAAATTCAAAGACAATTATAATTTCGAAGTGGTCGAAGAGTTTACCTACCTGGGCTCCATCATAACGCAGGACAATGAAGACCCAGTAGAAGTAAGAAAGCGCATTACAGCCGCTAACAAAACTTACTTCGCGTTGCTGCCAGTGTTCAAATCCCGAAACGTCCATAGGAAAACCAAAATAACCTTATATAAAACAATTATCAGAACGGTCTTGGCCTATGGATGTGAGGCGGGAACACTGACAGCAAAGTCAGCGGAACGGCTGGACATCTTCGAAAGAAAGGTACTTCGAAGAATCTTAGGAGCGGTGCGAGAGGGAGAGGCATGGAGAATCCGCCACAATAATGAGCTCTATGATATTTACCAAGCTCCCAGACTCTCTACACATTTAAGACTCCAAAGATTAAGATGGGCCGGACATGTGCACCGAATGCCAAGCACACGAGTACCGAAGAAGGTTCTGACAGGACACCCGGGAGGTAAACGAAAGGCGGGCAGACCTAGACTGAGATGGGAGGATGATGTCAGGAAGGATGCAAGAGGATTACTCCAGGTTGCAGATTGGAAGAAGACGGCCAAGGACAGAGGGCGGTGGAGGCTCATTTTGAAGGAGGCCAAGGCTCGAAATGGGCTGTAGCGCCATTGAAGAAGAAGAAGAAGAAGTGTATTTGATTTGGTGTTATTTAACACGGCAGAAGCCATTTCAAGCAACGTTTCAATTCTTAATGGTGGTGGTCTTACACCAGGGCGATACAGAGAGTATCTTCCACTCTGGAACGAGCCGCAAATAAATAATAACTTATATTTTGGATATCTGTTTCTTGGTAATAGTGCGCCAGATACTAAATAGAGATCCACTCCCAGGTGGGAGTGGATCATAGCGTAATGGAGTGGATCATGTATGTGGCACTTGGTAGAGATGTGGGTAGCGCATCTTAAAGTCGATATATTATAACATAGAATACATCGGTTATCAGGGAAATTTTGAATTTTACGTATGTAGGTACCCAATATGGGTGTTCCAAGACATGAGTCTACGAGTAATCCTGAAGTGCGTTTTGGAGCTTTTGATTTCCAAGAATTATATTCATGCTCATTGCTCATGTTATCTTTTTTCTCAAAAGTAATTTGTTGGGTTATTTATTAACATTGAGGGTTAATTAATTTATTCGCAGACATTTAACTAGCATTAGGATATCTTTATTCATTAGAGCCTCAAGTTCCCTTAGTCCTGAACTTATTAAAATTATTCTAAAAAACCGTACACATGACCTTCCTGGTTTAGAAAATTTTTGATATATTTCTTTTAGATTGATAGATTTTTGGTTAGATTTCAAAAATATACAAGCAAATTGCCATTCTCCTAATCCACAAAGAATACTTCACTTAAAAATCATTTTAATTCAGTTGGTGAGAGATTCAAAACAAAAAAAAAATTACTAAAGCAGAACATCATGTCAAGTTTCTCGGTGAAAAATGCTACAATAAATTATTCTATCATTGCAATAAATAAATAAATTTTAATGAAAAGACAAATAAATAATGCCATCACAAAGTGAAAATCTTTCCGAAGAAGTTTTCTTCGAAAAATTAAAAAAATAAATAAACTTACTATGCACATTCTAAAATGCAGAGTTAGTATTATTTATGGTGATTGTTTGTTGCTCACCATGGTAATTTGAAATGCCAATAATTACTTCTTCATCGATCTCTTCATCCATTTCTAGGGCTACTTCTATATGGTAGAAACTTTGACGGAAAGGTACACCAGGTTGTATTTAAAACCCCACTCCCATTACCTCCATGACGATATACATATATAGGCATCAAAAAAATTGATGAAAAGTATGATTTTTTTCACTATAAATAAAACTAAATCCCCCAAGTTGTTATGCAGCATTTACAGATTGTATGTTAACTTTCATAATTAACATAATTTATTAAATTTTATTAATTATCCTATTTCAAATTATTTTTTACTAAAGCCCTGAAAATGGATCCATTTAAAAAAAAAATTGAATCGGAAAAAAATAAAACATGTGTGAATCACATATTGTTATCAAAAGATTAAATGGTCGGCAACACTGTTTAAACATAGTTATGCATAAGATGACAGCTAGATGTCACTGATATCAGGTGATGCCTGCGCGCAACCTTTGCGGGTTAGCTGTGACAGTGTTTACAAACGTTTTTGGTTAGCTCGCCTTCAAATAATACGGTTTTGTAGTGTTTTTATGAGTGATTTTTATTGAAATCAATAGTTTGTCTGCGGTTTCCGTATATTTTTTTTTATCAAATATGTCGAAAATACCTACTTCTCCTATATCTAATTCGTCGTTATAAAACGAAACCGTTGAATCACGATGAAATAATGGCAGAATTCGAGCGCTCTTTTGGCGTAAGTGAAAGTGATGATAATAATATTGTCAGTAACGCGTTATTGTTGTGATTCCTCCAGGGAACGTTGATGAACAGATGAACGAAAAGCAATTGACGATGATTTGATGACATATAACGAAGATGCGGAGAGGATAACTTTCGAGATATTGCCGGCACATTTGTTAACAAGCGCATCATCGAAATTGAGACAATTGATGAGTCATGCCTTGACGAGCATGAACCAGATGAATTCGCTAATGACCTTCAGTGGAATCAGTCTTCGACATCGTCCTGTGTGAGTCGTAATACCTTGCGAATATCTATTTCAAATGCACCACCAGCCAAAAAATCACAACTACAGTACAAAAAAAGTCTCACTACAAACAAAAGTGGTCTAAGGCTTCCTGTTTCAAGCAATGCCGTATTCCGGAGCACACTTATGACATATGACCCCTGATTACCCCGAATTAGATTAGGGATTATCCGCCCTACTTCTATGATGGAATATGTAGAGTTCCCCGCACGCCATGAGCTATTTATGGACAATTTCTTCACATCTCACCATTTGATGTGTATCCTGAAGGATAAGAAAATGCGCGCTACTGGCACACGTAAGCCAGTTTGCTTCTTAACCTTAAAGCTTCAGGCAAGTTGAAGACAGGAAAGCAATTGCCTAAAGGTAACATTTTCTTTTATATTTCCCTTGCGCATACGTTTATTTACCTAGCCAAGGTGTAACTCTCATCGCTCTTATAATTATAGGTAAATTTGATGCGGTGGTACACATAGAAAACCAAATCCTCGTATGCCGTTGGTAGGACAGCCGTGCAGTAACAGTGGCCACGAACTATGATCGAATGGAGCCAGTAAGTCAAATGAAACGTTGGCAGATATCGAAGAAAGGCAAAAAAAGCAAAATTTTAGAGAAAGCATGCAAAAAATCGATTGCCCGGCGCCAATACAAAATTACAATTTGGGAATGGGTGGACCTCCATGATAATTTTTTTTATTTTATTTTAAGTTTTTATTCCAGCAGGACTGGGAGGGTAGTGCAATCCCAGTCTGCCATATTACATAAACAACTATAAAAGAAAAAAATGTTTAAATATTAGGTATGTACCTAATTAAAACATAAAATGAAAAATACAAATAACAAAAAATAAGCATAAAATTAAAATAAATAATAAGCAGACAGAATTAAAAATAAAAAGATATTTTGGGATCGTCCATCATGGAGGTCGCCTCATCATCTGCATCCATCGCTCATTTAATGGGGAACTGAGCCACTCGGATGCAGCCACGACAATGATATTGGTTGAAGTCCGTATCCTGCTCCAGAAGCTGGCTAGTCGGTGGCGAAGTAAGGCTGAGAATGAGTGCACCCTCCCCTCGGTGAACATCGTGGAGGCACTGCAGAACCTCGGTAGTTGCATAAGTTGCCTATATGCATTATTGTAGCACACCCTCAGTTTGTCCCATTGCGCTGCTGGGTATTGTGTCCACAATTCAGACGTATACAGGGCAGTACAGTATGTCTTGAATAGTAATTTTCTGACATTTTCACTACAGTGGTAGAACCGCCTTGAGAGCATTCCGGCCCGTATGTTAATTGCTCTTCTTTGTCGTTCCATATCTTCTATATCCTTCATGTCTTCGGTTAGGATATGTCCCAGATACCCACAAGCAGTTCATTTCCTTCTAGATATATTGGAGAAATAATGGTAAACAAAATTATCGGGTCAACAACGTTCGGTCAAAGAAGTGGTACTGGCCTTTATTTGTATTATGCCTCAGCAGCGCTCTTGTCTCTTGTAAATGGATGGAAGTTGCAATGCTTCTTGAGGAAGTACGAGCATGATACGGGAAACCAGAAGATGACTAGGCAACAGAGAAACCCTTCCCAGAAGTCATTCCATGTGGAGGTTACCCCTACTCTTTTATTGTCTTTTCCAAATTAGGTCAATGCCAAATTCGGAGAACCTCCTGTGAAGGAAGGCCATGACGCAGAGGATGGTAATTGTGTGCCTCGAATGCAAGAATTTGATTTGCAATATCGTGGCAAATCTCGTATTTATTATGCTCTGTATAAAAAAAATCCAACAGGCTATCGGTGCTGGGCCTGCAACCGAGCCCTTCATTTTGACTACTTCCAACGGTATCACTTAAAGAATAATTTGCTTAGGTTTGGTTAGTTTTCCTCATCTTTCGATGTTTTTTTAATATTCAATTTTTGTTATTTTGCGTATGTTCTATTAATAATTATTTTTTTCGTTGCATTATAAACAAAGGCAATTATTTATTTTATATTATCAATATAAATCATACAGTAGACTGCACTTAACCCACAGTTGACATAAATTTTGCTTAGGGGGATTACCTCCAAGGGTTGAGTTTAGACATCAATTTTCTAGACGCTCTGGTGAGAGGGTGGGCAGGCGGAAAATTCTAAAACTGATTTTGGGCTCTCCTTTAAGTCTATACTATCGGGTTATAATGATGATTCAAGTTTTTAAAAATAAAAATAAATTCAAGGAGGTAATGGGTTAAAAGTAAGCATCTAATGTAAAAAATCTTACCTGACTCAGTGGTCACAATACAAAAGGTAAAATTGACGTAACGATTAGAATGCGCAAATAAATTACAAAACCTATTTTATGACGAAAATTCAGTGTTTGTTTTACTGACTTGTATCATTGACCAAAACCAACTGTAAATTGATTGAATGATGGATTTGCATTATGCGAACTGACATAAATATATCAGTCAACATTGCTTATTGCTCGTAGTATCTATAATCCGTAGGTTTTAGGCAACACAATTTAGTCCAGTCATTAAATGGGGTTATTATGTATTTTTTTTTTCTTTTACATATTATTAATAATCCTTTTTTTGGTATATTTGAGAACAAACTAACAACATAAAATGAAACTAAGATAGCATTATTAGGTACTGATATGTCTTTAATAAGATCTATAAGTTGTAGGGAATTTATAATAATAATGATAAATGTAAAATAGCTTTTTATAATGTGAATTCTCTAGGGAGAATTTTAATTAAAAATAAAGCCCCCCTGCAAACTTTGAAATTGTAGAGTTCCACAATATCTATTATATCTATTAAACTATACGATATATCTGAAAAAAAATAACACCATTATACTTCTTAAAAAGCTGTCTCCAAAAAAGATAGAATATATTTTTTTGTTATCTACTACGGTTTGGCAAAAAATAATGACATTGTCGCCAAAAAAAAATTATTTTTCGTAAAATTTTGATTTAAAGGTGAATATTTTTTTTGTCTGAGGGAACACGCAAAAATGTTTCAAACAAACTATTTGCCAAATTTAATAAGCTTTAAAACGATATATAACATTACTTACTTTTATTCTTAATACTGGTCAAAATCCGACTCAATTGCAGGGCGGCATGGCGCCGCGGCGTGCGGGCAACATAGTCAGCTGTGATTGCAGGTGACCGATTTGTGCTTAGATAGCACTATTTATGGTTTTAAATTGAAACATCGAGTACTTTTAATTTATTTACCATATAAAAACACTTTTTACACTTAATAGTATTCGACGATATATAACATTGCTTACTTTTATCCAGTATGAAAAAATTCTAATAAGTACAAAATTATATAACTTTTCGTAGGTATTAAGGGATTACAGAATATTATTATTAACTGGGTATCACAGTCGTCTTCAAATATTTCTCTTCTTTGCCATCCCCATTCGTTATATGATAATTCATTTCCTGGCCATGTTTGAACTAGGAGGTATGTCCTCAGGAGATACTGGCGGGCCGCGTTCTTTACAGTTACACAGTTTTCCATAAATCTTCTAGCCCACTTCCTTCCATGATGCGGCCAATAAATCCTAAATATTACATTAACAAATGAAAACCTTCTAGTCGTAAAATAATTTTTAAAATTTCCGATGATTCGTCAGCCCGCGCTATCATTTCAATAGCTCTGGGAAAAAGCAGGTTGGTCGATAGTTACAATGCATGTTTGATTGTTCTTTTTACACTGTTCTGTTGGAAACATAGTGCAGTGTACACTGAGGATGGATTATTGGAATCACTATCAATAAATGGAACAGCCATTACTTAACTGGTTTCATAATCAATACAATCGTTCATAGCGACATTTATAAACCCGTTCCAGTCAACTTTTGAATGCGTGCCACTTAACCACCCTTGCGTGCCCTTCAGCGCCCTTGAGGTGATTTTTCACAAAAATGGTGCTTTATAAATCAGGAAAATATTATTAATTGGTTAGAGATACAAAATATAATGAATCGGCATGCTCTTTTCTAGAAGATGTACATTCACTGATATTTTTTTATGGTTACATATTTAAAGCTGCTCTTTTTTCTCTTCGCGTAGCAACGTTGAGGGATGTTTTCTTTTTTTCCCAAAATTTCCACACTGAAGAAGAGGTGCATCTAGAGTTGTTGTCATATTAGAGGCTAGAGTGATACACTTGATTCCTCCCATGGCTTGAAATGTATTTAGGCCATCTAATGTTTTTATATTAACGTCAGAATTGTCGAACGATGTGTCATCTTCGATTATAGGATGCCCAGCAAATTAGAGATCTCTGGTATGTCACCTTCATGATAAGACGAACAACGACGACAACACTTCTGTTAAATGATTAAATCCGTACATTCATTGTATTTACACAAACTTGTCTGTATTGATGACAAAAAAGACCTAGGCCTTGCAGGTGCTATTATGGCGTGGTTAATTACTAAACATCTTCTCGTAATATCAGGTCCATTATCATAAAACCTCTTATTTGTTACAGTTGACGTGAACAGATTCAGAGTTTCAGGAACTAAATCATAACCCCCACCAGTGATTTCCGGAATATCAGGATAGCTTTCACAGTCATATGGCATTTTTTTAATATCTTCTCTGATTATTTCTGCGGCAGCACGAACAATTCTTAAACGTTCCAGATTTGCTTTCATTTCTTTGTTTCTGCACCAGTCATCTAGTATCTTAAAACTTGAGTGAGACATTCATATGGCAGTTTTTCTGCCAAAAATATATGTATACACCCGATCTTGAAAATAGTCGATTATTTGTTTTTTTCAGAAATATATCTGAGTACGGAAGATCAGTGCCACAAATTTCTATTACAATTTCTCATAATTTCTCTAAAGTAAACTGAAATTCATCAGTATTTTCTAAGAAATTACAGAGTTTAAGATTTTTTTGGCTGAATTATCGTCTTTAGATCTTCCTATAAACTTACTTTTTAAGTTAGTTACTTTTACAGAGCTTCTTGAAACAACTGTTATGATAGCAAGCTTCTGCGGCGACCAAATTAAACACACTTAACAGTTTAGATTTTACTTTTGCACCTTTATTATCTTTTGTATTGCAAGCATTCATCAATGTTTCTCTTATTTCCATTGTTAACACCAAACGCATTTGCTCACGATCTTTATGAGGTAGTGCATGAATAAAAACTTTTTTTGTCAAAAAATAATACAGTTCTCCATCAAAATAAATAAATTTTCTAAATGCCTTATGAATCGCTGAGGTGTACTGGTCGATGAGCTACAATCATAGATAAGAGAAACAAGCTACAATTAATATTTGTAAAAGCCTTAACACTGCTAGCCCTAGAATACTTTTTCTACAATCTACGTGCACGGTTACGCTATCCAAACTAGTTAATTTAACATGATTATTGTCAATACTAGCATATTTTCATTATTCGTTGTTTTCATTATATATTTTCATTATTCATTTTTTTCAATACTAGCGTTAATTCGCATTTTTAACCACTTCGTTACTATAACAACATTTCCTGTAAGGTCAGTTTACATAAAATACACAATAGGTTCTCTGCAGTTTGTTAATTTCTTGTTAATTAATTGTTTCTCAATATTTTTACCGGATGAAGGTGGTAAAACGCACAAAAAACTTGAAAGCTTGGCTCAACAACATCAAAATATAACGCACAAAATCCACACACCTTCATCTCAAGACAAAGGAGATAATATTGATTATTTTTATTTATTTTTTCATTTGTTTCAACTTAATAAAATAACAAGTAGCGACGCGACATGATCGTAAAACATAACACGCTGCTCCGTGTTACGACCAGCGCGCATACTAAATTAGGCGCTTATCCACATATTTTCGATAGAAATTAAGTATGTAAGTAAACACTGTTATACACGCTTTTAAAGCTTATTAAATTTGGCAAATGATTTGTTTGAAATATTTTTTCATATTCTCTCGGACAAAAAAAATATTCATCTTCAAAAAAATATTTTGCAAAAAAAAAATATTTTTTTATCAACAGTTTCATTATTATTGGCCAAACTAACTCAGATAATAAAAAAATTACAAAACATAATTTTTAGGCAATTTTGTAAGAAGTTAGGTGATGAAATTTTTTTTATGATATATATTTTGGTTTATGAGATATAATCGCTTTAGTAGAAGCCCACATTTTAATGTTTGGGAGGGCACAGGGGGGGAAGCAAGCGGGGGAGGAGTGGGGACTTTTTGTGAAAATACTCCCTAGGGTAGGTACTACTTACTTGCAAAAATTCAGCTTTCCCTTAATTTGTTCCAGTTAGGGCCTGTTTTTTGTCTAGATTGACTGGGCTAATAGTAAGTTATAGGTGAGATGTGCTTGTGTCGCACAAGCGACTTGACGAGGCGAGAGCGGGGCTGCGGCGTGAGGGGAGCTGTCAAGTAAACACGCTGCGCCGGGCCGGGTACCTTTGCTGACACCGACTCCAAAAATAACAATCGTACCTACATATTGATGAGTAGAAAAAGTAAGTCGATTATGAAGTTGTAGAAGAATACGAAATTATTTTTTTACTTTTTAGTGCATTTTTGAAGTAGTTTTTTTGTTTTGTTAAAATTTTTTGATTTTTAGTGAATCTGAAGTACACTAATTTGTCTGAATATGGGTAGATCTACTAAACGTGCTGCTCATATGAGACAGACATAATTTGACCATAACGACGAGGTGGATAAATTGTATAAAAATTTACTTGTGGATAATTTTTTAAATTTTTTATTTAGAATGTTGTCAACTGTATTTGGGTTGTAACCGTTATTTATTGCGATTTGTTTGATCTTAGATAGTTCTATTGCAAAGTTGGTATTTGATAAAGGGACTGTAACTAATCTATGTGTCTTGGAATGAAACGCTGAATGTTTATGGGAGTTGGGATGGTTAGAGGAATTGTGAATCTGACATCACCAGTGAACGTCAGTTTTAGATTTTAGATTTATAATTAAGAATTATTCATAATTTAGATTTTAAATTCAATTTTATTATTTATGATTGATAACGTAAGATCTAAAAAGTTTAAGGTAGAATTGGTTCCTATTTCTATGGTGAATTAAATTTGTTTATAGAAAGAGTTTATTAGCAGCAGGAAGGAATTGAGTTGTCTCTTGGTTCCTAACCAAACACAGAACACATCGTCAATATATCTCTTCCATAAAAGTAAGTTTTGTAATGATGGTGATTTACTATTAATAATATTATTTTCTAAATTGTCCATGAATATATCAGCGATGAGAGGCGATGTCGGTGCCCCCATGGCCAGTCCTTCTTTTTGTTGATATTAATTCCCTACAAAACCGAGATGAGTGGAGGAAGACTCTTGAGGAGGCCAAGACCCACCAGGGATTGTAGAGCCAATAGTGATGATGATGATGATTAATTCCCTATTGGAAGAGAATTAAAAAACATTAAAACACTTAAAATATTGTATTTTTCATATTTTGGCAGTCATCTTGAATACGCTTCTCAAATATTTATATTAAACGCATTGAAGCCATCCAAAAAAAATATTGTCAATCATTTAAATTGCAAGTTTAATATTGGTTATCATGACATAAACAGCTCGATGGACCTTTATGGAGTTAAATCATTAAAAATTAGAAGAGACACAAGGTAGAGTGATGTGGGTTTCAACATGAGGTAGGATTTCAACATGGAATAGGTACCATTCGTGGCTGGAGAAACAAGGTATGGATAGTGATGAGGATTTCAACATTAGGTAGGATTTCAACATGGAATAGGTGGCACTCAAAGATATTCAAATACAAAATTCAATATCTTTGGTGGCTTTTGTGGCTGGTGACACACGAGATATAGATATAGATAGAGTGATGAGAATTTCAACATGATGGAACAACATTCGTGGTGAATTTGTTTATAAAACAGTGGTCTGAACACAAGGGAATGGTGGCGTGGATTTTCAACATGATGGAGTAGTTACTATTAGAGTTTGCTGGTAACACAATAGTTTGGGTAAAAGGTATAGAGTGATGTGGATTTCATCATGATGAAACAACATTAATGGCAAATTTGCTTGAGGCTCAATGGTCTGGATATAAGGGATAGTGTGATGTGGACAAACCTACAATTGAAAAAAAAGAAAACTAATCTTTTTTTACAACTTGTGTAATCTATATAGTTATATAATTGTATTTATTTTAATACAGGTACAATAATCTCAAGAAATTAAAAAAATTAGAACTTTTGAATAATATGTTCTCCATTTTTAGAAGGGAATTGGTGGCGTTATTTGAACCACGGCGGTTACTCTTCCTTTGTTGATAGAATCCTGAAAATAAAAATTAATTTATAAAAGCCTTAAGGTTGTTTTATGGTTTTACTACCAAGCGAAAAAGTACAAAATATTTTGGGCAAATTTCTTTAATTTTTCACTTTTTCTTTGATTGTTTCAAAGACCTTTACATAATATTAAAACATAAAATGAAATAATTATAAAATATATTTTAGAGGCATTCCAGAATCCATCTCAAATAACTATTTAGAAGTTCTCAATAAAATAGCAAAAATAATCAACTTTGAGGACTCTTCAGGAAATGTGAACTCGGCAATAAAAAAAATCTATAGAATGGGGCCTAAAGTTGCTGAACAAAAGCCCAGATCAATCATTGCGACCTTTAATAACACACTAGATCGGGATAATTTCTTAAACAAAATAAAAACATACACAAAGGCCACAACTCCCAGCACAAATAAATTAAATACATACGATCTAGGATTAACGCAAGATGCCAAACGAATATATGTATCGGATCATTTAACAAAAAAAAGCAAAATTCCTCCTAGGACAAACTAAACGATTCGCCAGAGAGAACAATTTTAAATATGCGTGGACATCTTCAGGGCGTATCTTACTGAAGGAAATTGACAGCTCAAAAAGCATAACTATAAATAATGCCAATGACCTACAACGATTAAAACATCAATCTATCTGACTCCTATTTCACTCTGTGGCTGTTAGAGAAGGTTTCAGTTCATGTTCTCATATGCTAATATATTGTTATAAAATATTTATATACTCATTTATTTTTATCACAATCAGTGAGATCTCATGTAACCTCATACTTATAGAAAATCTATATAAATCTAGAAAAAAAATGAATATGTATATATTCCTTTTATGGTCAGATTCTGGAATAGTTTGCAGGTAATTGTAGCTTCTTTTTCTATTGCAACACATCCGTCGCACCAACATATTTACAGATTAAGTACTCACCGTGCTCTGAGTTATATTACTGTGTTAATATCCTTTAAGATCAATAAGTCGGTAATTATTAAATTAATTGCTTGTTCATTTAAGAGTCATTTCATAATTTTTAACAGGATAATGAATGAGCAATGTTATGTATTCTATATTTATCTACCACCCTTAGCTGTTGTTATCACATATAATTTGTCATTAGGTAACAACATACTAATAACAACTGTGCATATATCAGAAAAAAAATTCATTGCAAATACCTACGCACTATTTTGGTCACATCGCTGTGTATTTCTAATGTTATTATATGTATTTATTTCATGTTAACATATTCTTTGCAAACTCTTTACAACTTAAATACGCTCCATGCTCTGAGCTATATTTTTGTGTTAATATCATTTAAGATTGAAAAGTCGGTAATTATTATATTTAAAACATGTTCATTCATGAGTTATTTCAAAATTTTTCACAGAATTTTATATAAGCAATGTAATGTATTCTATATTTTACCACCCTTAGCTGTTGTTATCACATATAATTTGTCATTAGGTAACAACATACCAATAACAACTGTGCATATATCAGAAAAAAAAATTCATTGCAAATACCTACGCACTATTTTGGTCACATCGCTGTGTATTTCTAATGTTATTATATGTATTTATTTCATGTTAACATATTCTTTGCAAACTCCTCACAACTTAAATACGCTCCATGCTCTGAGCTATATATTTGTGTTAATATCGTTTAAGATTGAAAAGTCGGTAATTATTATATTTAAAACATGTTCATTTATGAGTTATTTCATAATTTTTCACAGAATATTGTATAAGCAATGTAATGTATTCTATATTTTACCACCCTTAGCTGTTGTTATCAAATATAATTTGACATTAGGTAACAACATACTAATAACAACTGTTCATATATCAGAAAAAAAAATCATTGCAAATACCTATGCACTATTTTAGTCACATTTCTGTGTATTTCAAATGTTATTGAATGTATTTGTCATTTTAGTTGCGTCCTTAATGCTAACTTATTTATCGTACCAATCTATTACCACCAAAAATCTATTACCACTCTATTACCACTTTTCTTGCTATTATTCACTTTATTATTAATATACATTTTAAGATTGATAATTATGTAAACATAATTGTTATTACAAACTCTATGTCACACTGTACTTTGAAAATACTCTATATATTTAAAAGAAATCAATATCACATTAATATTTTTACTAAATGGATGACTTCATAGCTAATGAATTAGAAAATAATTTTAAAATACAAGAATATGAGTGTGTATACACCGATTCATGTAATGACATAATCTCAAAGAATCTCAATAATATTTTCATTTTTCATATTAACATACGAAGTATGGAACGAAACTGGGATGAATTAATTCTAAAATTAAACAATCTAAATAAAAAACCTGACATCATAATATTATCAGAAACTTTCACTAATGACGAATCACCCACCTATCATTTACCAGAATATAATTATGTTACAACCAAAATAAACATCAATAAAAATAGTGGTCTCGTCATATTCATTCACGATAAATTTAGTATTGTCAAAATAACTGAACATCCTATACATCTAGTAAACTGTATTGAAATACAATTAAAACTCGACAAAACAAACTACCACATAATAGCTGTTTACAGAACATACGGTTCAAATATCTCGTCGTTTATAAATGAATTTAAACACATACTGTTAAAATTTAGTAATAAACTTTGCTTTATTGCAGGAGACTTCAATTTAAACATTAATGAAAACGTAGAAAATAATTTCAAAAATGAATATATTAATTGTATGACTGAATTTAACTTCATATTGTGCATTAATAAAAATACGAGAGAGATAAAAAATCACACTCCATCTTGTTTAGACCTTATATGGACTAACATAAATATTAAAGATATCGACAAATTGAAATCAATTGTTTGGAAAACGAATATAACTGACCACCATGCATGCATTCTTCTCTATGATAACAAAATTAAACATATAAAATTCAATCTAACAAAGACAAAATCCTACACAAATATGACTATTTTATCAAAAAAACTAAGAAATGAACAATGGAACAACGTGTTAAATAGTTATGATACCGAGACTTGCTCAAAAAACTTTGAAAATATATTGTCTCAACACATAAAAAATTCAACTACTGAAACTACAGTCCGCATTAAATCTAAACTAAGAATTTTAAAGCCTTGGATAACACAAGGATTCTTAATATCAATTAGAAACAAAGAAAAACTTTATAAAACAGCATTGAAAAATCCTCTAAATGAAAAAGCATACACTTTTTACAAAAAATTTAAAAATAAATTAACAAACTGTATCAAAAAAAATAAAGAAGACTATTTCAAAAATAAAATACTTTCTACAGACAATAACAATAAACAAATATGGAAAACAGTCAACTTAGCCATGGATAACACTAAAAAAGCACAAAAAATAAAATACATTGAACGTGAAAATAAAATCATAGATGCTAATATTCAACCTAAACAATGTGCAAACATCTTTAATTCTTTTTTTGCTAATGTAGGAAAAAATCTTGCGAAAAATATCAATAAATCCTTTAACCCGAAAACACAAACGATTGAAAATGTACAAAATCAAAATAATTTATCAAACTTTGAAACAACCTCAGAAAGTGAAGTTTTAAATATAATAGAAGGCATGAAAGGAGGTACGTCTCCCGGATTTGACCTTATTACAGTACATTTTCTAAAATCCATGAAAATTCATTTGGTAAAACCAATTACTCATTTGATAAACTTAAGTTTAACAGAGGGAATATTTCCGACAAACTATAAAAATACAATTATTTCACCTATTTATAAATCTGGATATCCTCAACAAGTAACTAACTATCGCCCAATTTGTCTAATCTCAAACATTGGAAAGATTTTTGAAAAAATTGTGAAAAACCAATTGGTCAGTTTCCTAGAAAGTAATAAAATTATTCACAAAAACCAGTTTGGTTTTATAAAGTCACTCAGCACACAAGATGCTATTGCTAATGTAACCTCATACATCAACGAATCATTGGATAAAGGTAAAAAATGTGCCGGTATATTTATTGATCTCAGAAAAGCTTTTGATAGTAATTAATAGTAAACAATATAGGTATAAAAGACAATGCAATTAAATGGATTTCGAACTACCTAAAAAATCGACCGCAAGTCGTAAAAATAAATCAGATTAATAGCGATAAAGAAATATCAGACTTTGGAATCCCTCAAGGTACAGTAATTGGACCAATCCTTTTCACCATATATGTTAATGACATTTTTTTTCAACCACTACATGGCCAAATTACTTCATATGCCGATGATACGGTACTAATAATTAGCGATAAAACTTGGGAAAAAGTAACATTTAAAGCCACCGAAGACATAAATATTTTAAAGAATTTCTTCGACGTAAATTTACTATCACTAAATGGTGATAAAACATTTGTAATTCCATTTGCAATACACAAAAATGATACCCCTAAAAACGTTAACATCATCATCCATGATAATTCCAAAACACATAGTAAAAATTATTGTATCCAAAACTGCACAATATTAAAAACAACAAACACAATCAAATATTTGGGAGTCATTATCGATAAAAATTTGAAATGGAAGGAACAAATTTGTCAAGTTGTAAAAAAAATTAGAAAATTGATTTATATATTTTTAAGAATCAGAAATTTTTTATCTGTAAAAAACTTATATCTAATATATTTGGTTCAATCAACTTTACAATATGCTATCATTAGCTGGGGATCCGCATACAAAACTAATCTTTCCCCAATTGAACTTGTGCAGAGGCTAATAATTAAAATCATATTAAAAAAACCTTCTGACTACCCAACGGATCAATTATTTAAGGAATTCCAAGTACCATCTTTCAAAGATCTATACAATAGAAATGCATTGATTCAAATTATAAAAGAAAAAGAAAAGTATCAATTTATAACTGAAAACCGTACTAGACATAAATATATTTTTTCATTCCCAAAATTAAACACTTACTTCGCACAAAATTATTATACTTATCAAGGAAGACTTATTTTCAACCGATTACCGGATGAAATTAGAAAAATTAATGATAAAATCCAATTAATAAACACTGTTAAAAAATATCTTAAAGACAATCTCAAAAAAAAAAGATTTCCTCAAATCTAATCTCAAGAATAACTACTTATAACTCAGTGATACTCCGTTCTTCAAATAAGTGAAATTTTGTATTGTTTTTATCAAATAAGTTTAAATTTTGTATTGTTTTTAGCAACTAATTACAATAATTCTAGATACATTATCAAAATAGTAAAATTGTTTTGATAGTAGATAAATACTTATAATTACATATCACCGAACTTACAACTCATTGTTTTTTACATTCACATTGTAATTTAAGAACTTAACACTACTCTTCCAGACACAAGCTAACGCTTCCATGGAAGAGTGGTATTAACATTGTTAAAATGTAATCGTATTTTTGTTTCATATCATAGTGTTTCCATACAAACGAAGTATTGAAAATCTGTAAGGCGCAGATACCAATCAAATACTTCATCTCACCTCCGCTCACCCCAAATCAACTTTGATTCGAATGGAACCTTGGACGCCAATCTTCGACTATACAGTCGAAGAATGTCAATCTGCGGCAAGCATGAGACTCACCCTTCACGGCGTGGGCATTCCTAATGTATCATCCCTGGAAAGGAGTGGGGTGTTGGGCTATTGCCATTAAAACCCACTTTTAAATGAACATAAGCATAGTATATTGTTTAAAGGAATAACTGTTAATAAATGACATATAAAAAGGACTCACCCGGGACCTTGAATCAACCTAATTCTAACTATCTACCAATTTACCCCCCCCCCGGACTGCAGCTGCGAGTTGGAGGCCCTTGTGGCCTCTCCCGGAGACGCCTGGTGTGAATTTCTACCGATTGGGAGGCCCAAACTCTCTCCATCAATCGGTAAAACTCCGCTCGACTGTGGCAGGCGGAAACCTATGACCCTCCGCGGGATGCCGATCCTCCTGCTTCCTCTCCTGGCCTCGGCTCTGGAGCCGAACGATCACCGATGGTGGGGACCCATGAACCTCTCCTGACTATCGGTCCTATTGCAAATGGTGGCGACACTCTTACTCCTTTACGGCGCGAGTTCTCCAAAAATGGCGAGCACCACGGGATTGTCGGCCGCGGGAAAATGATTATTGCCAGCGTACACTACTTGTTACCGACAGGATAGCTCTGCTTACTCCCGATTACTCTTTGTGAGCCCCGGCCACAATAACATGCCGCCGAATTATTCCCGACTCGATTAAACACGATCTCACTCGCGATTTTGAGGGTTTTTCTTTGAAAACCATTAATAAGATTTCACTAAAAATCCATTGTCGCCCGCGTATACTTTCTTAAATTCTTTTTCGTACAATTAGCACATTTTACTCGCAATGTGTGACTCGTCCATTCCAAAGCGGGCCGCTCTTCTCGCTTCGAAATCAAAGTGTGCGGAACCGGAACAACGCCCTCTCGCACCTCGCCTAGACACCAAAAATCCTGAGAGTGTCGCCAACATTATCATTTTTTTAAAAGTACTTGACGGAATAATACATTTTTAAGAATTGCTTCATAACAATATATTTGAATAAATTTAAAAAAAATAAAAAATAAACATGATTTTACTGTGCCGGTCTCGCGTTAAGTGTGGAGCTATCAAAATTAATGCAATAATCAAGCAACAACGTTGTCTTTTAACAATGGATTGATAATCCGATTGGAGCAAGGAGCTAGCAGTAAGTGCCTCCGTTCACGGAGATACTTACAAGATACTCGCTCCTCGTGCGCATATCATACGCGCCGATCGTAAGTACCCCCCGTACTAGTTTGCTGGTGCCGTTCATGGCGCTACGCGGTGGCTGTCGGTTTCCAATCAGTATCACGATACGGACAGTGCTGATCGCAGGCGACGTCGCAGACGGCGTCGCTTCATTTGTGTCTGATACTTATTCGTTTGACGTTTGACAGAATGGCGTCGGAACATGAAAGTAATGATTTGTTCTGGAAGTGGAAAAATGCATGTTTATATAACTATACTTTACCAGAATACGTAAGAAAGGATTTAGTGGAGAAGGCATGGATTGATGTTGGAAAAAAGTCATATGACATCGCTCGACAGCGCGTTAACTCCACGGCTGCACGTAAAAATGATCAAGTTCAGTATATTTCGGATAGCGCCGTGTACGGTGACTAGCATTAAAAAGTAGTATATCAGCAGGGTACTTGTGGTTTTGTCACAATTACATAGATTGTAAGTATCTTCATGAACGGAGGGCCTAAATGATCCCCGGGGTACGTGTGTGAAACTCGACGGACACGAGTGGAACACCCGTTTCAAATCGACTAAATAAAAATGTTAATCGTGATATTACAAAGCACTTGGTATGTCATAAACTTATAATTACACGAAATTTGAATTTCTATGACACCTTAACTTTTTTCAGCTAGCGGTATCGTCAAATATGAAGTTTTTAAAAATAAATTGAGTTTTCAAAAAATAAGACTTGGTCATTGGGATTTTTTTTGTTTTTTGTTTGTTTGGGAAATCGTGAAAAGCAGAGTGGTTGGTGGTGGTGAAAATAATATATTTTTTTAAAAACACTGCATTGACTTACATATGCTACTATGGAGAAGATAAACAATCGAGCAAGATCGTAATCCAATTCCACTAAAGCCGTTAGACGCACTGTCATGGATACTGGTTCACCAGGAGGTCCTATTAACTCTACGTCGGTACCAAATATGGTGTCTTCAGCTGCCCCCGCTCGTGGGACGATGGATATCTGCATATTGTTGTAGGACAGGTAGCCATCTGCATCATTTACTTCGTACACACAATCTGTCGAGTCGTGTACATTCTCCTGAAATGTTCAAAACTTGAATTGTTTTTTAAACTGCACAAATTTTATATGAATGGTCGGAAACATTTTCATCATCAAACTGATCGTGGGGTTCTCTTCTCTTACAACTTACAACCAAGTGCTATTTGTATGTATTGTCAAGCACAGTCGTTGGAACGTATCCTCCTATTCTCTCGGGGTTACTGGTACCCACTACCTATTAGATAATTTCTGCAATTCATAAGAAATGAGTAATATAATCTCGTCGCGAATCCTGGACAGCCTCAGTGGTCTACAAAATCGAAGATCACGGGTTCAAATCCCTGCATGTGAAAATTATTGTATATAATAAAATTGTGTTACTGAACGTCAAATACATATAAATTAATGTATTGTACACTCCGTCATATTCCAGAGTGGTAGCTACTAAAAGACCACCAACAATTCTTCGCTTTGCGTGAATTCGCGGGAAACCGCCCGTGTAGTTTGAACGTGGCGGTTATCCGAGGTGAAAGTACCGCTGCATGTGGCGGTCGAATTTCTCCCGCCTGTGAACCGCGAGCACCCGCGGCGGGAGAACCGCTCGTGTAGTTTGCGCCATACAATTGTGTCTGCTGCGGTTTCCCGCGGCGAGAGAACCGCTCGTGTAGCTTAGGCCTTAGAAATTTTTTTATTTAAAATCGGTCCGGTTTTGGAGGAGAAAACTGGGGAATACAAAACCTTTATTTTTTACGATTTTATGTATGTATTATTAGCCTGAGGTGCAGTTGTCCCTTTCGCTCAGTGTGCGGGGGAGTAAGAGCGAAAGTGACAGCAACAGTTTGGTAAAATACATAGTGCTAAATTTCTTGGCGACCGGGTTTCTTCTTAAGACACGGCCTCCATAAAAGTATTAGAGAAATATCTTATAATGGTGAAACCGCTCTACCCATTCATTTTAATAAACGTTAGTGTAACAATATTGTTCTTCCAATATACATATAATTTTTTTATTATTTTTATCTTAATATATAAAAATTAATATTTTTTTGTTTGCCCGCTTGTGACTCTAAATCATTAACCTGATTTTCACAAACAAATTATGTAGCACACTCGCCAACTTCTAGCTTTTATAGTTTAGCAAACAAATATACAAATGAAAACGAGATTCTTAATTTCACGAGTTCTATGCTTAAAATATACTTAAATTTTTTTTTAGGTCAAATATGATGACTGATAATTTTCGTTTATTATTGTTATTTGATTTCTAATTTATCCAATTGTTAACAACTGTAATGTGTTTATTATCAGCCCTTGTGTAAATGTAAACATTATTTACCTACTCAATGTGAGAGCCCCGTGGGCGAATAAAAGATTAAATATATAAATAAAGTACTTACAGGGACCTGGCAGGTTCCTCCTGTGATAACAGGTGCATTGTCATCTATATTTACTAGTCGCACTAAGATGTAACCGTAGGCAACCCTGTCGTTATATGTGATTTCACAAAGTACAATAAGGTCCTCAACTCCAAGCTCGAAATCTTGCCTGTTTTTGATAATCAGGTACCAGCGGTTTCCATCTATTTCCACTCCATCCCTTATTTCAGCGCCTGAAAGGGTTAACTCTACACCAGCTATAATGACTGGAGCAGTGGAACCTTAAACAAATCAGTGCCTTTAATTTATAAAAAAAAATTTAAAAAGTAGACATGTTATCAATCACAATTACATGTTTCCATTAATACTAATATTTCGCCTGTCTCGACACAGGTAGGTATATCTTAGTGAGATTCAAAAAATTTTCTCAAATTGCATTCGGAAATTTTGGTTTCATATATGTGTACATTTTAAATTTAAATGGAATTTTTCTGAACATATCCGAAAACTAAAAACTGTTTTTGAAAGGTGATAAACTACTTTAAAAAAATATTATTAGAACTACACGTATAATTTTCTATCTAGGGATTGGTTTTTATGACTCGACTGCAGGTACACATGTACCTACCAGCTCCAGCATACCAACTCTACATTATAAACGTCACTATATTTAAAGTAAAAACATACAAATAAAAATAAAATCTAAGTAAAAATAAATCCTTATCAACGACATAGTTCTAAGAATAAAAGCTTCAAAATATCTCTTATTTGCCGACGACCTCAAGCTGTACAAAAAATTATATCATTGGAAGATTGTATCGATTTGCAAAAATACCTACCATCACTTCACGAATGGTGCACACTAAATGATTTATATCTATAAATAAAATAGAATCGCCGAAACGTATGTACGCGCATAACTTCCGAACGACTGCACCAAATTGGAAAATTCTTTTGGCCTTGTGTTTGTTATTGTCAGGACAAGGTTTGCATAAAAGAAGCAGTGAGCTCAGGCGTAATGTAATTTGTATAGAAAAATTGCAATTGATGGCACGCGAGCTGTTTGAAATCTGAATGTACCGGGACTGAATGTATGGAATGCGGGAGGGGGGAGGGAAACCCGGGAGGGGGGTTCGCGGGACGAGGTAAGGGAGGGAGTGTAGTGGGGAAAGGGAAGGTGAAGGAGGCGGAGTGGGAACACGAGAGGAGAAGGAAGGAAGAGAGGAGAGGAAGGGGAGGCGGAAGGGGAACGGGACGAATGGAAAAGGACACGCAGGGAGAAACAACTTCTCTATTATATGGCATAGCAACGCATGCCGGGAACCAGCTAGTATTTTAATAAAAGCAAATGTGCTGTAATTTCCTTCACAAGGAACAGAAATAAATTTTCAAACACATGTCACATACAGGATATTTCTCCCCTATACCACGAACATTAAGACATCTGCAACTGCTCTAATAATGAAATTGACATTTTTAATGACCCATTTAAACACTTAAAAAATTATATTTTACCATCAATCATAATATAAAGCTAATATTGTAATGAAGCCCAAAGACAGGCAATAAATACCTAGCTACTAAATCATTGTCCCATCAGCACAGGTGCCAATAATAAATTGTTGGTGATATTTTAGTATTCTTGTTTGTTATTCATTTTGCATATTTAGCTAATTATTTATTTTTACTATTTTAATTTCTGTTATATACTGTATTTAAATCATCCATGTATATAAATTTTTGGGCAACATGTCTGTTTTATGCATCTAAATAAAAATAAATAAATAAAATGGTACCTACATGGAAAGCTGGCGGGAACACAAATTAGAGCCCGCGCAGACATCTAAGCGTTCAGCGTTCACTGGCGTTCACCTAGCGTTTGGCCGGTTGCGTTCTACGTGAGTTCTAACACACACAACAAACGGTCAAATATTCTGCGTTCCATTTTCCCAAAAAGCTTGTACGTGAAACGTGTATTTTGATAGGTCATCTTCAGAAGACGAAGCATTGCTTTTGTTGACTTTGGAAGAGTTTAAAAAGAAAAGAAGACACTGGGAGCATCCGATTAACACTGAGCAAAATTAAAATCGTTCAGTATTTTTTTTCCTGGATTACTTAAAGATGAAGAACGTTTTTTTATTTAATAATAATAATAATAACGTTATATTTATATAGCGCAATTTTGTGTCATTTCACTTCAAATGCTTTACTTCCGAATGTCAATAAGTAGCTTTAATGAATTGCATAATTATATAAAAAATATGATAAATACAATGATATATTATGTAATTATATTTATAATTATAATGATATAATTATAAAATAATAAATATAATTAGAGGTAAGAAAATAGTAGTACCGGGCATTTCAATAAAAAGAGGGATTTTTCAAGGAGACTCATTGAGTCCTCTTTGGTTTTGCTTAGCATTGAATCCTCTGTCTAAAATGTTAATTAAAAGCAAGTTTGGAATAAAAATTAAGGGTAATACAAGAGAGAGTAGTATAGTTTCACATCTATTATATATGGATGATATAAAATTATTTTCAAATTCTGAATCAAATTTAGAGAAAATGATTAAGGTAGTTAAAAATTTGTCAGATGATATTAAAATGACTTTTGGTTTAGATAAATGTAAAACGATCCATATAGAGAAAGGCAAAATTGTAGATGGAGACGAGGGTACATTTAGAAATTTCAAAATTAAAAGTATGAAAGGGGATGAGGTTTATAAATATTTAGGATACCCGCAATCAAATAGATTAGATCACACTAGTATTAAAAATGATATTACGATTAAATTTCACACTAGGATCAGAAAATATTTAAAATGCAATCTATCTGCTAAAAATTTAGTAAAAGCAATAAATACTTGGGCAATACCTCTATTAACGTACTCATTTGGCATAATTAAATGGTCCAATACAGATTTAGATAGTTTAGAACGATTAATTAAAACTACGTTAACAAAGTTTAATTGCCATCATCCAAATTCAGCTATAGAACGAATAAATTTACCTAGAAATTTAGGAGGTAGAGGTGTAGTCAAAATAACATCTTTGAAACACAATCAGGTAGAAATGCTTAGAATTTTTTTCCATAGGAAAGCTAATAGCTCAGAAATGCACAAAATAATTTGCAAGGCAGATATAAACATTACTCCTTTAAATTTATATGACGAGAATGCCAACATTCTTATAAATACTAACCAGGAATTATTAGATTCCTGGTCAAATAAAATTATTCATGCAAAACAATTCAATTATCTCAACAAACGTATGTTGACAAACTTTCGTCAAACAAATGGTTGAGTATTGGAGAGTTGAGCGCAGAAATAGAAGGATTTATGCTTGCCATTCAAGATAGAACATATTATATCGGGATGTTCTATATTAGCGCCGTCCGAGTATACATTTAGGCACAATCAGGTTTTAAAAATAATTCACCAAAGTTTGGTAATTAAACATAACTTGATTGACTGCCGTAATATAGTATCATATTATGAATATGAACCAAATTCATTTTTAGGAAATGAATTTTATAAAATACATATATTATGATAAAACTATACTAACAGAACAATTAGTCATAATAGACCAGATATAGTTTTACATGACAAAATTAAAAAAAAAATAACTTATATCATTGATGTAGCTATTCCGAATTCCTGTAATATTCAAAATACTGTTTCTGAAAAAATAAGAAAATACACAGATTTAGGAAATGAGATTAAAAGAATTTGGCATTTTTGGATATGAAAATATCTGGAGTCGGTGAATAATATTCCCATTTGGTCTCTAGTAGGTTGACATGTTCTTCTTGTATTGTTTTGTATTTATAATACTTTTTTTTATTTTTTTATTTATTAGATTGCATATACATTTTGTACAAAAAATTTGAGTAGACCCACAAAGCTGTCATGTGACAGCTTGTCTGCAGGTTCTAACAATTTAAACATTCTTATATAATATCTAAGAAAATATTTGTAAATACATTTATAGTTTTAAGGAAACATTAGAATAGATCACATAGATATTTTAACTTACAATCATAATATATAAGATATTTCAATATATCTGCCTAACAACAAGATATGTAGGCAGCTATATTAAGATATTCAAAGATACATGGAGTTTTCGTTCATTAACCATAGTTTTATCATTTTAGGACTTAGTCTCTCATTTTTTCAAATTTTATGTTTTTATTGAAAATCACTGGTATTAGATATTCAAGAGTACGGCTTCCATATTTATTTAATATTCGAGGAGTTTTTAGGCCCTTTCCTTCTCTAAATCTTGTGGTATGTTTGTGTACAATTAGGTGTTTGTAAGGGCTTTCCCCCATATTATCCATAATAGTAGTGAACCAGTGGAGACCTTTTATTGTAAGTAGGCTCTCTGAGCCATACAGTAGTTTTAAGTTATGTCTCTGTTTGTAAATATTTGTTGTGACAATTTTTTTATTATGGCAGTTTGTAAATTTTCAATATATTTAATGTAAGTAGTGCTTGCATGTCCCCAAGTTCGAATACTTATATAGTGCAATTGCATAGCGTGGGTTGACTAGATGATCATTGCCTTTCCCTTACTAAATCATTAATTTTTCGGTGTCAGTCATCTTGCGAGGCGTTCCACGAGCTCTTTGTAATTCTGACAATAGAACGCAAGAACGCAAGTGTTCATACTGACCGGCGCGGTCTGACCACCGCTGTGTCTGTAGTGGTCAACTACTTATAAAGAACGCGGAACGCAGAACGCGAAACGCGGAACGCGGAACGTTTGCTGTCTGCGCGGGCTCTAAAAACGTTTCCACGGCTTGTATTTTAACAACTAATACAAAACATTAAAACCATTACCTTTAAAGTCGGCTGAAATTACCACATGTAAAAGTAATAATCTTAAAATTAAGGGACATGACTCTAACAACAACATGCAATTTTTGTTATTAGGTAGGGTCATAAATGCCGACAGCGAACACTTCTTGTTGGGGGCGTCATAAATATTTATAGGATACTATTTAGAGGTTCTATTTGAAATATACATTACTAAGTCAGGGCATAATACTTTCAAAATAAAACACTTTAAAAAAATAAAAAATTGTTTTAAATTCTTAAAGGGAATCTGTTTATAAAATATCAAGCCATCAGACGTACTATTTAATCTGTGGGAGAATAATATTATGTTTTTAAGTATATATAAAACGAGAAATTACGCAAATACATAAATCTTACAATAAATTATTTTCTTTTCACTAAATAGGTAATATCGCTTCTGGAATGAATAGAGCCTAAGAAATTATAATAAATTGTACATCGTAATAATCGTACGTTACGTACCTTTGTAATTGAAGATGCCCAGAATTACTTCTCCGGCGATCTCTTCATGCATGTGAATTTCTTGCAAGGCTACGGATTCTTCCGCGTAATATTCATAATAATACACTTCAGGTCTTGGGTTGACATTGAGCATAAATGGTTCTTCAAAGAAAGATTTAATATAATAAATTTCGCAGATTAAAAAAAATATTCTATTATTTTTGGGAAATGGGAGAGTACACATACAAGAAAAAAGGAGAGCGTCTCATCAATACTTAAAAATGTAGAAAAGTCTCATCAATAACATGCAATACTAGCTGACCCGGCGAACATTTTTCTGCCATAAAAAATATCGAAAGTATTGTAAGAGTGTGGGGATGGGATCTTTGACATAAAGAGGAATGGAGCGCTGTAGACTATGACTGCCGATAAAAACAAAACAAACACCATCCATTAATTTTTCCATTTCAATATAAATAATTTCGTTCTTTTTGAAATACGAACGGCGCGACGGTTAAATTTGTTCATATGAAATCGCGATTAAAAAATGGGAGGGTCGCGATTAAAAAATGGAAGGGTATTTTTTTTGCCAAATAAAAATAATAAAAAAAAAAACAAAAAAATGATCAAAAAAATTTTAAAAAAAAATTCTGGATAGGGACACCCTAATCACCTAGCGGTTTGAAATATACTTTACGAATTATTCTCATATCTTCCAAATAAACATGAAAAACATTTCGGAGGAGTGCGACCACACACACCGTAACACGAGATTTTTACATATATAGTTATAAGTTAATTTCAGTGACCCGGCAATTGATCCACCGAGAGTTGGCCCCCCGAAATGTTATATTCTTATATATAAAAATGAATCACTAATTGTGTTGCTAAGCGCAAATCTCGAGATCAGCTGAACCGATTTTGCTAATTCTTTTTTTAGAATATTTCTTGAAGAAATATTCTAAAAAAAGAGAAAAATTAAGAAAATTGCGCAAAAAATTGGATAATTTCAGAAAACCTATTACTAACCTAAACAACTATCTCACGTTTGACAGTACGCGTGTTTGAGAATGACATTTTGTAAAACAATGATTTGTTAAATAAAATTCTATTTTTGTAAATCTTTAAGTTGATAAATTTATTTAAAGTAGGTACTCCCCTAATAGTTTGAATCGAATCAAGAATTTTAGATATTTTAAATAGGTACCTATGTTAGGTACCAAATATAATATACATAAAAAATGAAAATATTAATAAAAATTATAAAAGGTGGCACGCGGGCTGTTTAAAAACTGAATGTACTGGAATTGAATATATGGAACGCGGGAGAAGGGTTGGCTTGACGAGGGAGCGGTAAAGGGAAGAGGGAAGGTGGGGAAGGTGGAAGGGGAAGGCGAGAGGGGGGAGGGGAACCTGGGAGGGGGAGGGGAACCTGGGAGGGAGGAGGAGAACTCGGAAGAAGGGTTTGCGGGACGGGGGAAGGGGGGGGAGTGGAGTGGGGAGAGGAAAGGTGGAGGTGACGTAGTGGGAAAGCGAGAGGGGAAGAGGACGCAGGAGAAGAAGGGGAGGCGGAAGGGGAACGGGACAAATGGGAAAAGACACTCAGGGAGAAACAATTTATTTATTAAATGGCATAGCAACGCATGCCGGGACCAGCTAGTTTACTATAAAATTATAACTTTTTGTGCATTGTTTACCAATTTTGAACGTAAAATCAATTTCAAAAATACCCTTAAAAATAAGTTGGCATGAATATGAAACGAATTTACACATATACAGCCTTACTCATCATAAAACCGTACCACGGCTCTGTAGCGTCGCGGTAGCTACACAGTGGAGTAAGCTTACACTGCTCAGGGTAAAAATGTTTACTCATCATCATAATGTTTCTCGACAGCTGTTATGATTTTTTTACGGTAGCAACACTGCTCCAAAGCTCAAAAACGCGGCCAATTTAGCATTTCGCGGCGTGTTGCCAACTTCACGTTTATTCATACGTCAACACGCGTCAACACAACGTTGACTTTGGTAAATCTATATTTAGACACCTAAAATCTCCTTCCGTGAGTGCCGCAAATGGATCGTACCTTTTTTAAACCTTTTACGTGGCCGTGGTGCACGAATGCCGCGAATACGGTCAATATTTGCCAAAGCTCCGTTCAAAATGTCAAGATTCTCATAAAAGTTCGCCATTTCGTCAGTTACAACGCACGGGGTACTGAGTTAACCCTGGTGATCGGGTGGTTTAAATTCTGACAGCTACTACATCTCCCGGTACAGTGACTTGGTAAAAACACGCACATGCGCGCGATTAACCCACCATGTTGAGTAACAATTTCACCTAACCCGCTCTTGCTCCGAGGTGTAATCTTATTTTGCGATGATGAGTAAGGCTGATACAGTGTAGATTTTTTGTACTTATGCACTGGTATACACAATATATAGAAAAGTAGATTTTTCTTTGGTGCATTTGAATGAAAATATATTTTAAACTTTGTTATTCGGTGGCAAAGATATTGAAATATAAGTAGATGTGCTATCTGCTGTTTTTACTATGTCGTCGGCTTAGAGTGTAAACCTGCTAAATCCATTTTTGACTGTTTTACGTTTTATAAACCATTCGAAAGACAAAAAAAAAATACACAAGCTAGGCAAAACAGCTACTGTCAATTTTAGTTTTAAATTGACATAAACGCGTGATGAGTAAAACTGACAAATCCATGGCGTCAAAAAGTGTGCTGCTAACTCCATCTTAACCGCTATTTTGTATAGAGTTTTCGATGCCTGCACGAGTACTCTTACAAATAATTAAACAATTCGGTGTTACTGGCGCAAACAGAGGTTTGAGGATTGAGATATTGCAAAGGTACATATTTTTTGTATTATGTAATTGTTATTTTGTATAAACTTAATCAGAAAATGAGAAATATTGCTTATAAATAGTTGCTTTGGAGTTAGCAGTTTTTCTGTAAAGTAAATTACAGAATTATTTCACTTAGCAGTTATTATGCATTATTATTGATTAATAACTTTTTAGCAATTTATAAGCATTTAGATTAATATCTAGATTTTTATCACTTTATATAGTACTTAGATAATATTCAAGGTAAAAAAGTGGTTTTTTAACTATCCTACTAATATTATAAATATTAAATTTTGTATGTTTGGCCTTTCGTTCCTTACTCACGCAAAAACGGTTTCTAAATCTAGCTTTATACATTAGAATAACTAAGAATTTAAATTTTGCTTTAATTTTTAGATGTCTTCAGGGATTCATTGGCGAGGCCAAAAAATCTTGGACTTAAGTAATACAAGCAAAGAAGAACAAGATAAAAAGAAAGAACCGATACCATCTAAAATGTTAGTTCACAATTTTGAATTTGAATACATATATTTATCTGAAACAGTATCTGATAATATTGCTCAAATAAGATTCATGTTTAAAATACAACGCACACCAACCCTATTAATTGGAACCGTCTCTCACCATCCATCTCAACTGAGAAAATACTGGATGATTCTGTTATACTTGCACCTAATAATTTAATGTTATTTTTTTGATGATGATCAATATAACAATATTCATAGAGAACAAGAAGTTTAATTCGAAGATAGCAATGTGATTTCGTTTTTACATTTAAACTCGCCCTCGCCTAACTTTACCACAACTGATGAGCAGCCTACTTTCCAAAACAACTCTTTGTCAGGTGTTACAGATAGCATTATTCCTAGTTTTTCAAACCTATCTAATCAAACAGAAGATCTTATATTAGATGAAAGTATATAAAAAGGCTTAGTTCCGTATAAAATTGAATCTGACTTGGAATCTGATTATGAAAACTACCCAGAGAAAAGTAAGAAACGAAAGAAACGTGTTCAGATTCAAAAATCAAATTGGTTTTCTAAAAGAAACAGAAAGGTGAGAGAAAATGGAAGAAAGTATTATGGAAGAAAAGAAGAAGAAAAATGTAATTACGAAGTACCAACGAAACCTAAAGTAATGGAAAATAGATGCCATTGCAAAGAAACTATAAAAGAATCTTTAAAATGTTCCACATTTACAGAAGAAGATAGGCAGAATATTTTCAAATAATTTTGGTGTATGAGCTGGCCAAAAAAAAAAGCAGATATACATTAATAATCTTGTGACATGCTTACCTGTTAAGAGACCAAGGGAGAGAACAAGTAGTGATAAAGAATCGAAAAGAGCACAATCTTTGTTTTACTATTTGATAAAACGAGACCAACCAATCTGCAGAACTATGTTTCTGAAGACTCTTGGGATCGGAAGATGGACAGTTTTGAATTGGAAAAATAAACAAGTACCTGTTTCTAAAAGAAACAGCAAAGATTTAGATTCTCTTAAAACTAAGCCTTCTAATAATCTCTTTGAATTAGAACGTCAGGAGCTTAGAACATTTTCAGAGTCATTGCGATGGAATTGCAGTACTGTCATGTTAGTACAGAGAAAAAGTTTTGTTGCCAGGGTGGCGACCAAAACGATCCCTTTACGATTTTTATGTTAATCTATATTAATAAAATGTATTTAGAAAAATTGACTATAATTAGAAAAAAATAATTAGCTTAATATTTATTATGAGTGAAAAACTGCTAAGTCCTTTATTAAAAATGTTACTGCATTATAAAAACCTGTCATGTCACAAACTTGTTAATTAATAAATAAATACTGAATTTACTAACTCTTCTTTTATTGCATATTATAAAGAATAAAAAAATACATCAACTGTATTAGAACCGTTTCTTAAAATTAATTTCTATTTTTTTAAGAATGTTTTTTGTCTCTCCTGTAAAGTTACCTATTTGGTGGTTAGCAGGTTTACACTCTAAGCCGACGATGTGGGTCTGCGCTTTACTAATTAACAAATAAACTAAAAGAACAAATAATTAACGAATAAACCAAACGAACGTTAAACTAAATGAACGAATTCTTTCCTTATTCAAAATATATTGTTAACCAATATTAATGCACATTTTCAAAAAATCAACGAAATGAACAAATTCTTTTTGTATGAAAACTACGCTAATTAGCGCGTAGTCCGGCGACAGTTGCGCGGACACCATAGCATATCTTTCTGTATTTGAATATCTTTGTTCGGTGGTAAATCCTCTTTGCGCATCGCTTCGGGGTCACTTAGTTATATTTTGTGTGTGGGGGGGGGGGGGGGGGGGGGGGGGGGGGGGCAATTGTCGGCGGATCAACTGTCATGGAACCGTCACCTTGCAATGCGCGTTTATTATTTTGTTTATTTAAATGAATATTTACTTGTTAATGTAAGAAATTTACAAAGTTATTTAATCATATTGATATTATTGGGTGGCTCTTTTGAAATTCTCACGCGACCTCTTTACAGTGCGCACATAATATAATTTTAAAGTTATCTAATTTATATCTTTCAAAACTAGACATTAACGCCAAAAACAATAACATTTATATACCACTCAATTTTACAACTACATACGTAAAGAAGATACTTGAAATAAAGCCGGATCAAAATGTATAAAGCATATTTTATAATTTAAAATGAAAACAAAGAAACTGTTATAAAAATCTTTTTAATAACTAATTAAATAACATGTATTTATTAATATTATATATTAATTTACATAATTAAATAACAAGTATTTATTATTATATACATAACTTGTAAAAATTCTCACCTGACTCAAACGCTGTCGCAATGGCAAAAGATAAAATCTTCATAAGGATTTGAATGCGGAAATAATACAAGAATTCCATTTTTGATGAAAATTTAGTTTTTTGTTAGTTTTACTGACGTGTATCATTGACCGACACCAAATGTAAATTGACGGAGATGCGTTATGCAAACTGATATAATTATATCAGTCAGCACTGATTATTATATATAGTCTTCCTTTTTATTAAACCATTCCTGCATGGTAAAGAGTTGTTTATTAGTGGTGTACAAAATTAAACACGTTTATTAATTAGGCCCTGTATCTATAATCCTCCGATTTTGTGTTTCAATTTATGTAAGTGCATAAATCGAAAAATTTCGTTGTGCGATAAAAATGATAATAAGAGCTAAAACGAACCGCATGAGTTCGAATAGTACCACGTTTATACCTAATTCGGCATTATTGACTACAAACGGACGTTTTTGTTATCACATGCTTCATTAATCCTTCATTTCGTGAAGACATACTCGAGCAAATTTAATGTTGCATATAAATCCATATAAATGAAATATTTGTGAACCTGTCTGAAAACTAAAAACAATTTTTGAAAGGTGATAAAATACGCTTCGATGTTTTATTGTTAGAAATAACGATTTACTTTTTTAAACAGAATAATTTTTAATGTAAACTTTTAAAAGTTTTAATATTGGCGCACCTTGCGTTATTTCTAACTAAAATTACTAGTAACGAAAAAAAAATAAAAACATACATTTATTTCATTATAAAAATGTATTTTAAACGTTTTTATCACCTAACTTCTTTGTCATTTCATATAAAAGTAATAATTCATAAAAAATTTACAAAATTTCATAATTTTATTTTCAAATTTCGGTCGGAAACGTTGGTTTTATAAAAGTGTGCATTTGAATTATTTTGTGATTAATTGTTTTATTAAATAAAACGCACTTGTTTTTTTTCTTTCCAATACAGTTTATTTCATATTTTTAACTATGTGGATAAGTGAGAAACAACAATTTCTATGATACCGGTATTTCGAAAAACAAAGTGATAGCCGGAAGTATTTTGAAGTCTCGCGCGCTCCGTTGAGAAGACCTTCCGGCAATAAATAATCGGCCGACTGATTCACAGAGTGAAACCCTGTTCAGACAGTTCATTCGCGTCATGGCGTCATGTCATGACGAAGACCGATATCCGGCATTGTCGGATCGCTTCATTCGGCACTGTCGTTTCATTGCATGTTCAGACGGGTCAATTCGCGGGAAAGAGGCAAAATGACGTCACGAAATGAAGAATGAATGAATGGTATGATATATGCATTGGTTTTATATATAAAAAATATATTATTTTTCCTTTGCTAAATTGTAGTTAACATGCGTTTATCCGCCTTTTTAACTCGAGCTTTTCTCTTAAAAAGGGTGTAAAACGTATTATTTTATGTATTTTAATAGAAAAACTTTATTTAATGTATACAAACATGTAATTGATACCATTATATTAAATAAATAAAAAAATTAAAATTACGGAACTACTAAATGAACCAATCAATTATCCCCGCTATCTACCGAACTACATATGTACCATGTACCACGGCAGACCTATATAAACAGATGCACGGCCTCGAACTAGCAGACATCCAGATCAAGCCCTAGGCTCAATACCTGATACTGATAGCGAGATTTTTTTTTCTTTATTGGCAATGCTTATTAAAAATACATATAAAGTTACATCAGTTACATAGTTACATAAGGTTAACAAAAAAAAAAAAAAAATTGCCTTTCCTCACCATAAAGAGACAATAATGCTCTTGTGTTTGGTGAGGGAGTTCTAGCTCAATTAGTTAATTAATGATCGTGTAAGTTAGTAATAACGGCTATTGTAAATAATAAGTAGGTTAAAAAATCTTGTATAAATTTAAAAATAAAAATCCTAAAGAGTGTAAAGAAATCATAATATAAATGTTTTGAAAATTTGATCGCTTAGAAGTATTGTAGATGCTTCAATTAAATACTGCGTGTAGAACATACCTTGGCCCTTAAAAATATCGGTCATTATTTATTTTTTATAAGTTTTTTAATAAGCCTATAAAAAAATAAAGTATAAGGTCTAAAAAACATACTTTCAAGTCCAAACTCTCCTATTTATAAACCCCTTTTCGGATATGGTTTTATTGTGTAATGTGGCAAATTCAGTTTATTTTATAATAATCGCAAAAAAGTTGATATTTACACCCAATCCTCCCAAACATGTTGAGGACGTGGAATTTTTAAGGTTTAAATATCCCAATGCCAAACTTGTTGTAGTAGGAGACTATAACTTACCAAATATATCCTGGAACCATGATGACCCTGAATTGTCTGGTATTAATATGTCAACTACTAATCTTAGTGAGAGAGAGATTCTGGGTATGTCGAATTATTTATCAATCCCACAACTAAACACTGTCGCTAATATAAATAGTCGCATTCTTGATCTAGTTTTTTGCAGTGAGCCCACTACTAACGTATGTAAATCTTTGGAAGAACTATTACCTGTAGACGTTTACCATCCTCCTCTGGACATAGTTATTCCATTTATTAACAACATTCATCTTAAAAATATCTAGTCTTCTTATAACTTCCGTAAAGCAAATTTTCAAAAAATTTCTGATTGCTTAAATACAACAGACTGGTCCTTTCTAGAAAACGCTGATATTAACGATAATGTAAATAAATTCTATGACGTTCTAAATGATGCTATTGAAAATTTTGTGCCCATTCCACATAATAGAATTTCTCATTTTCCAAACTGGTTTAGTCCTAATTTGATCACTTTAACATTGCTAGCATTGGCACTACTTGCGGCCAACGCCAAACCCAAAACCTGGAAAGGACATGCAATAAACAGGCCAGCGGCTAGCTCACACAGCCGGCGCGAGCAAGGTTCCTCTTAAATCCAGGGCGAGTGTTTGTGATTCGCTTGTAAATTCCTACTTCCCTTCTTTTCCTCACAATCTCCAGGTCTCCTTCCTCAATCAGAACACAGTTGTTATGCACGAAAAAGGGTTTATTCATTTAAAGGTGAACAGGATTATGCACAAGCCAGCCTCGGCACTAAACACATGGTTATTTGGCTAACTAAAATGCTATTGTTCTATCAACTCTCTCTTTACGCGTATATAGTGAAGTTAAATGTCAGGTCTTAGCACACAGAGGGGAAGGAAGGTTCATTTGTACTCACAGGCATGATATAGGTAGTCGTCAGAAGGTACTGGTATTATATACTTCACACAATTAAAATAAAACATCGCGAAGTCAGTTTACGGCGGGCGCCCTAGCGCACCCGCTAGGACGCACTTGTTGTTCGCACGAGGCCCGGTTGGGGAATGAATCCTGGGAGCCGCTCGGCGCTTAGCTACTTGTGTCGAGCGGTGCGGGGAAAGGGGGGCGGAGGGCCTGTGCAAGGGGTCAATTCGCTATTAGCTCGCACGGGAATCAATTCCGTAACGTAACACTTCCCCCCTCGCCGCAAAAAAAGCGACGTGGTAATGGAGCAGTAGGGCTAAGAAATCCTCTTACCCTTCTAGCACTTGTGCCAAAACAAAAAAAAAATCCAAGAGAAAGGGGAGAGAGAGAGAGAGAAAAAGAAAAAGTTGCTAGCTACAAAATAGTAGAAACAAAAACAAAAGAGAAAAAAAGCATGGTGAACAAAGAATTATACATGAATGTACATGAAAGAGCAGTGGCATACATAAATATAAACAAGGACCTGCTGGAGAAAGGTACAAGGGTTATGCAGTGATAGAAAAAAAATGACTCTAAATTGTATCATTGGTCTGTGAGCTAAGTTTGCGTAGCGTGGTTTGCGTAGGATGTTTGGGGTGTTTGAACGTTGCACTGAAGTTACAAGGTTACTTTGTCACAGTAACCTGGCCCGTTTAAGATTACACTCAAGGAACACTAGGGCCTTAAAGAAAACACGAAGACGAGAACGCAGGATGAGGCTTCTTGGTGGTGGAGAGGGTTCTACCTGTCACAGAGGTCAAAAAGGTAGCTGCTTCCGGATCCTGTGGGTGGGCCAGTATGACATCATTGAGGTACTGGAGAGTGGAATTGTAATTGGTGGTTGGTCCTTTATAGAGGAGGTGGTTTGTGTGCATGACAGCCGTTGTTGTGATGGTGGTTGGTACATTGGTTTGTATACAGTGGGATTGTTGTATGAACAATTGTTGGTATTGTTATTTGCGCAAGGGCACAGGAGCATTGGCATGATGGCAACAGAGCAATTTGCAAGGTGCAGCTGGAACATTTGCAAGATGCAGCAGGAACATTTGTACAATGGCAACAGGAACATTTGCGAGATGCCGCAGGAACATTTGTACAATGGCAACAGGAACATTTGCGAGATGCCGCAGGAACATTTGCACGATGGCAACAGGAACATTTGCAAGGTGCCGCAGGAACATTTGTACAATGGCAACAGGAACATTTGCGAGATGCCGCAGGAACATTTGCACGATGGCAACAGGAACATGAACCAACTTAGAGCTGACGTGCTCGGGTTTGTTTGAGTGATGGTTTTGTGATGATACAATTCGCAACTACACGCACGACTCACACTAGGTTATGTTAGGTGTGGTCGGGTGCTTTTGGTACGTAGGGTTTGAAGGCATGGGACCTCCGTGACGGTAGTGAAGGCAGCATGAAGAGAGGCGCAGGTGTAGATGGGGTGAAGAGCTGCTGGTCTTCTTATTAATCCGGCGAAAAAATTATTATTAGAACAAAATTCTTGAAGTTTACCTGCCTGGTAGACCAATTATGAAAAGGTTTGGAGAGAAACAAGGTGTGCATGTTGAGAAAGATTGGATTTGTTTGACGTGTAGAGAGAGAGAGAGAGACGGAGAGAGAGTTAACTAAATGCAACTACAGACTTATACATATTACAAAGATACGTATTCAAGGAAGGTTCTGTTTAACCCATTTAGTTTTGTTTAAACTAAACACATTTCCAAGAACACGTAGGTAAGGGTTTGTACGTATGACAAAATGTCACGTTCGAAAGAAGTTGGTCTTCCATGACCTATGCTCACGTCTATACGGTAGCATTTTTTCTACTTTCGAAGAACAAAAACATTGAGTACAAATAAGTTATGAAAAGTGGGAAAGGAGTAGGAAGTTGAAAGGATCCGTGTATGAAGGTTGTCCCATTTGACAAACGAAACGCCAAGTGCGTAACGCATATATCCCCATTCACGGATAATTTCGAGGAAGGGATAGTGTGACAATTGGGAGCATTTGAACGAAGAAAACTGCTGAGGACTCGGCTATTTCCGAAATTCGACCTCTGAGTGGAAGGTGAAACAAGGTCTTCAGCAGTTATCCTGGTACATTACAATACCATTTGGTAGTGTGGGACAAAAGGAATACACTGACATAAAAGAGTCTAATCCTCCACGTGTATTGGGTAGAAGATTAGAGGGTCGTTTTATTCTCCTACTTGTTTGCGAGAAATGACAGACCCTTGCTCAAATCTCACAAACCTGGGGAATTTTTTTGTTCGTCTCCCAGACAACGAGTTAGGTGTTTTTTGTGTCCATCAACTTAACTCCTACGACACGATGCCCCATAATCATGAGTGAAGCGTATGATTAGTCCTTTTGAGATAGTGGATAGTTCCTGGGTTCTTGTGACAGGAAGTCCACGGGCATGTTAATGAGTACTCTGCTGCAAAAGCAATAATTTTCTGATAACAGAAAATAAAAGGCGTGTGATCTACACTTGGTAGGTCACACAAACATAGGGGTAGATATTATTTCGTTCGCACGACTCATGGTGAGTATTGTAACGTCTTCACGTTTGGTGCACAGATTATATAAGTACACAGTTATAACAAAGCGGTTCTCATGCCAAAAGACACACGACCAACTCAATAACATTTAGTTAAGAGTATAAAGTAATTATAACGAACTTCTCGTATCATGGCGAATGTTTTGAGGATCTCTCCTATGATGGTAGATATTGTCACGTTTTCACGTCTCACGTGACAGGAATGAACGATTTACAACAAATTTTGCCCAGTATTGAAAGACAGTAACCCAATAGGTATTTAAAACAATTTAATGAGATAAATCACCCTCTCGATCAACAACCCTGTGTTGACGAGCAAACAATGAGTAGTTATGACGGACTCCCCGTGACGTGTAAAAACACAAAGATATTACGAGATTCGCATCTATAGCAGTGGATATTGTAAGGTTCACACCTATAATAGTAGATATTGTAAGGCTCGCGCCTATAATGTTACAAAAGTTTACGTTCAAAAAAGGTGGGTCCCCATTCAATACAGACGGCGGTTTGCAATGATGTAATTAATACGGCACTGCTGTAGCTTAATAATTTCATATTAGCATACGTTACAAGACTTGCCAAAAGGCGATAAACACAAATTTTATTGAAGATCTGGCCAAGATTTTAAATTTCAAACAAGAATAATGGTACAATGAAGGACAAAAGAAACTGATGTCATGATAAAATATTGTACCTCTTAATGAAGTTGTAAATATACAAAGAACAATGTTAATGAAGGGACGAAACGTATTGTCACTTTTATAACAAATATTTTTCTCAGAATCCGACAAAATACGATTCTGGAAAAAAAAATAGAGCAATTGGGTTGAGCGCCATTCTAATTTTTGGAAAAAGAAGAAAAAACCACAAGTAGCAAAAAGGTTGCCCTTGAATTGTTTCGAATCCAGCGAATGTGACCTGATAGGTGTGTACATTTGGTGTATTCGAAACGATCCCCAATATACAACATTACTATGAATGTGTTAGGATGGGGTGAAGAGGAAAAAGAAAAAAGAAAAAACGGGAGGATTTCCTATTATAACAGAAATCGTCGCGACATTCTTACAATATGGTGCTGTGACCATAGTAGTGAGCTGCGGCAATGGTCTGAAACCAATGGTTATTATACAGACTTGCACTTATGATTTTATATTTACAACATTAGGGTAGGGACGTACTGGTACGACAAAAACCCGACACAAAACAATTAAAAAAAGGTGATATGACAAGATGAGGCGATGAGGTGAGAAAAAAAACGCGCGGATGCTGCAAGAATTGTGAAAAGGAAAGCGACGTCTTGGAGCAAGAGTTTTCCGGAACCGTTGATGGTAGGAGGAAAAGGAGGCCCTTTCCCGAAGTGATCAATTTCAGGAAGAGGATGCATACAAGTATGAAAACGGTGCCCCAAGAGGTGCTCTTGTGGTACAGCAGGCAAGGCATGCAGGATGTACAAGAACATATAAAATTATGCAAAAAGAAAAAGAATGTACAAGAGTTAGGCTACCGTTGACATTAATGTGCCTTCGGGTGTAAGGATTACCTTACGAATGCCCATATGGGTGATTATTTACATTTAATATTTACAAGTAACTCACGTCATTTATGACAAGAATTATAAGACTTTTAAAGAGACCGCATCGCACTGATTGACGACTGGCCAAGAGAGGTCAGGGGTGTAATGATGATCAGGGTTAACAAGATGCGTGTTTTGCCAATTTGATAACGCCTGAGTACTTGATGTGATGGAATTTACTGATTCCGTCACAGTAAGGCATTTTGGATTTATTCTTAGGAGAAATCTTTCTATTTCTCAGGGCCTGTAGTAATTCTTCCTTTCTTGAAGTAAAGACGTGCGGGATTATACCAAGCGTAACTTGAGGAACTTCCATGGTGTATAAGATCGTATCAGAGTGACCTTATGTTGGAAAAAGTGAGAACTAGACTCGCAATTGGAAAGAAATTGGGCAGAGATTGACCACTGGGGACGTATTTTTACAAAAAGTTTTTGAAAAAAAACGCGTTTTTTATAAGTGTTTGGTTTATTTGAAAATTTGGGCAGGGGTTTGCCTCAAAAAACGTGATTTTGTGAAAAAAATCCAGATGTTTTGGAAATTTGTTGAAAATTTTCCAAGTCCAAAAACGAGAAAATTTTGGGCAGCGGTTTCCCTTAAAAAACGTGATTTTGTGAAAAAAATCCAGATGTTTTGGAAATTTGTTGAAAATTTTCCAAGTCCAAAAATGAGAAAAATTTGGGCAGCGGTTTCCCTTAAAAAACGTGATTTTGTGAAAAAATCCAGATGTTTTGGAAATTTGTTGAAAATTTTTCAAAGTCCAAAAACGAGAAAAATTTGGGCAGCGGTTTCCCTTAAAAAACGTGATTTTGTGAAAAAATCCAGATGTTTTGGAAATTTGTTGAAAATTTTTCAAAGTCCAAAAACGAGAAAAATTTGGGCAGCGGTTTCCCTTAAAAAACGTGATTTTGTGAAAAAATCCAGATGTTTTGGAAATTTGTTGAAAATTTTCAAAGTCCGGATATGAAAATTTCACAGGCCGGGATTCATCTTAATGGAACACGTTTTTAGAATTTATTCCGATGTTTTTGAAAAAGGTTTGCAAATTTGCAAAAGTCCGGAAAAGAAAAAAAATAAAAAAAACGGAAACGAGGTTCTCCTCAAACGAGCATGTTTTTGAATATTTCCATTAGCTTTCCAAAGGGGAATTCTTAAGAAAGGAAAGAAATATTTTTCTTTTATACGAGTTTTCGTGGAAGTATTTGTTTGAAAATTCAACAATGTCTTGGGGAATAGTTTTTTTTTATTTACGTGGCTAGACTAGCCTGATTTGAGCATCACCAATTATTGGTATTTACCCGCCGACTTCCTTTTGTCATAACAAGTTATATGCAGAAATGTGCATACGGATATAATGCCTGACTCGAGGAATCGACGTCAACGCGAACTAGGCATTTTTCGAATTATGTCGTCTGTTTCTTTATGAAAGATGACAGGTGCGCAAGAAAAAGGGAGAAACGGACGACAGAAGTACAAAAAAAATGCCCAATTGTCAAAAGGTAGAAAGAATTTAATCCACTTGTTTCCCTTAAGCTGCAAAATATGCCGTTATATATACAGGCCAGTATTTTGCGAAATAGTCCCCTACCCGCAGAATATTTCGATATCAAATACAGACCAGCACTCTGCGGAATAAGTTTATTAATAAAAACTGGTTAATTAACTTTCGGGAAACGAAGCGGGTAATTGGTTTATCATATACAGGATTCTAATTGTTGAATAACTTTGTTTTAAATATTTGTGTACATTTCCACTATTAATCTTGTATTTGAAACTAGCAAATTTAGTCGGTCGACACTTGTAAACACTATATTATTCACGACTTGAGCACTTTACATAGGAATACCGGTGATAATGTATTGTCGAGTGACGACTCGAAAATGAAGGAATCGTGCCCGTAATAATTTAAATTGCAATTCGAAGTTACAATCGCGCCGGGGTTCTTGATGGAAATGCTAGACAAGTTGGAAATAACAAGACAAAACATTATACATTATAAAATTTAAACAATTGCTGACTGAAGAACGAGACTGTGGGATCGTGAAGAGGGAGGAAAAAAAACTGCCACACGTCGGGCGACAGTGCGAGCATTGGCGCTACTTGCGGCCAACGCCAAACCCAAAACCTGGAAAGGACATGCAATAAACAGGCCAGCGGCTAGCTCACACAGCCGGCGCGAGCAAGGTTCCTCTTAAATCCAGGGCGAGTGTTTGTGATTCGCTTGTAAATTCCTACTTCCCTTCTTTTCCTCACAATCTCCAGGTCTCCTTCCTCAATCAGAACACAGTTGTTATGCACGAAAAAGGGTTTATTCATTTAAAGGTGAACAGGATTATACACAAGCCAGCCTCGGCACTAAACACATGGTTATTTGGCTAACTAAAATGCTATTGTTCTATCAACTCTCTCTCTATGCGTATATAGTGAAGTTAAATGTCAGGTCTTAGCACACAGAGGGGAAGGAAGGTTCATTTGTACTCACAGGCAGGATATAGGTAGTCGTCAGAAGGTACTGGTATTATATACTTCACACAATTAAAATAAAACATCGCGAAGTCAGTTTACGGCGGGCGCCCTAGCGCACCCGCTAGGACGCACTTGTTGTTCGCCCGAGGCCCGGTTGGGGAATGAATCCTGGGAGCCGCTCGGCGCTTGGCTACTTGTGTCGAGCGGTGCGGGGAAAGGGGGGCGGAGGGCCTGTGCAAGGGGTCAATTCGCTATTAGCTCGCACGGGAATCAATTCCGTAACGTAACAACATGTAGTAAGAAAATAGCTCATAAAAATTATAAGCGATCCAGACTGACGAGTGATTACAATAAATTTCAATTGTTAAGAAGGGAGTGTTGTAAAATCTCAAAATTGTGCTATAAAAATTACATTGACAAAATTAAAAGTGAAATTCGTGTAAATATAAAACAGTTTTGGAATTACACTAATTCTCAAAAAAATACTAACTTAGGTATTCCAACTTCTATGAATTTCAATGGAAAAATTGGATGTAATGATAAAAACATTGTAAATCTATTCGCCGATTATTTTAAGTCCGTGTATGAAGAGGATATACCTAGCAACGAAATTCCAAAATTCTCATCCAATCTTAGTCTGGATATATCTGAAGTACGCATAGAAATTAAAGATATCAAAAACCATGTAAATTTGTTAGATGCTAGAAAAAATGCAGGACCTGATAATATTCCACCTGTGTTAATTAAAGAATGTTTAAACGGCTTAGTTGTTCCTCTTTTTCTTATTTTTAACCAGTCACTAGAGACAGGCAGTTTCCCTGATACATGGAAACACAGTTTTCTTACACCCATTTTTAAAAAAGGGACAAAACGGACGTAACAAATTATAGACCAATATGTATCCAATCATCGATACCCAAGCTTTTTGAAAAAATTGTCCTCCATAAAACATCCACAAACATTAAAAAAATTATAACTCCCTGCCAACATGGCTTTTGTTCAAATAAATCTACACTGACCAATTTACTAATACACGAAAACTACATATCTAAATCTTTAGCCAACAGGTGCCAGGTTGACTCAATATACACTGATTTTAGCAAGGCCTTTGACAAAGTGTGTCACAAAATACTAATCAATAAATTGGCGAAACTTGGAGTTTATGGTAGCTTATTAAATTGGTTTGTTAGTTATTTGTCCAAAAGAATTCTTAGTGTGAAAATAAATGGCACACAGTCTTACACATTTATAGCCACAAGTGGAGTGCCGCAAGGCTCCCATTTAGGGCCCATTTTGTTTATTATATTTATAAATGATATTGTTGATATATTTACTGACATAAATGTGCTACTGTTTGCCGATGACATGAAACTATATAAAGAGATTAACCACATTAATGATTGTATTATACTTCAAACTAACTTGATATATCTTTTTGAATGGTGCTCTATCAACAAACTAGCATTAAATATAAACAAATGTCAGTTCATTCATTTTTCCAAAATAAACAATCCTATTATTTTTCAGTATTCTTTAAATGATGAAAATTTAAATTGTGTTCGTGAAATCATGGATCTAGGCATTATGTTCGACAGTAAACTCACCTTTGTATGTCATATTAATAATATTATCAATAAAGCCCTAAAGACTCTCGGTTTTGTTTTGAGGGCTGCAAAAGATTTCAATAATTTAGATACATTTATTATGTTATATAAAACCCTTGTCAGATGCCAACTTGAATATAACTCTACGTTATGGTCTCCCTTTTACAACATTCATTCAGACAACATTGAAAAGATTCAACGGAAGTTTCTAAGGTTTATAAACTATAAATTGCATATTCCTATACTAAACATTGATTACAATTATCTCCTGGATAAAACGTCTCTATTGAAACTTTCAGAAAGAAGAATAAGCACAGATTTAATACTATTACATAAAATACTGCATTACAAAATTGACTGTTCTGAATTACTTCAATTTATCAATATCCATGTTCCCCAAAAATCATGTCGACATTTATTACTCTTCTACTTCAATAACACCAGGACACTAGCTTATCAAAATTCACCGTTTCCGAGACTTCACAGTCTCGGAAATAAATATTCTAATCTAGGTGATATATTTCATCTTAAAACTAATCAGTATAAACGTTGTATATTCTATCACTTTTATTCTTCTAGGCACAAATAGATTTACGAGTTTTGTTGTTACAATGTTTTGTATATTTTCTTTTCTCATTGTATTATATTTTATTCATTGTTTGTTACTCAACTTATAAATTATAATGTAAAAGCCCATCAGGGCGTGTAATAAATAAAAAAAAATAAAAATAAAAAAAAATAATAATAAATAAATAAAATAAAATAAAATATGCATTTTCGCGTTGATATTTTACAATACGGCCGCTAGTCGACGAATTCGGTTATTCAAAGTGACCCCTATGGCGTCCACCGAAGAACTACTGTCCACGGCACAGTAGTAAACTAGTGGATCGCCTTAAAGACAATATGGTTAATGTTGCAATTTTGCAAACCTATGGCCACTTACTTTTAAATTTTCGTTGGTTGTATTTTTATACTAAATTCTTGTTGCTTATATTTTTATTTCATTTATATACTTCTACTTTCATTCCTTTGTAATATTATGAACTAAATATACAATTTGGCTGTCCTGAAACGGGTATCCTTCCCAGTTGGACAGGCAAAGTTTCATTGTGTAATGTTTTGTAATATGTAAAATAAATAAATAAAAATAAATAAATAAAATTAAAAAATCATTATAAATGAAAGAATCATGTAAGTTAGTAACAAAAATTATTGTAATAAGTAAGTAAAGGATACGCAAGAAAGAACGCAAGATTTATACAATAATAGACTCAGAGATATAGAAACTAAGAAAATGAAAGAAAAAGAAGGAATAAATGATTTATAAAATAGCAGACTTTAAGATACAAAAGTATACATATTTGGGACTTTTATAGCAGTTTAAGGTAATTTTTTAATTTGGGCTTAAATTCCTGCATATTTTCGATGGTTTTTAATTTTAATGGGAGGTTGTTATAATAGATTATGCCCAGATAAAGATAAGAATTTTGAATGTGCTAAGTATTAAATTTAGGAATTTTAATAGTTTTCTGGTATCTTGCTGATGTATTGAATTGGAAGTTACGAGTATTTAACTGTATTTCTTTGTAAATTTGAAGTATTGAATATTTTTTATAGATTTTGTCTATTGTAGATGATTCGTCCATTTCAGTGAGGTTATAAAATAGGTACCTGGATGATTGTCCTCCCTATAAAGTCGGATATAACGCGTCGTGTCGCCTTTTCCTCTAGTGTAGTTAATTTTTTTTTATAAAGTAAAACCATAGAGCAATCGAAAGGAACGTACGTTCTTACTTCGTCCGAGCATCTTATTATATAGATGGGCGACAGTCATCATTATTCTATGATTGACGGGACCCATTCAATATAATTTATAAATATTTATATTTAATATTGTATTAGTTACACTTTACAAGAACCTGCCTATTTATGGCATATTTACTGCCTATTTACTGCCTATTTATGGCAGTCCAGAGTTTGCGAGGCAATGAGAACCCAGGCTGTCTCTCAGTGGGGTGTTGAACGAGATGGGCATTTTTGACGTTGGCCGATTGCCACTCAAGCTTCCACTTATCTTCTGGGGTAAGAGGTATTCGAAAGAGTCTTTCTCCTTTCCTCCAGAAGGGGTTTCGAGACTTCAAGCGGCATGCCGGGTAAGAAACGACATCATCGTGCAAAGGTATGGCGCTTTTTTGCAGCACCTTCTTGTACTCCGTCGGTGTTGTAATCTCTCGCCTGATATTTGGCGGGGTTATGTTTGCAAGTACGGGGAACCAAGGAAGAGGGCTCGATTTTATGGTTCCGCTGATGGTTCGCATTGTGGAATTAAGCTGAATGTCGACCATGGAAGTGTGGGCGCTTCTAGCCCATACTGGAGCACAAAACAGTTAAGTAAAAGTCGCCTCGAAATTCTGCAGTTAGGTATCACGTGTAGTAGGATGTTAAAAATGCATTAAGAGGAATGAATTAATTTGGTGAGAGAATGCAGCCAGATTAGCCAGGTCTGAACACAAGGGATGGGTATGTGAACGCACCTTCCTGTGTACTTTTTTTACATTAACTCCACACAGGAGGCCCTGAGGAAAATAATTTTCCTCAGGGTCTATGTCATCTGGGATGCTGTTTGGAAGGTCTTTTTGAGGAGAGGAAGGATTGAACATTGGTCTTGAAGAGACCCATATTGTAGGAAGGTGGAAACACAGAGGCCGGCAAATCATTCCGCAGCCGAGCTGTTGAACACAAAAACGAGTCGAAGAAACGACCCGTTCTCATGTGACAAATGTCATGTTGGGCACGCGTTTGGCATGTTTTCCGACTATGCACCGGTGCCGAAGGGAGCAATGACGCTAGTTCCTCGGAGCGGAGTGGAGGGTATTTTTCAGGTATTTTGGAACTCCAGACCAAAGGTGACTGTAAAATTCAACCGTGGGGCGCACTTGTGATTTGTGCAGGGTTAGCAGTTGTGTACTATCAAAGTATCTGCGGGCCCTGTACAGTATGCCCAGTTTTTGGGAGGCTAACTTTACTCTGGCTTCGATGTACTTCTGGCATTGTTGGATTGTCGATTGAATAGGTGAATTGTCGATTTTTTGTTGGAGAGTTCTATTCAGACGCTTGCTGAATTTTTCATTCTTTCCTCATAATCAATAAATAATTCTGCCGTTTCGCAGGGATCGTTGTGTGCACTAATTAAATGAATGAATTTAAAGATGATAAGGTCTCAAAGGGAACACATACTCCAAGAGCTCGGAGGGAGCAAAATAAAGCAGAGTAGACTGTAACCACATGGAGTACGTGTAACTTCGTCGAATTTAACGTTTCAAAGACCCGATCATATCTGATTACATATTTTTTTATATACAGGAGGCCCTTAGGAAAATAAATTACCTCATGGCCTATGTCATCTTTGGGGATGCTGTGTGGAGCGTTTTTTTAAGGAAAGGAAGGAGAGGAGCGTTCTGGGAAAGAAAAGGGTTTAAGGGGCGGGTAGGAATCTAGGGTTTATTGTGACCTGGTCATCCACCTCCAAGACCTAGACAAACCTCACCCCATGAACCCGGGCACCCCTGCTAAATCACCAAACGCAGCGAACCACTTGGGGTGATCTATGGCACAGGTGTTGATTATCCAATAAAAGTTCCCGGGGCGGCGGTACCCATTCCCGCCTCCCAAATCTTGTTAGGTACTGGCACGGTTTCGAACCGTGTGGGTACAAATGGGAATAATAATAAATTCACATATTATATTGATCAACGTATATATACTCGCATGTCTATACAGCTGGCTCAATCGGGAGATCTCGTGCTCGTAGTTCCTTGAAGATCGACCCGAGAAGATTACCACTCCAAAGGGTTGGGAAGTTTTGTCTATCAATAATAATTATTGATAGACAAAATACAGGGAGGTTTATAAATAAAAAAAGGTCTAAGGTTTATAAATAAAAAAAGATAGTAAAAGTCCCTCTATCATCTGTTAATTTCGCGATTGAACTTTCAAAAATTAAACAAATTGCTCTAAATAATGGTTATTCCACAAATGTAATTGATAAAATCCTAAATAAGAAACTTAAACTCATTTCAACTAACACATTTTTATTTGGTACACCTGAAAATAATAATAAAATAATAAATCCCGTTCAATGGCGCAGAATTTTATATATATTATCCAACTTTTCATCACTTAGTACAAAAAACTTACCTGCCCATATTAAAACCGCGTTCTATACTGATAACAATTTAGGTAAATTACTAAAAAACACTAAAGATAGAGATCATAAATTAAGCCACTCAGGCATTTACCAACTATGTTGCAATGATTGTCCTTCGCTCTACATAGGTAAAACAACTAGAAATAATGTAAACATTAGAATCACAGAACATTTAAGATGCTTGAATAATAATAATTTTTCAGAGTTTGCTAATCACCTAATTTCCACAGATCACACTTTTAATGGACACAGGGGTTAAAATTCTTCACCGTAATAATAAAAGTAAAAAATTAGATAATTTAGAAGCACTAGAAATCAGAAAATCCCCAAATAATAATGCTAGATAACAAAAAAAAACCAAATTAATTAACCAAAATAAAAATTAATTAATTAATTAATTAAAACCTAAATAACCAAATTAATTTATCTTTCAGTCCCATTTTAAATATTTTTCCAATTAACCGCTCTGTTCTTTCCGGAAATCCCGCAATTACCCCCACCCCTTTGCTCACCTCCCACTCAAACACCTAACATTCTGTATTATAGTTTAGTTATAATATTCTCCTGACGAAGGAAGGGTGCTTCTGAAACCGGTAGAGTGTTTTAAAATAAAAGTGGTCTTAAACAAATTTATGTGTTTTTTATTGTAAAAAAAGATCTCTTTTGCTTTTGAAATGTCTCGTAAATGTATTTTAGCAAATAATTCTAGACTCTAGGAAAAGCTTTTTTATTTATTTATTGTTTTGGAACATTTACAGAGTATTAACATAAAAAAGTCATTAGATTAGGATTGTAAAAAGCGTAGATGTTAATAGTCCACTTAAAAATGTTCACAGAATGCACAGTTTAATATAAGTTAACAGAAATTAGAAATAGCAAAATATAAACAGAGGTATAAAAAGAGATGACAAACATTGTGATGATAAAATATAGAGATGACAAAGATAAAAAAAAGATCGATATACGATGCAAAAAACAGAAAAACAAAAAAGGAAAGTACAAATAGAGTAAGAAACAACCATTCACATTCAAGTTCAAGATCAAATATAAGTATTTTCAAATCCCAATGCAAAGGTAAAGTTAAAGATATTAATTCTACTTAAGGTAAAGCAGATTGGATAATAAATAACAGCATTGCCAAAGATGGCATGCGCCCTGACGGAAAATATTTTCATAGGGGCCTTCTGTGTAGGGTTTATGTATAAAACCTTCGATTGGAGCAAAACGAGAAGCATGATAATTTTAGAAGATGTAAGATGTAAGCTGTTTCATCCATATAATAAAATTGAATGTCAATATCCTAATTTGCCGAATGGTATCTATTTTCAGAAAGATTTTTTTTTAAGAGAAAGACAAAGATTCCGGTTACGAATAACCTAACAAATTTTGAAAATCTCCTACTACCACCACAGTAAACGGAAAATGTTGCTTCGACTTCGATGGACGAGGAATCGAACACGAGGGACCAAAACGCAATGCTAACTCAGCGATGTGGCGTTGTTGGTGGCGTTATTTGTACCACAGCGGTAAATCTTCCTTTGTTGATCGAATCCTGAAAATAAAAATCGTTTCCTAAATGTTTTGAATAGTGCACGGTATTTTAGAAAACGTCTTTTATTTTAACTTGTTATCAATGGGAAGCATACATTATTTTATAACATAAGAGTATTATTTGCTGTGCACGACTCTCCAAATGGCATTTTTCATGTCAAAGTGTTGTGCGGAGATAGCGGTAAGATTTATTTTAATAAATTAATTAAATATCGTATAATTAATTCTGTGATCTGAGGTGTATCCTGTTTATTGTTTTGGTAAAATTCTAAATTTACTCATCAATCTTAATACGCAAAAATTATTGAAATAACACTTTGATAAAACTTAATTTCTACAATGCATATAAAGTTACCTGTTTCTCATACTCAGATAGAGGTGTATGTATTGTTAACATGTGTGAGGAAGAAGATGTATACATATATCAATGTATGTATGTATTTGTGTGCTTTCGTATGCATGCATGTGTACCCGTATGGATACATATATGTATGTTAGGGTATATTAAGGTGTGCGTGTATTTGCTCATGTATACATTCATGCACATGCACACATATAAAACTATTTAAACAAGAATTGTGTACTTGAATATGAAAAATAAACTTGTGCATGACTTTTATCTTTTCTGTTTTTCTATTGCTATTATATATATTTTTTTTTAAATTCTCATTATACACTTTCTACTATAATTTTTCCAATTTTCAACATGTTTATGTATTTAATTCATTTGTTTACACTAGACACCACAAAGTAACAACATTCCATATGTCACCATGAAACAGGCAGCCGCCTAGTATGGTAATGTAATGTATCATGTAATATGAAAATATTCTATTGATTTATTATGCATTTTATAAATAATTTATTATTTTACGAGCATCGTAAACACTTGTTTTCCCTCTTCCGCTAGTAACATTGGAGGACCCACCACTTACCCGCCCTGGTATAGGTAACACCCCTTTGTTACCCCTTCAAGGCTCTTGCAAGGACTCTAATTTTTTTGGTAAAAACTACTCTACATTTGAGAAACTAAACCTCCAATGTCCCTGCATACGTTGTTAGTAAGCAGCATGCAAGTGCTTAGCGGGAAATACAGATACAATATGTGTTAGTATGAAAAAATATAGACAAGACAGTGGGACAGGTTGGTGAAAGTTCACGAGGTGGCAAGCGCTGGGTGATTGTATCCAGCGTTTCCTACAAGCACCTGTTTGGGAGGAAGACACAGTAGATAAGTAATAAAGGCATGGCAAACGGTTGGGAGTCCTCTCCAATCGATTGGAAGTCCCAACAAGAATGTGCATGACGTTCGGTCTAGTCGTGAACCACACTCAGCTTCCGCGCCCCTTAGCCGGTTCCTCGGTGATGCCTCAAATAAAAGTAAATGGGAGATTGGGGGGAAATACCCGACGACCCTAAGGAATTCAGCGTCGAGTAGCCGGAGGCAGGGCGAAGGAGAGCCGAGGTCGCCCCCCCAAACCTAAAGCCTGCACATGTTGCTCAATTAATTTTAGAGGGCACCGTGCCATCGTCGACCGACTCCTGTTGATGCAAGGACGAGGTCTAGCGCACCCCCAGAAGGGGAAAAAGAGACATAACAATATAGATAGATGCAGTTCAGTTCAGCCTTCTGATCGAAGCAAAGTAGCATCGTGAGACTAAAAAGAAAAAGAGAACAAAGAAAACAAAACAAACTAAAAAAAAAAAAACAAAGTCGAGTATGTTAGTTGAATCAATAGTGTTCCTTGGAATATGAAGCTGGAAAAAAAATAAAATCACACAAAAATTATGAAAAATACTGAAAATAATAAACGGGTATCTCGATACAACATCGTCTAGCATAGCTTAGTTAAATCTAAAAGAAACCATGTGAAAAGAAATAAAATAAGCAAAAAAAAGATAATCACACAAAAATAAAAGAAATAGGAACAAAATGTATATAATAGAATAAGATAAAGGTACCTAAGATAGAGATGATATAACAAAAAATATATACAGATATAAAGCATAAGCGCCCTTAAGGTGATTTTTCACAAAAACGGCGCTATATAAATTAGCCAAATATTATTACAAAACACAAAATTCTTGCAGTAGATGTAATAAAGTAAAGGGAATTTTGTGGATTCAAGAGCAGATACACCTGGTAACTACATGATTTTACAGCTAGTCAGTGACTCTAAGATCAGGCCATCTCTCAACCCAGACTTTCGTAAATTTCCTCAAACACTCAAAGTTCACCTTATTCGAAACGAGATCCGCGTTCCAAGCTGGTCTCGTAGTAACTTGCAAGCCATCGAGCATTTCCTCTCGGGCATCCGTCAAAATCTCGCAGTGCCACAGAATGTGCTCGGCTGTTTGATCAGTATTACCGCAAGCGCAGTTAGAATGGGGTGATAGAGAAAGACTATGAGACTCTGAACTCCCCATGACCGGACAGAAGTTGGGTCACATGATGATCCCTAGTGATGTACGCCCCTTCCATTCTGAGTTTAACTGACGGGAAGAAGGAGAAAGTCCACCTTCCCGAATTTGACCTATCCCAACGTTCCTGCCTTTCTCTCAAAGTTCTTTCTCGCATCTCTCTAAGAAGTCCTGGGAGGGAAACCGCTCCACCTGGTATTAGCTCAATACTATGATGGGTTGCAGTTCTTCCTCTTGTTAGAAGCTTCTTTGTTAACACCTCCCTAATTTCAAGATCGATAGGCAAAACGCCGGCCAAAACTGGCAAAGAGTCCGAAGCGACTGTTCTGTACGCACCCGAAAGCGCCAGCAAGGGGACTCGCTGGCCTCTCTTGAGCGCTGAGAGTATGAGTGCATTCTCCAGGCGGTGCTCCCACACAGAGGCCGCATACGAGACTTGCGCCACGTAAGCCCCCCTGTATAGGAGTCGGAGCGCTGGAGAGTGCAGTCCCCACTCAGCAGTAGAGATTCTTCTCAATTTCAAAAAGAGGGCCTGGGCCTTACTTGATACGCTTTTAACATGGGTCAAGAATGAGGACGTTCGATCCAAAGTGACGCCTAGGTATTTAGTGTTCTCAACGAATCGGATGTTGGTATCTCCCATTTTGATGGTGGGATTTCTACTTCTATTGAGGTTACCCTTCATCAGGAGTCCCATGGTCTTGTGGGGAGCGAAGGTCAGCCGATTTCTCTCTCCCCATTCTAAAGTCACACTTAAAACCTCTTCAGCTTTACTCTCAACTTCCTTTCTGCTGTTCCCCGAGACTAGATACAATTTGTCATCAGCGTAATCCACTGAGATACATCCTTCAGGCAAGGGCAACCTGGAGGAATCGTCAAAAAAAATGTTCCAAAACTCAGGTCCAAGGATTGGACTCTGAGGACAACCCATTTTTATTTTTATTTTATTTTATTTATTTTGGAGAAAGTTGACAGCAAATCAGAAATTATAATATTATAAAATAATAGGATGTTATTTATGCCAATTATGAACTTTCCACTGATGATAGTTATAATAATAAAGTGTGATATGTAAGTTTTATTTTTTAGTTACAAAATATAAAAAGGGGGGGGGGGAGGAGGAACATAGGAATAGGATTAAGAGGCAAAGGACGGGAATATATATAGGGATTGAACTTTCTAGTTTGAGTCATGGTGCTTGCTGAGTTTTCGTTTTATGTCACGTAAATTTGAGTTAAAAATGTCAATGTGGTAATAATTTGAGTTAAATGAGTGTGTGGATCTGTAGATAAATGAGTTCTGTTTGGAATTGGTCTTGCAAATAGGGAGATTAAAGGTAAGTGACTGCCTGCTGTTGCGATTTGGAACATGGAATGATAGGCGTTGAAGAAGATCAGGACAATCGATTAAGTTATGTGTAATTTTAAATAACATTACCGAATCTGCTATGTTTCTTCGACAAGTTAACGTTTGTATTTTGAAGAACTTTGCAGAGTCTTCATTACTAACATGAGATCGAAAAGAGAGGAAATTGAGGTACCTTAAAAATCTATTTTGAACGCTTTCAATTCTATTTTTGTGCACTGCATAGCCTGGGTTCCACACCTGAGATGCGTATTCAAGGATACTACGAACATATGAGAAATACAGTGTTTTGAAAGTATTAAGGTCTTTAAATTGTTTACAGGAGCGGATTATGAAACCAAGCATAGAAGATGCATTAGTGACTATATGGTCGATATGTTTGTTGAAATTCAGTTTACTATCAAGAATAACCCCAAGGTCCTTACTTTCGAATTCGATAGACAACGGTACATGATTAATTGAGTATTCATGGATTAATACGTTTTAATTTCTAGTAAAGCGGACGATGAAGCACTTAGAAATATTTATTTCCAGGCAATGGGCATTACAATACGTGCTCAAGCGTAGCAAATCATCTTGCAGCTTCTGACAGTCCTCGATTGAGTTTATAGGTGAAAATATTTTCATGTCATCTGCATACAGGATAGTTTGGGAGTTTAGAAAACAGTTACCAACATCATTGATATAGATGTTAAATAATAATGGTCCCAACAGGCTGCCTTGAGGAACTCCTGATGTAACAGCAACAGAATCTGATTTAAATCCAGCAACCACTATTATTTGGCTACGATTGGAGATATACGAAGAGAGCCAACGATAAAGATTGCCGTGAATACCAATCTCTAAGAGCTTGTTTAATAAGATTGAGTGATCGACCCTGTCAAACGCCTTACTAAAGTCGGTACAGATAGTGTTCACTTGTATTCGGTTATCCAAATTATCCTGGAGGTACTCTGTGAAAGTTAAAAGATTTGTGCTTGTTGATTTACCACTAATGCCGTGCTGGTTCATATTCAGGCTAGGTTTAAGAGCAGCATATAGTTGATCATAGATTATTTTTTCAAAAATTTTGTTGAATATGCAAAGTTTGGAGATTGGCCTGTAGTTTTTGACATCAGTTTTTTTACCATTCTTGAAGATGGGAGACACAAACGCGGATTTCCATATAACTGGGACCGTGCATTCGGTAAGAGAACGATTGAAAATCAAAGAGAGGGGTAAGGCTAGATTGTTTGCACATCGTTTAATAAGGATTGAAGGTATTTCGTCAGGACCAGCACCTTTGCAAGTATCTATTTGCTTAAGGTATTTTAAGACGATTTCTCGCGTCACCTCAATATTGCTTATATTGGATGTATGGTTTCCGACGTCAGTTTGATTACGGGCAGGTGGATTGGAGGGTTTACTAAAAACCGAACTGAAATATTCTGAGAACAAATTTGCAATGGCTGTTCCATTATCGGCTCTCAGCTCTCCAAGATACATACATTTAGGAACACCCTGAGATTTGTTAGAGGATTTAACGTGGCTCCAGAAGTTTTTCGGGTTTGAGGATATATTATTTTCGATTTTACTTAAGTAGCGAGATTTGCTTTCCCAGCATAAATCTTTGTGCTGTTTACGAAGGAGAGAAAATGCGTCATAATCAGCCTGATTTTTTATTTTTTATATTTGTTAAAATATTTCGATTTTTCCTTCATTACCCATGTCAACTATTCGTTCAATCAGATAGTCTCCAAAAGAAAGGATGACCGTTCTGTCGCAGAGGTAATCAGCGCAGATCTTTAGAACAGATTTTGTGGGCATTTGCTATTTTTGAGCTTGACAAGTATCATCGGCCACCACGCATGATCGAAGGCACCAGTGATATCGAGGAAGATTCCTTTTACGTACCTCTTTTGGCAAGCCTTCACCCAGTCAAGCGCATACGTGATGGCGTGCTCAGTAGACATACAGGGGACAAAACCAAACTGCCGCTCGCAGGGTGGGGATAAGGTTTGACGTAAACGCTGCCGAATCAGTTTCTCCAGGATCTTCCGCAGGACAGGTAGCAGGGTGATTGGACAGTACGCTTTCACGTCCAACCTTGGTTTATCGTTCCCCTTTGGTATAATCCTAAGCACGCCCCTCTTCCATTCAGAAGGGAAAGTTCCTCTTCTCATGCATGTATCTATCACCTGGAAGAGCTCCTCCTTGGCTTGGATCCATACTTGCTTCGCTATTATTCCATTGAGCCTATCATGCCCTGGTGCCTTCTTAAGACCCAAACTCTTGAATATCAGCTCGATTTCCACTTTAGTTACTGGTATCATCCTAACCTCCTGGGCGAGGTTTCTCGGTGGGAGCCGTGACAGATTTCTAATCTGTTTGTGGTGGTCGCTTTCCCCAATTACTGAATCTACAGGAACTAACTTGCCCAGAAGTGTATTGAGAGTGGATGTCACGTCTATACTTTTAACGTTCATTCTGTCCTTTTCGGTTATTACGCTAGTCAAATACCGGTCAGAGCCTTTTCCCGTTTTATCAATGGCGCTGTGGATATCCCACGGGTTGGCGTTGCCCACTTCTTGTACCCAATTATGCCATGCAGCTCGTTTTGCTGAGAGGACGGCCTGTTTCAAGGCTTTATGGGAGATACTGAGTCGTGACTGAAGGCGTATGTCTCCTCCTGCGTGCACTCGCCGCGTCTGGACACGCTCAGGGCTCGATAGGCTCTCTTATAGGCCCTTTTTAGCGAAGTCAGCTCACTCGACCACCACGGCGTCCTGATAACTGTCTTTGGATTTGATCTTCCCAAAGACAGCTCGGCAGCTGATACCACGGCTGCATTAAAAAAATTCCCCAAATTATCTGGATCTCTAGCTGCTACGTCGTGAAATCCCCTTAAAGTTTCACGTAGAGCATCCCCAAAGTTATCCCAATTCGCCCGGGAGGTTTTGAAGTTCCAGGAGGATCTTGGAGCTTCCGTCTTTTTGACACCTACCGTAAAAGTTATTAGCCTGTGATCAGAGGCAATTGCGCTTTCATGAACTGTCCACTTTGATATCTTGGTCGCAACAGATCCAGAGCATGAGTTAGATCAATGTTGCTCTCACCAGAAGTGTTCGAGAAAGTGGTATAGATACTTTGTTCATTTATTATGGATAGACCTTGCGCCGCAATGAGGTCTTCGACGGCGTCTGAGCGCTCCGTCCTATAATTACAGGAATCGAACCACACAGTGGTGAGCGAGCGTTAAAGTCTCCTCCGATAACTATGTTACGTCCTTTAAGCGCATTTAGGGCGCGCGTCAGACTCAGGATATGTGGTCCTACTGGATTACAATATTTAAAGTAAACTGAGATCAAAAAGATCTCAGTTGTCCCAAATTTAATTGATACGCAGGTTTGGTATTCGTTCGACAATCCCGCTAGAAGAAGGGGGCTGATCAATGAAGTATTGACCAGAACACCCGCCCCCGACGAGGTGCCGATTTCAAGTACCGCACCCGGAAAGTTAACTGGTGTCTTACCTAGCCTGGTGTATTGCTCCTGAATTAGCAAGATGTCGATTTTTAGGTCAGACATGACCCGCAGCGCCTCGATCGTGGCCGCCCGTGACCTCTGCAGGTTGATCTGCCCTATGGAGAGAAATTTATTATTATCCGTAATCGGTCATTCGGACCTGATTTTCTATGGCTGCTTTCTGGGCTGGGCACGATTTGTCACCCGCGGAGTGGTCAGCCGGTTTCTTAAACCTGGTGCACGTAGCACAGACAGCAACCTGTGTGAACAGGTTGTAACAACAATAATAAGTAGGTGTAAACTAAATAATATGCCGTTTGTCACCGGTGGAAGCGTATACCGATGCACAAATCACAAATAATACATTCAACGCTGAGCTTTTTCATTGCTTCCAACTCTTGCTGCGTTACCTATACGTTTGGCGGATGGTTTCGTCTCAATATAAAAAAGCATTTCTTATTTAATTATGCCTTTCCTAGTACCTATTATCCTATAGTTTTCATGTTTTTTCCTTCTCCCCGGCGTACATAATAGTTTTTTGTAGTAAATAAGTTGAAACAATGCTTTATTTCAATAATTTGTGCCTAAAAAGCATGAAGGGGAATTCCAGAATTTATCTACGAAAAGGGATAACACAAGATTCACAATTATTTAAAAGTATATATTATATATTTATGCATAGTTTGGCAATTTGCAGAATACGACTTACAGTAGCTTCTATGGAGAAGATAAATAATCGAGCAAGATCGTAATCCAATTCCACCAAAACCGTTAGACGCACTGTCATGGATACTGGTTCACCAGGAGGTCCTTCGAATTCTATGTCTGTTCCAAATATGGTGTCTTCAGCTGCCCCCGCCCGTCGGATGATGGATATCTGCATATTGTTGTAGGAAAGGTAGCCATCTGCATCATTTACTTCGTACACACAATCTGTCGAGCGTGAATTCTCCTGAAACGTTCAAAACTTGTTTTGTTTATAGTTGCACAAATTTTAAATGAATGGTTGGAAACATTTCCAACATCAAACTGATCACTGGGTTGTCTTTCCTTATAAGGAAATCTCTAATGTGTATTGTCATGCACAGTCGTTGAGACAAATCCTCTTATTCTATCTTTACTATTTGGTGGTACCAATAACCTGTGAGATAATTTCTGAAATACATGAGAAATGATTAATATGATTTTGTCGGATTTAATATAATTGTGTTATTGCACGTCTAATATATATAAATTAATGTATTGTACACTGCGTTACGTTCCAGAGTGGTAGAAACTGAAAGACCACCATCCAGATTCAAAACCTTGCTTGAAATGTCTTTAACCGCGTTTGGCGACCAGATCTGAATATCCAAGTACTCGACATCATCCTTACCACCCTCTCCCCATAACTCTTGACCACACAATCCAATCCCCATGGAACAAGGAATAACCGCACGAATTGCCGCTCTCCACACCTGTTACGGAAGCTGTCCAAACGATTACTAAATTAAACTCATTCGTCGTCACGAGCATTACGTACAAACATATTATCAGGCTACGCTTATATTTAATAGCCTTCCAGATTATATTTAGTCATCTAATTTCTTGTGTACATTTAAAGAAATTAAAAAAAAAATACTTGTATTAGCTGAGTGCCAATTTTTTTTCACATTTCTCTTTTTTAATATTATGTCAAATATGTATGTCACATATGTACATATTGTTGGGGGTCCCGTGGAGGGGGGGAACCATCTACCTTCTGCCCTCGGCTAGCTCATGCTCTCAGCAGGCGGGAAAACTCTCCTCATCAAGGTCGTACGTAGCTAAAGGGGGGGGGGGGGGTGGACATGTACATAGGTAAAGGCCAAATCTCGCCCACGTTGTCCGTCAAATGAAAGAGGTAGCTATGAGGAAACAATTCTGTATTGTCTGGTGCATACAATTACAACATTTAACAACAACAACATAATTAGTAATCACAAATCAACAACAGGGCCTAGCTAGGTGTATCCTACGAAGGGATCTCTCAATTCTCTCTGGTGTGTGATCTTATCAAGCGTGTAGACTAGGGGGAAACATTTAAAAAGAGGAATCGTGGTTACTCACAGCTGTGGTCTGGTCCGGGGAGCCGGGGGCAGTAATCCGGGGTTGGTGCCAGTGGCGGTGGTTTCCAAGTGGAACGGCCATGACCGCGACTACGTAAAAAACTACTCAGATCGGTTCAGATTGTAACCCCAATCGAGATCGGAGATGTCGCGGGAATTCGCTCTGCGTAGCACGGAGCGCACACCCTTGATAGGGTACGATCAGGTACAAAGCGGGTTTCGGTTTTCTGATTAGTCGGCGCATGGGCGGCCGACTGGCGCAGGCGTGCTGACAAGAATGTTTGTATGTCAACGTATCAGGCCGAACATAGTGAAGGCAGGTTCAGATTTATGTCCGCGCGAGGCGGCGCCGATAAGCTTTACCGGAATGAATTCTTAATTCCTGCTCGCCGGTGACGCCGGTCAGAATCTGATATCAAAATGAGCGACCTGTTAATTGCCGCTATTTTCAATAAATCGCCAATCTGGGATAAAAGAAATACATTCCATACCACCAGAAATGTTGTTGACAAGTGATGGAATGAAATCAAAAAGATAAAATTTTGAAATAACCTCAAATGTCAGAAGTGAATTTCTTTCAGGCACGTACTTAACATATTGTAGAGAATGACAGCGATTTCATTTTACAGCCATAAAGTAATTTTGTATAAGGGTATCCCTGAGATCTGAGCGCTTGCGGGCCAGACGCCAGAATAAACTCGTAGGCAATTTCATTCCCTTCCTTGCGCCCTTTTGGGTCGTTCGTCGCTTTTCGCTGTCATACTCGCCATTTTCCTTCAAATCCTTCTGAATCGAACTTTTGTCGTGTCATGCTTTGTATCCAACATTCAATAAACGTGGAGTCCGGAACCTCAACCTGTGTATTAATTTATCTTCATACCTTGGCTACATTAGTAAGTACGATCCTACCAAATAAAGTCATTTGCCAAATTGGTGAACCCGACGTATACACATGGATAATGGCGGACAACCAGCAGCGAGCGACCATCATGGCGCAGGGAAGGAAATCCTGAGGTATCATATCCCGGTGAGTTACCTTTCAATTTTAACTAAAATAACAGTGCATCTTTTGCTCTTATTGCTTTTCACTAGGGAGACCTCAGTAAAACTTTAAATATAATATGCATCGCATATTCCGTCATATATTTCGATAATGACGGCCTAAACAGTGCATGGGTTTTCAAGCAAAGTATTATTTTTCTAAAACAAATATTTTTTAAATGTAATTAATAATTAATCATTCAATCATATCAAACATATCTTGATTTTTTACTATATACCCACATGGATTATGTAAATCAATCTTCCGATAACAGGATTTTAAAGTCAAAATATTGTAACCTTTACGACCTTTCAAATAAATACTATGATCTCTCATAAATTATCAAACCAACTAATCATTATTTCTTTTCGTTTCTTCAAAAAAGAATTAAACTGCGTTGTACCATCTATTTCAGGGGAACAAACTGACATTTCGTGACCGAAGTACTTAAGGCGGAAACACAACGCGGCAGGTCCGGTAAATTCTACGCCGGGACGGATTCCAGCGCTGCAAGCCCGAAACTGCCGATTTCATCAGAGCGGCAGGCAGAGAAAACACTTATCACAGAATTCAACGCTTGTGGAAACCATCGCTACAGACACGTAAATTAAAAAAAAGTTCATCATTAATTTTATTTCAGCATTTTTAAATTATGTTACATTGTTTGATGGGTTGATTCCTACCCAAAATGTTGCAATTCAGCACATGTTCTCTTTAAGAAATTTTTAGAACTTGTGTGAATACATGTGAAATTATACCTACCTACAATCCATAATAATGCTACCTATTTGCACATTTCTGTTCAAGTATACTATTGAAATTCAGTAATATTTTAACATTTCTTGGAACTACGAATATTTTACAGATTATTTTACAAATGATATTTGTAAATTAAGTCCTACAGACAGTACATTCTAATTTTAAACTTTGCTGAACGCTTTCTATGTAACAATCGATGGAATCTAGTACAAAATATTGTTAATTTTTTAACAATTTTGCCAAAAATTTTAAATAATTTTTTTTTTCACATGTGATTCATTTCTTGCAATATTTTTCTTGCCATACGCTTTCTGCCATATTTGCCAATTTTGAATGTAATGCGAAATGACCACTTCTGACGAAGACTTCCACTTCGAACAAATCTTCGGAACAAATTCAACGGCAGAAGCCAAGGAAAAAACACAATCAACCATGGAATCTACCAGCTCTAATAACTCTGATCAAGCGATACACCACGTTTCAGTAAAGCTCCCCCCTTGCTGGAAGGAGAATATTCAACTTTGGATAGTCCAAGTAGAGGCTCAGTTTGCGAATTCACGTATTAAAGATGACTTCACCAAATATAACATCATCGTCGCAGCCTTAGATTCGCAAACTCTACAAAGCGTGAGTGACATAGTCACGAAACCACCAATAACGGACAAATATACTACTCTCAAGACCGCGCTTATTGATCGTCTGCAGGATTCTGCGGAGAAGCGTCTAACTCGCTTGCTTACTGGAATCCAACTTGAAGACCGGAAACCAACCGAACTCTTAAGGCACATTTTTTTTTTTTTTTTTTTTTTTTTTTTATATCAAACGTTTATTGATTATAGCATATAAAATATAATGTACATTTAGATGATGTGTTAATTTGCTTACATGTTCATATTCAAATATGTTAATACCACTCTTCCATGGAAGCGTTAGCTTGTGTCTGGAAGAGTAGTGTACATTTTTTAATGCTATATTTAAGTTCTTAAATTACAATGTGAATGTAAAAAACAATAAGTTGTAAGTTCGGTGATATGTAATTATAAGTATTTATCTACTATCAAAACAATTTTACTATTTGGATAATGTGTCCAGAATTATTGTAATTAGTTGCTAAAAACAATACAAAATTTAACTTATTTGAAGAATGGAGTATCACTTGGAAACTGAGTTATAAGTAGATTAGATTAGTCGGAAACTGTTTTTTTTTTTTGAGATTATCTTTAAAATATTTTTTTACAGTGTTTATTAATTGGATTTTATCATTAATTTTTCTAATTTCATCCGGTAATCGGTTGAAAATAAGTCTTCCTTGATAAGTATAATAATTTTGTGCAAAGGAAGTGTTTAATTTTGGGCATGAAAAAATATATTTATGTCTAGTACGGTTTTCAGTTATAAATTGATATTTTTCTTTTTCTTTTATAATTTGAATCAATGCATTTCTATTGTATAGATCTTTGAAAGATGGTACTTGAAATTCCTTAAATAATTGATCCGTTGGGTAGTCAGAAGGTTTTTTTAATATGATTTTAATTATTAGCCTCTGCACAACTTCAATTGGGGAAAGATTAGTTTTGTATGCTGATCCCCAGCTAATGATAGCATATTGTAAAGTTGATTGAACCAAAGCGTAATATATTAGATATAAGTTTTTTACAGATAAAAAATTTCTGATTCTTAAAAATATATAAATCAATTTTCTAATTTTTTTTACAACTTGACAAATTTGTTCCTTCCATTTCAAATTTTTATCGATAATGACTCCTAAATATTTGATTGTGTTTGTTGTTTTTAATATTGTGCAGTTTTGGATACAATAATTTTTACTATGTGTTTTGGAATTATCATGGATGATGATGTCAATGTTTTTAGGGGTATCATTTTTGTGTATTGCAAATGGAATTACAAATGTTTTATCACCATTTAGTGATAGTAAATTTACGTCGAAGAAATTCTTTAAAATATTTATGTCTTCGGTGGCTTTAATTGTTACTTTTTCCCAAGTTTTATCGCTAATTATTAGTACCGTATCATCGGCGTATGAAGTAATTTGGCCATGTAGTGGTTGAAAAAAAATGTCATTAACATATATGGTGAAAAGGATTGGTCCGATTACTGTACCTTGAGGGATTCCAAAGTCTGATATTTCTTTATCGCTATTAATCTGATTTATTTTTACGACTTGCGGTCGATTTTTTAGGTAGTTCGAAATCCATTTAATTGCATTGTCTTTTATACCTATATTGTTTAGTTTTTTTAGTAGAATCTCATGGGATATACTATCAAAAGCTTTTCTGAGATCAATAAATATACCGGCACATTTTTCACCTTTATCCAATGATTCATTGATGTATGAGGTTACATTAGCAATAGCATCTTGTGTGCTGAGTGACTTTATAAAACCAAATTGGTTTTGGTGAAGAATTTTATTACTTTCTAGGAAACCGACCAATTGGTTTTTCACAATTTTTTCAAAAATCTTTCCAATGTTTGAGATTAGACAAATTGGGCGGTAGTTAGTTACTTGTTGAGGATCTCCAGATTTATAAATAGGTGAAATAATTGTATTTTTATAGTTTGTCGGAAATATTCCCTCTGTTAAACTTAAGTTTATCAAATGAGTAATTGGTTTTACCAAATGAATTTTCATGGATTTTAGAAAATGTACTGTAATAAGGTCAAATCCGGGAGACGAACCTCCTTTCATGCCTTCTATTATTTTTAAAACTTCACTTTCTGAGGTTGTTTCAAATTTTGTTAAATTATTTTGATTTTGTACATTTTCAATCGTTTGTTTTTTCGGGTTAAAAGATTTATTGATATTTTTCGCAAGATTTTTTCCTACATTAGCAAAAAAAGAATTAAAGATGTTTGCACATTGTTTAGGTTGAATATTAGCATCTATTTTTTTATTTTCATGTTCAATGTATTTTATTTTTTGTGTTTTTTTAGTGTTATCCATGGCTAAGTTGACTGTTTTCCATATTTGTTTATTGTTATTGTCTGTAGAAAGTATTTTATTTTTGAAATAGTCTTCTTTATTTTTTTTGATACAGTTTGTTAATTTATTTTTAAATTTTTTGTAAAAAGTGTATGCTTTTTCATTTAGAGGATTTTTCAATGCTGTTTTATAAAGTTTTTCTTTGTTTCTAATTGATATTATAAGTCCTTGTGTTATCCAAGGCTTTAAAATTCTTAGTTTAGATTTAATGCGGACTGTAGTTTCAGTAGTTGAATTTTTTATGTGTTGAGACAATATATTTTCAAAGTTTTTTGAGCAAGTCTCGGTATCATAACTATTTAACACGTTGTTCCATTGTTCATTTCTTAGTTTTTTGGATAAAATAGTCATATTTGTGTAGGATTTTGTCTTTGTTAGATTAAATTTTTTATGTTTAATTTTGTTATCATAGAGAAGAATGCATGCATGGTGGTCAGTTATATTCGTTTTCCAAACAATTGATTTGATTTTGTCGATATCTTTAATATTTATGTTAGTCCATATATGGTCTAAACAAGATGGAGTGTGATTTTTTATCTCTCTCGTATTTTTATTAATGCACGATATGAAGTTAAATTCAGTCATACAATTAATATATTCATTTTTGAAATTATTTTCTACGTTTTCATTAATGTTTAAATTGAAGTCTCCTGCAATAAAGCAAAGTTTATTACTAAATTTTAACAGTATTTGTTTAAATTCATTTATAAATGACGAGATATTCGAACCGTGTGTTCTGTAAACAGCTATTATGTGGTAGTTTGTTTTGTCGAGTTTTAATTGTATTTCAATACAGTTTACTAGATGTATAGGATGTTCAGTTATTTTGACAATACTAAATTTATCGTGAATGAATATGACGAGACCACTATTTTTATTGATGTTTATTTTGGTTGTAACATAATTATATTCTGGTAAATGATAGGTGGGTGATTCGTCATTAGTAAAAGTTTCTGATAATATTATGATGTCAGGTTTTTTATTTAGATTGTTTAATTTTAGAATTAATTCATCCCAATTTCGTTCCATACTTCGTATATTATTATGAAAAATGAAAATATTATTGAGATTCTTTGAGATTATGTCATTACATGAATCGGTGTATACACACTCATATTCTTGTATTTTAAAATTATTTTCTAATTCATTAGCTATGAAGTCATCCATTTAGTAAAAATATTAATGTGATATTGATTTCTTTTAAATATGTAGAGTATTTTCAAAGTAGAGTGTGACATAGAGTTAGTAATACAAATACGGATTTTATAATGTGTAGAGATTGTTGAAGAATGTTCCGGTTTTTTATTGATCATATATTGATTGATCACATCTTTATCATTACTAGCATAATCATTTACAATATTTAAATGCATATCTCGTAAAATAATATTATTTATATTTCTAAAATTCAATAAAGCGTTTTTTGATTCTACTATAAATTGTTGTACTGTAGACTTATGTGTAGGATAAATAGCAATATAATGCGATAATTTATTTACGTCTTTAAATTTTATATTTAAATTATTAACATCATAATCATTAATTACTTCATTAATATTGAGAACATTATACTGGTTGGAAATAGATATTCCAATATCAGAGTTTTTGTTTATTCTTATTATTGTTACCTGGTACCCTGGAATGGAGTAATTAGTTTCGCCAGTAGAGTAGGTCTTTGTAAACCCAATCAAGCCCGGGAAAAAAAATATTTCTTTTAAAAATATTATTAATTTTTCAAAAAAAATTTTTACGCTTTTAATATTTTTATGAAATTGAGTAAATCTTTTTTGAGTGCAAATAAAATAGAAATCTCTTATAGAGTGATATAAGTTTTCTTCCATACATATTTTTTTATCTAATGCGTTACATAAAAAATCATTCATTGTTAATTTATAGATAAGAGTTTGAGGAAATGAAAATTTACAATATTTATTCGTAGTCAATGCGTTCTTTGGCAATTCGAAGCATTTTTTGCCGGTAAAGGCATTTTATGCTATCGACTCTATGATCGGTGGAATAGTTCATATCAAACCTTTTGTTTTGGACACAGCAGTTGTTGCAGATTGGAGTTTGTTCTTTGTTTTCACATTTGGATAGTATATGTTCCTTAGTGCAATGAGGGCAAATGGGAGGCTGCGTCCTGGCGAGACATCTTTGAGCTGTGTGGCCGAACTTGAGGCAATGGTAACATTGTGTGAGCGGGCTGCAGTCGCTGACGTACACTCTTTGGAATTTGATGTTTAATTTTTTTTTATCAATTAGTTTTTTCCTTAATTGTCCAGTTGTTTCGATGTTGTTGTTTACATGTTAGAACTAGCTGGTCCAGCTTTAGCGGAGAGCGCAATAGTTCGTACATTATGGTTGCAGCGCCTACCGCAACATGTGCAGGCAATATTATCAGCACTCACGGAAAATAATGTGAGCCAACTGGCGTCCACGGCTGACAAAATATTAGATGTTTACCAATCATCAGATTGTAGTGTCGTCGACCGCAATAATAAACCATGCACATCAAGATCGGAATCCACGGAAACTTCAATATTACTCCAACTTCAACAACAAATTTCCGCACTAACCCGTGAAGTATCTCAATTGAAGCTTACTCAGACAAACCAATCTTCAAACTTTCGAGGAAAACGAAATCAAAGTCCTCGTAGGAACTACTCGTATCAAAATTCGACACAGAGGAACTTCACAAGCAGACCTAGGTCTCGGTCTCGTGATAAATCTCCAAATAGAAACAATAATGGCATCTGCAGTTTCCACAGAAGATTCGGGGAAAAAGCATACAGGTGTTTGCAACCATGTTCATTTACCAAGAAAAACTCGGAAAACGACAACGGAACCTCACAGTAGGGACATGTGAGATTCCCAGCAAAACTTGTCGTCTCTTCGTATATGACCAACAAACGCGACAAAAATTCCTTGTCGACACGGGCGCCGATATTTCAGTCCTCCCAAGAAACCAGTCTTATAACAAGAATAATGTCACTTCTGACAACTGCCCCACTACCCTGTATGGAGCGAATGGAAATCCAATCAAAACGTATGGTACAAGGACCGTCGAGCTCAATTTTGGCCTTCGACGAGCATTAAAATGGCGATTCATTGTCGCTGATGTTTCAAGACCCATACTAGGAGCTGATTTTCTTCACAATTTTAACTTAACAGTGGATCTCAAGAAAGCAACCATTGCAGACCAATCTACAGGACTATTAATCAGGGGAATAACCTACAAAGGACCAACTTCTGGAATCTCTACTATTTCTACTGTACAAAAATATAGGGACATCCTGAATAAATACCCGAACTTAACAAGGCCTAACATGAAAATCCCTGATAAAAAAAGACACACTGTAACACATTGTATAGAGACCAAGGGACCTCCTGTCACTGAGCGTGCTCGTAGACTCGCACCAGCTCTACTTGAAGCAGCCAAAAAAGAATTTAAATACCTTATGGAGCAGGGGATTTGCAGGCCATCAAAAAGTAATTGGGCCAGCCCCTTGCACATGGTTAGAAAACCGAATGGCGAATGGCGTCAATGTGGGGACTATCGCCACTTGAACGCCCAGACAATTCCGGACAAATATCCCATACCGCAACTGAATGATTTTGCACATAAATTATCTGACGCTACTATATTTAGCACCATAGATATGTCTCGCGCTTATCACCAAATACCGGTGGAAGCGGCCGATATACCGAAGACTGCGATCATCACCCCGTTTGGCCTATTCGAATTTACGTCTATGCAATTCGGGCTATCAAACGCAGCACAAAGCTTTCAAAGATTTATGCATTCTGTAACAAGGGACCTGGATTTTTGCTTCGTTTACCTGGATGACATCCTCATCGCTTCCAAAAACGAAGAAGAGCACAAAAGGCATCTAGATTTACTACTAAAACGTCTCGCCGAATATGATCTGGTTATAAATATAAATAAGTGCAAATTTGGTGTACACACAGTGAACTTCTTGGGTCACACGATCACCCAAAAAGGAATGTCACCTATCAAGGAAAAGGTATCAGCAGTCACAGAGTTCCCATTACCTAAAACAGCGAAAGACTTACGACGCTTTTTAGGAATGTTAAATTATTATCGCAGATTCCTGCCCAATTCCATAAACATACAGACTAAGTTATTCAACTGTATAAATGGTTACAAAAAGAATGACAAAAGGATACTCACATGGAATCAAGAACTCACAGAAGCATTCGAGAATTGTAAGCAGCAATTAGCAAATGCAGCTTTACTTGCGTACCCAATCCCGACAGCAAGAATTTCAATAATGGTTGACGCTAGTGATATAGCTATGGGAGCAACACTACAGCAACTCAACAACAATTCTTGGGAACCCCTGGGATTCTTCTCGAAAAAATTTACACCCGCACAGCGGAAGTACAGCACCTTTGACCGTGAACTTACTGGCGTTTACGAAGCTGTAAAGTATTTCAGGAACCACATTGAAGGTCGAAATTTTTCAATCTATACTGACCACAAGCCACTCACCTTTGCCTTTAGCAAAAAGCGAGCCTCTAGCTCTCCACGTCAAGAAAGACAGTTGGATTTTATTGCTCAATTCTCCACTGACATCAGGCATGTTTCTGGATCACAGAACGTAGTAGCAGACGCACTATCTCGAATCGATGAGATTAATTGTCCTACTGAAATTGACTACAGGCAGATGGGAATAGTGCAGTGTCAAACTGACGAAATTAGTAAGGCAAAAGATGACACCACCCTCGCCTTACGTCAAATGGTGATACCTGGCACAGATGCTTCAGTTTGGTGTGACATCTCCACAGGCCATGTCAGACCTTTCGTTCCAGCCTGCATGCGAGACCAAGTGATTGAAAGCGTCCATAATGTTTGCCATCCAGGCATCCTCGGAACAACTAACACTATAAAACAAAGATTTGTTTGGCCCAACATGGCGACAGATATAAAAAACTTCGTCAAGCACTGTATTGCGTGCCAAAAAGCCAAAGTCACCAAACATACGGTAGCGCCACCAGCAACTTATGTTTTGCCTGAAGATCGTTTCCGACATGTCCATATCGACATAGTGGGCCCTCTTCCAGCTTGCAACGAGTACCGATACCTGTTAACCATGATCGACAGATTTACTCGCTGGCCCGAAGCTATACCTTTAAAAGACATGTCAGCGGAAACCGTCGCTACTGCCCTTACGACTCACTGGATTGCTCGTCACGGGACCCCGTTGACCATCACAACAGACCAAGGAAGACAGTTTGAGAGTTTTTTATTTAGGAAATTGACTGAGAAGTTTGGAATCGAGCATACAAGAACTACCGCATATCACCCGCAAGCCAATGGTATGATCGAAAGATGGCATCGCACATTAAAAGCTAGCCTCATAGCAAGCGGAGAACCAAACTGGTTAGAGAATCTCCCTCTTATCCTACTCGGTTTGAGATCGACAGTTCGGGACGATTTAAAATGTTCACCAGCCGAACTCACATACGGTAGAACTCTCAGGTTACCTTGTGATTTCTTCACTGAGACTCCAAGGGAAGAACCTGACACTTATGTTGGACGTCTACAAAGAAAATTTGATGGCATAAAATCAACTCCTGCAAGTGCTCATGGTACAAGAAAAATCTTTATACACAAAGATCTGCCTACTTCTACCCATGTATTCCTCAGAACAGATGGAGGAAGAAGATCGCTCCAAAACCCTTACGAAGGACCATATAAAGTCGAAGAACGCGATGAAAAAACATTCGTCATCAGCGTAAATGGGAAACCGAAGCGTGTCTCGATAGATCGCCTAAAGCCCGCTTTTATACCAGTAGAAGACAACGTACCTATTTCTACATCTGTCCAGGAACCACTCCCAGAAAATATAACAAGAACAAGATCCGGTCGAAGGGTGCATTTCCCTGACAGATACCAATCAGTACGCAAATAAATGGCACTAAGGCAGTATAAATTCTTTTCAATATAAAGGCAATATAAATTCTTTTCAATATAAATTCTTTCTCTCATTTATATTCTTACAAATCCATATCAAATCTAAAATGATTTATACAAAACAGATTTATAAAAAATAAGTATAAAACACATAGAAAAACTCATTAGAATTCCAAAAAGCATATATTTTTTTAAAAAAATTACTGAACAAATACACTAAAGTCTACAAATTTTGATAAAATTTTAAGCTCTAGTATTAGTACTATTATAATTCGTGTAACTAATGAAAATTTTTTCATTCAACAACCATGTAAATAACATGTAGCTAGTTTTAAGTCAACTTTACAATCGTATATTACACGATAAAACATCTATGTATAAGAAATCATTTAACGTTACGCTAAGATAAGCGTTCTCTTAGTAGGTTTTACAATAACAAAACCAAACATAATATATCATACTTTAATATAGCACATATCGTTTATATCATTCTATAATGCAACATGTACTTAAGATAACTTTTAAATATAACTATAACATAATGTATGTAATATTGATCATGTTAACAAAATAACACACATTGATGTATCCATTCATGAATAACTTATCCAAGTTTCAAACCACCCCGCTAGACGCGTTTACTTTCACATGTATCTTTAGTAACTTTTAACTAACTTTGATTACGTTTTGCGTATTTTTATAATATTATGGAATTTAACCATGTTCAGTCGAATGTTTGATGACATCCACATATCCGAATGAACATGTTGTTGAGATTTTAACATTTAAATCATACAATAATTTTTATACCATTTCTTTTAATGAAATGTAATTGCTTATAACAATATGATTATTTTTTATCCATATCCTATCAAGCGTACATGTCCCTCGCCTGATAGAATGTGTTGATAAATTTTTTTTTTTTAAACTATAAATTACTCCTTAAGTGTTTACAAAGGTATTAGCAAATACACATCAAGTTCATTTATAAAAACCAGTATAAAATTATATAAACTACACTTGTAAACAATTGATGAGATATTATCACTATAAAAATGATAGATTAAGGATTTCATACCTCATGTTCATAGAAAACGAATATGTTGTACATTTTATAATATCTACTACTTTCCAAATCTGAAATATTTGATTCGTTTAAGATCAAACATTCTAAACCTGTATTATATAATAAATAGTTTTAGCCATGTACTTTATCATATTCCAGTAATAGAGTATTTACTTTATATGAATAATAAGCTATAGTTATTCTAACACTGTTATATTATCGGAACATAATATGTCTTATATTTACCACAAATTACCTGAAAGGGTGATTTGAATTAAAGCATAAGTGCGTGACACTCCTTGCTCCAAACAAAAAACGTTTGTTGACGCAGTAACTTTTAAGTATTTTCTCTCTAAACTAATAATTTTATTTGTTAATAATACACAATTGAAGTATTGTGAGGTATTTTTAATATGTATATTAATTTTAAGTGATACTAGTCGCAAACATCCTGTACATATGCTCCAAACATAAAGTTTGTAGATGCAATTCATTGATTATATACATAGTCAATCTAGTTGGAGCATACTCCTAGAAATAACATTATGTTTATAGCTTCAAATTCAAAATCCATGTTAAAATACTATATTTATAATGTTACACACATATTTCACAATCAAGTAAGTTTTTAAATTTAGCTTTAAAAGTTAGGTGACATACAATGTTGCATTTTTAATCTAATCCAGAAGTCAGCATGTTTCGTGTGGTGGGTGGTCCCACACAGAATAAACCAAGTTTATATAATGTATGTCAAATCACTTTTGAAACTGTTTATATTAAAATACAGAATCACTCTTCCTTCTATTTACGACTGTAAAATCTAATTTAAGTAATCATATCTAATGCATTTCAAAAAATATAATAACATATTGTTAAATTAAAAGCAGATTATTATTCGACACTACTCACAATACCAACATGTGATGTTTTTTCATTATATTTTCTGGAACGCATTGAAACCAATAAACTATTTTTACATTTATTTTTTATGTCGTTTTTCAAACTGGGAGGAAGGTATGTAGAGAATGACAGCGATTTCATTTTACAGCCATAAAGTAATTTTGTATAAGGGTATCCCTGAGATCTGAGCGCTTGCGGGCCAGACGCCAGAATAAACTCGTAGGCAATTTCATTCCCTTCCTTGCGCCCTTTTGGGTCGTTCGTCGCTTTTCGCTGTCATACTCGCCATTTTCCTTCAAATCCTTCTGAATCGAACTTTTGTCGTGTCATGCTTTGTATCCAACATTCAATAAACGTGGAGTCCGGAACCTCAACCTGTGTATTAATTTATCTTCATACCTTGGCTACATTAGTAAGTACGATCCTACCAAATAAAGTCATTTGCCAAAATATTATCATGTTCTCCTGAGGTTTTTTTTTCATATTTAAAGATACCAATTACCAAATACCATTGTTTTATTCCTTAATTTTAAGAAAGGATTCTCCAAGAGTAAATAGGTAATCGTCGTCTACGAACTCGACATTTCGTAAAAACTGACAGCTGCTGTCAGGCTACCGCGCAGGTAGCGCAAGTTTTATCCGCGTTCTGTTTGTCCACATCTCGGCGTCAACTGCCGCCGGTGGAACAGGGCACTGAACGCCGTTAATCTGAAAACCGAAACCCGCTTTGTACCTGATCGTACCCTTAGAAGAGGGCCCGTTGATTTCTGCGGCGGCCGGGCAGCGAGCTCCTGCCGGGACCTCAGGGGAGGGGTGCGGTGTGTTCTTTCTTGCAAGGGGTAAGCGGCGTGATGCTCGCGGCAGCCTGTAGCTTACCTACCGCGGAGCGGCGGAAAGAAGAGGTAATCCTTGTAAGGGGTAAGCGGGCCATGCTCTGTTAGGGTGGAACGTAACAATATGTAGTCTTTCTACATGTATACCACAATGTATGTAATGGCTTCCTTCAGCTTAGTAGGTAGAATAGTTTCGCCATTATAAGATCCTCAGGTATAGAATGGTTCGTACTAACCTTGCTCAAAAACACATTAATTTATTTAAAGGAACCAATTTCAAACAACGAGTAAAGCCATAGACACCCAGATGCAGAACGTCATAATATTTTTCAGTATTACGAAGCTGCACTTTTTATTAAATAATATTTACTGATCACGTTGCTTGGTTCGATTTTAATTGTTTTTTTTTTTATTTTTATTGAGCATAAGTTTTAGAAATTTTCCATCACATTAGTAATAACTTATTTGGCTTGTCGTTGCCAACGAATACCACGTCCAAATTTGATGATTCCATTTTATCCAAACGACAAAATGCACTTCTGCCCGCTGTCATTCAGCCAATGATATGTCTCGAACGGCTCCATTCCAACTCAGAATGAAACCAACTCAGAACCACCTCAGAAAGGTCATTAGAAGCTATGAAAAAAATAATTTTAAAATTGCCGGCAACCCTCACCTAACTTAACCTATTTAACCCCAGAGTAGTTGCGCCTTTCCGTGAAACGTGAGTGCTCGCGTGGGAAGCATTTTCCGCCCAGACCTAAAACGATTTTTTTTCCAAATAAGAGTTTGCAATGACTTTAAAAGAATAGAATAAAACATCAACCATCAGAAAAAAGTAACATTTATTATTTTTTTATTCTTAGTATTAGAAAAAAAAAATCCCTTGAGAAATTTTAGTTAAAACGTCTTTATTTAAATCTATATAAAAAAGACAAATTAATCTTATTTACAAAATTAAACGTTTTCATCATCTATAATATGTGTTTCAGCAAAACAGACACGTGTACATACAATGTTCGTTGCACAGTAACTTTGCGCATCTATTGCACCCTTTTTTGGTCCCTCTATTTTTCTTGGATGGACATTCTGCACATATACTTTCTCGAAATTTGTTATGCTCCGATGGCACAAATCTGGCAATTTTGTTTCTTAAATGTTTCCGCAAAGTGTTTAAGTCGGATCTTCTAATTATATGTGATCTAGCCAGAGCAATTTCTTTCAAAAACTTTCTACATAATAATAAATGGTCAGTATTTTCTTTGTATATTATTTGACTATTTATGTCCAATCAAAACAAACTAAATATCAATATTTATATCTAACAAACATTATATGCAATTAAAACTATAATATTTCAACTATTAAGCTACTATTTACCAACCACATTGATATAATAACTGGTAAAGCAATGAAAATGTTGGGCTTCATTGTAAGAATTTGTAGAGATTTCAAAAATATCCAAACATTCAAATTACTATATACAACTCTGGTTAGGAGTCATTTAGAATACAATTCCCCCATATGGAACCCTTTCTACAAAAGCCATGCAAACTCCATTGAAAGAATCCAACGCAAATTTCTCAGATCAATTAATTTCAAATTAGGTATTCCCGCGGTTGACATAAACTATGAATCTTTATTACAAAAAATGCGACTCTTATCGTTAAAAGATAGAAGAATACTCAATGACCTTATTTTTTTATTTAAAATAAACAATAACTGGTTTGACTCCCCTGAACTTGTCTCATTAATAAATTACCATGTACCTTGTAGACCGACTCGACTCAAAACACCTTTCCACTGTGACAATACTATGACGAACGCAGAACAAAACTCAACCATAAATCGCTTGCATATTTTAGGCAATGAATATGCTAATATCGATAACGCTGCCGGTAATCTGGCTTCATACAAAAGATGCGTTAAACTAAATCTGTTTGCTAGTACCACGTAAATACTTTATGTAAACATAATATGCCTACCAGTACTTCTAAAACTATTAATGCACTAGAAATCATAGGTACTTGTAAAATTTATCATATCAGTTAACATAATCCAGGATTTATTATTTTTTATATTTTATATTTAAATCTTTGTAGGTACCTTGAGATAGGTATCTTATTTGTACATTTTATTGTTTTATTTCTCTCATTAAATTTTTATTTTTACTTTTACCTAATAATTTATAGTTTGTACTTTAATACTTTATATTTTAAACTATTTATAGTTTGTACTTTAATTAATTTAGTTTTGTACTTTAATTTATAGTTTGTACTTAATACTTTATATCTTAAACTATTCACTTTATAATTTACTTTTATATATTATTGTTTTTATACACTACTTATTACCTTACTTTTTACCATTTTTCTTAAATTTGACTAACATTTATATTGTTATTCTTCATGTTGTTGTACTATTATAAGTATGTCAATTATGTTAATGGCACGATTTGTGCCGTATATGTGTAAATAAATAAATAAATAAATAAACTAGTAAGTAATAGTAAGAAACCAGAGACACGAATTTTACTTACGTGAGTAGTCGCGCAGTGAGCAATTTGCTACCAAATGTGACACACAGACAACAACCATTGGATTCTGCGGTCACCCGCGCACGAAATTTCTTCTAATTTCTAACATAAGGAGGTGTGGTACGAGGGGTCAGCTACTAGGACGCTTAACCTTGACAAATGCGTCGTGTACAAAATAACACGATTTATTTTCCGCGGGTGGCAAAATGCTCGCAGCGCGAGCACTCGAGGGTTTTGACCAAATTTTTTTAAATTAATTTTTATCATCATTCTTAATGTAAGTTGGTTTCATTCTGAGTTGGCCGGTCACCGTCTGGAACGAGCACGTGTACATATGTTTATTGTGGGTTTTGTCCATGCAAACGTATTAACATATTAACATACTATAGATTTCGACCACTACCTTGTCCGCACGTTTTTCTTTTTTTGGTGAGTTACTATACAGGAGTTTGGATTTGAACGCCATCAACAAACGTTCAATATTCAAACAAGACGCTGTATTTAAAAAAAAAACATTCAGACATAGCGTCGCCTTAGTTCTTAATTGTTCAACGACCATTTGAAAATTTGACAGGAGGTGAAGGTTTTCTTTCATTATTTCAATAAAACATTATGGTAGGTGTTTAAGATAAAGCTATATCCGTAAAGGCAAAGGTCTGATTAGTTTAAATAATTCTTAATTAAGTGATTAACTATCCTTTTTATACTTTATTTTTAGTTTTAAAGTGGAGATTGAACAAAAACTAAAATGGTCATTTGGACAATTAAGAACTGAGGCGACGATAGAGCGTTTTCTTCTAATACAGTTAGTTTAAAATCGGTCCAGTTTTAGAGGAGAAAATGGGGAATACAAAACCTCGATTTGGATGATTTTTTTATATGAACATATGAATGAAGCGGATACTTTGTGATGTGACATTATTAATTTAAAATAAAATAATAACTTTGTAAACACCACTTTTATTTTTTATACTTTACGCCGACCGGGTTTTGCTACAACCGTAGCTTCATCAGGGCAGTATAATACTTTACTAACATTAGGATACATATGTGTTATAATATATAATTTACAAAAAATGGGCTGGACTCGTCAAGTGAAGGAGGAAGAAGCCATAGATGGAGAATTGGGACGGGAACGGGCGTGTTCTTTATCAATAGGGAACAATCTTAGTATGGGACTTTTATTTTAATTTAGTTGGTTATTAACTACCTTACTATTAGTGTTTATGGCTTTCCTATGTTCAAGTACTTCTAAATTGTCCAAACTTACACCGATATTGTATTTATGAATAAGTTTGGCGCCGGAGTTTTTGTCAAATTTATGGTCTTTTTCGATCAAGTGGTTTGCAAATTCTGAAAATCCAGAGCTGTATAAACATCTAAGATGTCTTTGACACGGGTGTTTATGTTGCGTGCTGTTTTACCAATATAAAAAACTGGGCAGTCGCTGCATTGAAGTGAATAAATTCCCGAGTGAGATAGACTATCTTCCTTATCCTTAGCGTTCATTAAAAGTTTGCCTATATTATTATTAGTGTAAAATGCTGGTTTGATTTCTGATGGGAGATTTTTAACCCTTTTTGGGAAAAATTATTGATGTACAGGATTCTACGCCATTGATAAGGTTGATTATTATTGCTTGGTATATTATTATTATGTACACCTGTCTCAACACAGGTATACCCTAGTGAGACAGGCATTGAATAATGTAATACAAACATACCTTTTATAGATAAATAAATAAATTTAAAAAAATTATGAGGTGGACTGTTGTATAAAAATTTACTTGTGGATAATTTTTTTAATTTTTTATTTAGAATGTTGTCGACTATATTTGGGTTGTAACCGTTATTTATTGCGATTTGTTTGATCGTAGATAGTTCTATTGCAAAGTTGGTATTCGATAAAGGGACTGTAACTAATCTATGTATCATGGAATGAAACGCTGAATGTTTATGGGAGTTGGGATGGTTAGAGGAATTGTGAATCGTTATATCAGTGAACGTCGGTTTGCGGTAGATTTTGAATTCAATTTTGTTATTCATGATTGATAACGTAAGATCTAAAAGTTTAAGGTAGAATTGGTTCCTATTTCTATGGTGAATTTAATTTGTTTATGGAAGGAGTTTATTAGCAGCAGGAAGGAATTGAGTTGTCTCTTGGTTCCTAACTAAACGCAGAACACATCGTCAACATATCTCTTCCATAAAAGTAAGTTTGGTAATAATGGTGATTTAGGTACTATTAAAAATATTGTTCTCTAAATTGTCCATGAATATATCAGCGATGAGAGGCGATGTCGGTGCCCCCATGGCCAGTCCTTCTTTTTGTTGATAAAAACGTTCATTGTATTGAAAATAGTCTATTTCCTTTACAATTTGAGGCACTTCAACTTAGGAAAGCCATAAACACTAATAGTAAGGTAGTTAATAACCAACTAAATTTAAATAAAAGTCCCATACTAAGATTGTTCCCTATTGATAAAGAACACGTCCGTTCCCTTCCCAATTCTCCATCTATGCCTTCTTCCTCCTTCATTTGACGAGTCCAGCCCATTTTTGGTAAATTATATATTGTAACACACATGTAACCTAATGTTAGTAGAGTATTATACCACCCTGATGAAGCTACGGTTGTAGCGAAACCCGGTCGGCATAAAGTATAAAAAATAAAAGTGGTGTGTACAAAGTTATTGTTTTATTTTAAATTTGGATGATTTTATTTAGGTATTCGGAGGAGTAAGAGAGAAAGTAACAGCAACAGTTTAGTAAAATACCTAGTGCTAAATTTTCTTGGTGACCGGATTTCCTCTTAAGACACGGTCTCTTTAAAAGTATTAGAGAAAGATCTTATAATGGTGAAATTATGCAACAGATTAATTTTAAGAAACGTTATTTCAATATCGTTCTTCCAGTATGCTTATAATTTTGTGCTATTTTTATCTTAATATATAAAAATGAATGTTTCTTTGTCTGTCCCTTATGTGGCCCTAAACCACTCGTCCGATTGTGATAAAATTTTGGTGAGTTGTTGTGCGCACGCCCCCGATGGTTTCATAAATTTTGTAGCACACTCGCCAATTCCCTGCTTACAGAGTTTAGCAAACAAATGTACAAATAATATCTAATAATAATAATGTTGATTCCAGAATGTGGGGAGGATAGTGCAACCCCACACGTCCCATAAAGTTGTACATATTTACACAACAGATAAAGTAAAAAAAGTAAATAGAACAAACAAATATAAAAGACATAAGCGATAATAGAAATAAAATAAATAATCAAATGATATCGAGATTCTTAATTTCACAATTTTTATGTTTAAAACATACTAAAAAAAAAATTAAGTCAACATGTAATATCTGATAATTTTCGTTTATTATTGTTTTCCTAATTTATCTAATTGTAAACCACTGTAATGTGTTTATTATCAGCCGTTGTTTAAATGTAAACATTATGTACCCAATGTAAAAGCCCCGTGGGCGAATAAAATAGTAATTTTTTTGTATGAATGCCTCACAACTGCTCCCGTCTGGAGTCAGTGACACTATGGCATCCCCAATAGGGGTATGTTATAAGGCTGAAGGTATTTGGGAGGGGAGGGAGATGGGGAAGAGGAAGGTACTGAGAGTATCTTCCACTCTGGAACGTGCCGCAAATATACTATACATTATTTTAAATTAAATAATTGTGAAATAACAGAAATTATTAAAATAAAATTTATTTGCCCACGCCGGATTCGATCCCGCGACCCACGGATTGCGAGTCAAGAGCCTTACCACTAGACCACGCCGGCAGTAAATATATAAATAAAGTACTTACAGGGACCTGGCAGGTTCCTCCTGTGATAACAGGCGCATTGTCATCTATATTTACTAGTCGCACTAAGATGGAACCGTAGACAACCCCGTCATCGTATGTAATTTCACAAAGTACAATAAGCTCCTCAACTCCAAGCTCGAAATCTTGCCTGTTTTTGATAATCAGGTACCAGCGGTTTCCATCTATTTCCACTCCATCCCTTATTTCAGCGCCTAAAAGGGTTAACTCTAAACCAGCTATAATGACTGGAGCAGTGGAACCTAAAACAAATCAGTGCCTTTAATTTATAAAAAACAATGAAAAAAGAAACCGTGCTATCCAACATAATCACGTGTTTCTATCAACGTCCATGTTTTAAGGTTGACCAACTGAAAATTAATCATTTTTAAATCAAATTCTAAATGTTTGTACTATTTTCTAGAAAAAAAATCTAAAATGATTTCGAAAGATTGTTTTATTTTATTTAGTAAAAGTACTTTCTAAATGTTGAAAAAAATATTTGTAATGTTTTATTGTAATAGAGTTAGGACGTTGATTGTTGCGCAGATTTATTAAAGTTTCGAACGAAAAGCTGTATTATTCAGGGTGGCGCAAAACTACCGATATTATTTGAATGTTTAATAACTTTTTAAATTTATTTATATTTTTTATTTTTATTTCAGAATTTTGTGAAGAAAACTTGGGTAATTTGAAATGGAACACTACACATCAAAACAGCAATCAACAATTGTTGAATTTTATATTGAAAAACAATGGTCAATTGTTTTGACGCAGCGTGCTTACCGTCGTTTTTTTAACGTGCGTACTGACCTTCAGCACCAACAATAAACCGCCTGGTTGCAAATTTTCGATAACATGGTACATTAAGATACCTCCCATGTACCGGAAGACCACGTACGGTCAACACGGAAGAAAGTATCCAACGTGTGCAGACTGTCCAGAAAAATCAACAAGAAGATGTTCGGCACAACTGGGGCTATCGCGGAGGTCCGTTCACATATGCACATGATCCAGCTTGTGCAAGAATTGAAGCCGATAGACTACCAACAACGGCTTGATTATGCCATTTCATTCCGACAAAAAGCAGAAGAAAACCGCGATTTCATTAACAATTTGATAATGAGCGATGAAGCCCATTTCCAATTGAATGGTTTCGTAAACAAGGAAAATTGCAAAATACCAACTACGAAGAATCCAAGAACAGTTCATCAGCAACAATTACACTCACTTAAGTGTACTCTTTGGCGCGGTGTATCGTTTGAAAGGATCGTTGGTCCATATTTCTTTGAAAATGCACATGGCGCCTCATTTACGGTTAATGGTGCTGAATTTCGAACGATGCTGGGCAATTTTTTGAGGCTAACTGTAGAAAACCATCCACAATTATGGTTCCAACAAGATAGAGCCACAGCCTACACTGCAAGAGATACAATGGCTATGTTACGGGACCTCTTTGGCGAACGCATTATTTCGCGCAGAAGCGATTTCAATTGGCCCCCACGTTCACCGGATTTATCAGCGCCAGACTGTTTTCTTTGGGGTTTGAAAAAAAGGGTATACGTAAATAAGCCAGCGACCATACCTAGCTAAAAAAACATTCGCAATGAAATTCTACCTACCTCAACCAAGTCTAGTGTTGACATATTTTTTGTCTACGTAAAATTATTAAAAATTATCAAACCAATAGTGAGCTAAGTCTAAAGTGCTCAAATTTTATAAACTGTAGACCACGCGTCAAACCAACGAATTTTTATCGTGTGAAGTGGCCTGCTTTAGTGTTTTTTACCTACATTTTAAAACTGCCACGAAGTGTCAAACTCTACCCACTGAAAAAAATAAACTGTTGTAAAATACAAATAGTGCCTCATTCGAAGAAATCTAAGTGACGCTAAAGTGATACCGATTACTATCCTATAATAATATTACCCATTTATAAATCACACAATATTATCATGAATACAAAGTGCATTGTTTGCGAAAAAAACATTGACAATCCATCAGACTTTATATGCTGTGGTGTCTGTGAAAAAAACTACCACCTTATATGTGCAGAAATTACTGAAACGACACGCCACAGAGCCAGGAGTTTGCAATGGAAATGCAAAAAATGTGTAAAAAATGCTAAAAATAACAAACCCCATTATACAGATAATGTCATTTTATCAAACAACGAACCAGAACCGCCATCTATTATCAAACAAGCAAAACAGTATACTCAAACGCCGAAACCTGAACTATCAAATCAATCAATCGACACACAAAACTTAACATCTGAAAATATAGATGGCGCCAATAGTCTCTTAACCTCCCAATTATTTATAAAAGAGCTGATAGATTTTAAAACATCCATAATGAAATTCGTGGAAGACAAATTTGTTTCATATATAAATAAATATGAAGCTCTCATCTCACAAAATAACGAAATAATAAAATCTATCCAATTAATGGCAGAGGCAAAGATTCATTAAAAAATTTGACATTTCGATTGAACCAGGTAGAATAAATAAAGTTACTCAATATCCTGATAAAACTATCAATAAACCCGGAGCTTAGAGGATGATCATCCATTTTAAAGATGAAAAGTCCCAATCAGAATTTCTCAACGCACGCAAAAGTATAAAGCAATTGAAGGACAGGAACATCTTCATTGGAGAAGTTCTATCATCATATTCCAAAACCCTTCTTTGGAAAACTAAACAAAAAGCTAAAGAAGCTAAATTTCAATTTGTGTGGTTTCGGAATAATAAAATTTGTGTGAAGAAGAACCAAGAACTGTCTTCAAGAGTTCAAATCGTCAAACACGAAGATGATTTGAATAAATTGTCGTAATCATCTCCCAAAATCTGACACTTAAATTGGAAATAAAATAAAAATGGATGATTAAGAAAACATAATTAATATGAATGACAATATTGAACCTAACATAACTTTTGAAAATTCATTATCTTGCAAAAACTTTTTGAAAGATTCTAAATTTTCTTTACTATGCATGAGTAGTAGAAGTATAAGCAAGAATTTTGATGAAACTGTTTCTATGCTGGATTGCATTAATCATCGTCCGGAAGTACTAGTCTTTACAGAAGCTTGGCTGAGCAGTGTAATTAATATGCCTAGCATTCCAGAGTACGTAGTCTACAAAACATTTATAAACAATTTGCATAATGATGGAGTAGTTATCTATGTAAGGCAAAACATTCAGGTAACTGTTGAGGAAATTGCTCTTCCCAGTGCAAACTGCTTGAAAATGCATATGTTTAATAGCTGTATATATATCGAGCTCCATCCCAGACTAAAAAAGACAACTTTCTCGACTCATTGAATGAATTTCTTGCATCTGAATCCTTGCAAAATAAGGAGATTATCTTATGTGGGGACTTAAATATTGATACCCTAGATTTGAAGAACATAAAAACACAAAAATACCTATCACTTCTGGCATTTCGTGGTATGAAGCCCATAATAAACTCACCAACAAGAGTAAATCCTAACAAATCAAGCTGCATTGATCATATTATGGTAAAATCAAAATTTAAACTACAGGGAGCGGCTTTTACTACTGGCATAACAGACCATTACGCAATTTTGATGAAGTTTATGAGCTTAAATCTACAAAATATTTCTAATAATAATGTAAAATCTAAATTTATTGTTGACAACCACCTCTTGAAGACCAAATTAAAGGAAGAATCCTGGGATAGAGTTCTGTCAACACATGACGTCAATTTGGCAACTGATAATTTCATAAAATATTTGAGAACTCATCTGCAAAGTTGTACGTCAGTACAAAAACAGAAACATATCATGAAATATCTAAAACCATGGATAAATGCTGGATTAATCAAATGCCTCAGAACACGAGAGAAATCTATAACTTGGAACTGCTTGAATATTATAAGCGATATCGAAACTGGTGTTCCAGAATAATACGATCAACAAAACAAGCATATTTCAGAAGAAAATTAGAAGAAGTCAATGGTAACATTAAACAACAGTGGAACATTATAAAGGAGGCTATAAACCTTAAAAAGGAGCAAACTACCATAAAAAAATTGAAAATTAATAATAGTATTACTTCAATGGAAGAGAGTCCAAATAAAATTACTAATCATATTAATGACTTCTTCAGTGACATTGGTCCAAGTTTCGCTAACAATTTGTGCAGTGATAATAAAACTAGTGAGACCTGCCTAGTGAATGATTTTAAATCTGAACTTCACATTACCGGGGATAATTTTGATTTTAAGCCAACTAACATTTTTGAAGTGATAAATGATTTAAAAATGTCTTTCTCGTGCGGTATTGATTCTATAAGTGTTATGATATATAAACTCCATGTATCCGAATTAGCTGGTCCCATATTATTAATATTAGTTTCAAGAGTGGGGTGTTTCCTTCTCACTGTAAGAAAGCTAAAGTGATTCCTCTTTTTAAAGGTGGAGATCAACTAGATGTCAATAATTATAGTCCTATATCCTTACTTAACACGCTTTCAAAAGTAATAGAGAGATTGGCTAAGTCGAGATTGGTATCATTCTTAGAAACCAATAAATTACTCTCTAGCAATCAGTTTGGTTTCAGAGAAAATAAAGGAACGAGTGATGCAGTGTTGAAGGTATTGTCGAAAGTCACTAGTGCCCTGGATTATGGAAACAAAGCCTTAGCTGTGTTCTTAGATCTATCAAAGGCATTTGACACGGTTTCCCATGGATTACTCCTCAAAAAATTATCTTCTCTTGGCATTCAATATACAGCATTAAGTTGGTTCAAATCCTATCTTAGCAATAGAACACAACAAGTAGAGATAAATGATAACTTAAGCACAAGCAAACAAATCTCTTTTGGGGTTCCACAAGGTAGTGTTCTTGGACCAATATTGATCTTAATCTACATTAATGATTTGTGTAATTTAGATATTCCAGGTAACATTGTTAGTTTCGCAGACGACACTGCTTTAATATTTGAGGGTAAACCTGGAAAGATGCTTTTGACAAATGTGATTCAGGATTGAGAATAGTAAAGAGTTGGCTAAATAATAACATCTTGACTTTGAATACATCAAAAACAAAATATGTAACTTTTAGCATATCATCAAAAAGTCAGGCCTCCAACACTCATAATCTAATTAAACACAATTGTCTGTAAAATTGTAATTGTAATTGCCACCCTTTAGAAAGAGTAGACTGTATAAGGTACCTAGGTATAAATATTGATAAATATTTGAGATGGATTGACCATATTGACATGTTAACAAAAAATATCAGAAGACTTACCTATATTTTTAAAGAACTTCGTCATATATTGGATAAAGAGAAATTAAAATCTGTCTATTATGCCTTAGTCCAATCTCAACTTTCTTACAATATAGTATGCTGGGGATCCTGTCTAAAGTCCAATGTAGAACCACTAAATATTGCTCACAAATTAATTCTTAAAGTCATGTACAAAAAAAAATTTCGTTATCCATCTAAACTACTTTACAAGGAATCTAATGTTATGTGTATAAAACAGCTGTACATTACTAAAATAATTTGTAGATTTTTTATCAATACTAAATCTGCAGAAAGAACCCAACAAATCCATACCACTAGAATTGGCTCAACAATGAACTTTATGGCAATACATACTAAAACATGTTTTGGCCAAAGAAACTATTTATACCAAGCTCCAATTATGTTTAATATTCTGCCAGACTACATTAACCCATTACCTCCATGATTTTTATTTTGTTTTTATAAACTTGAATCATCATTATAACCCGATAGTATAGACTTAAAGAAGAGCCCAAAATCAGTTTTGGAATTTTCCGCCCGCCCACTCTCTCACCAGAGCGTCTAGAAAATTGATGCCTGAACGCAACTCTTGGAGGTAACCCCTCTAAGCAAAATTTATGTCAACTATGGGTTAAGTGCAGTCTACTGTGTGATTTATATTGATAATATAAAATAAATGATTGCCTTTGTTTATAATTCAATGAAAAAAAAATATTTATGGAAAATACGCAAAATAATAAAAAAATTCAATTAAAAAAAAAAAAATCAAGAATGAGGAAACTAACCAAATCTAAGCAAATTATTCCTTAAGTGATACTGTTCGAAGTAGTCAAAATGAAGGGCTCGGTTGCAGGCTCGGCACCGATAGCCTGTTGGATATTTTTTACACAGAGCATAACGAATATGATGAGATTTGCCACGATATTGCAAATAAAATTCTTGCATTCGAGGCACACAATTCCCATCTTCTGCGTCATGGCCTTCCTTCACAGGAGGTTCTCCAAATTCGGTTTTGACCTGATTTGGAAAAGACAATAAAAGAGTACGGGTAAACTCCACATGGAATGCCTTCTGGGAAAGGTTTTTCTGTTGCCTAGTCATCTTCTGGTTTCCCATATCATGCTCGTACTTCCTCAAGAAGCATTGCAACTCCCATGCATTTACAAGAGACAAGAGCGCTGCTGAGGCAAGATACAAATAAAGGCCAGTACCACTTCTTTGACCGAACGTTGACCCGATAATTTTGTATACCATTATCTTGGAGGTCCACCCATTTCCTAATTGTAATTTTGTATTGGCGCCGGGCAATTGATTTTTTTGCATGCTTTCTCCAAATTGTTGCCTTTTTTGTCTTTCTTCGATATCTGCTAACGCTGCACTTGACGTACTGGCTCCATTCGATCATAGTTCGTGGCCACTGTTACTACACGGCTGTCCTTCTAACGGCATACGAGGATTTGGTTTTCTACGTCTACCACCGCATCAAATTTTCCTATAAGAGCGATGAGAGTTACACTTTAGCTAGGTAAATGAACGCTATGCGCAAGGAAAATATAAAAGAAAATGATACCTTTAGGCAATTGCTTTCCTGTCTTCAACTTGCCTGAAGCTTCAAGGTTAAGAAGCTACATGTGCCAGTAGCGCGCATTCTCTTATCCTTCAGGATACACATCAAACAGTGAGATGTGAAGAAATTGTCCTTAAATAGCTCATGGCGTGTGGGGAACTCTATATATTCTATCGTAGAAGTAGGACGGATAATCTTTGATCTAATTCGGGGTCATATGTACCAGATGCTCCGGAATACGGCATTGCTTGGAACAGGTAGCCTTAGACCACTTTTGTTTATAGTGAAACTTTATTTTTGAACTGTAGTTTTGATTTTTTGGCTGTTGGTGCATTTGAAATAGATATTCGCAAGGTATTACGACTCACACAGGACGATGTCGAAGGCTGACTCCAGTGAAGGTCATTAGCGAATTCATCTGGTTCATGCTCGTCAAGGCATGACTCATCAATTTTCTCAATTTCGATGTTGCGCTCGATTACAAATGTGCCGGCAATATCTCGAAAGTTATCCACCTCCGCATCTTCGTTATATGTCATCAAATCATCGTCAATATGCTCTTCGTTCATCTGTTGATCAACGTTCTCTGGAGGAATCACAACAATAGCGCGTTATTAACAACATTATTGTCATCACTTTGCCTTACGCTAAAAGAGCGCCCCAATTCAGCCATCATTTCATCGTGATTCAAAGATTTCGTTTTATAACGACGGATTAGGTAGGAATAGGAGAAGTAGGTATTTTCGACATGATAAAAAATATACGAAAACCGCAGACAAACTATTGATTTCAACAAAAATCACTCATAAAAATTCTACAAAACCGTATTATGTGAAGGCAAGCTAACCAAAATCGTATGTAAACACTGTCACAGCTAACCTCCAAAGGTTGCGCGCAGGCATCACCTGATTTCAGTGACATCTATCTATCATCTTATTCATATAATACTATGTTAAAACAGTTTTTCCGACCATTTAATCTTTTGATAACAATATGTGATTCACACATGTTTTATTTTTTTCCGATTTAAATTTTTTTTCTTTTTTTCAAAATGGGTCTATTTTCAGGGCTTTAGTTTAAAAAATAATTAATAATAGGATAATTAATAAAATTTATCAAATTATGTTAATAATTGAAAGCTAACATACCAATCTGTAAATGCTGCATAACAACTTAGTGGGATTTGGCTTTATTCATAGTGAAAAAATCATACTTTTCATCAATTTTATTGATGCCTATAGACATCGTCATGGAGGTAATGGGTTAAATCTTCCAATTCATTAGCTAAATTTAAAAATAATGTTAAGATATTTGTGTTGACAGAGGATTGGCATACTATTTTTTTCATCCTTGTCCTTTTTTAAATAATAAGATTTCAATTTTTAAACAATAAGATTTGTTTTTAATAATATTTGCTTGTTGAATAATAAGCTTTTTTTTAAATAAATAGATTTTATTTGAGTTCCATTTGCCAAAATTCGAGTGTCACCCTAGATGTTTTGAACTAGCTTTGTTTCTTGGTGGGTATAGTAATTAAAGATTTATTTATGGTCTACATTGTTACAAATCATACTTAAATTACCCATCTGGTCACTAATATGATATTTTTATTTCTTTCTTTATTATAATATTTTAGTGTTTTAAATGTAGTGTATTTTAGTATTTTGTGTGTGTAAGATCACTCAAATTTATAAAAGTTAATCTCAACACAGGCCTAGTCCTAGTGAGGTTAATTTTTTTTTTGTATGTAAAAATAAAAAATAAGAATGTATGGTGAGAAGTTATAAATAAATAAATAAATCTTCAGGAATAACATATATTTTTTAAAGAGCTTTAAAATTTACCGTATTTAAGGGAAATATGTAATAAATCGGTACAAATCCGGGTTGCGGGCCCTTAAGTATGAAAAAAAGATTATTTCTTTGGCCAAGGTGAGATTATCACAGTGTGTATCGGTACAGACCAGCCAGGTAAGTATGTTTTCTATATATGTTTGTAAAAAGAAAAATTAGATAGAGACTAAGAAATTTTAATAAATTCTACAGCACTATAATCGTTTGTTACCTACGTACCTTTGAAATTGAGGATGCCCAGAATTACTTCTCTGACTATCTCTTCATGCATGTCAATGTCTTGCTGGAATCCATTTTCTATCGATAGATAAAATGAGTAAGAAACTTCAGGTCTTGGGTTGATATTGAGCAAACCGGGTTCTTCATATAAATAATCCACTGAAAATATTTTCATTTGAAATAAAAAAATTGCCAGAATGGAAAAATAATTCTGAAATGGGAGAGCACACTAAGAAAGAAAATCAACAATGCTTTTTTTATATGAGCTCCACACAGGATGCCCTAACAAAAATAATTTCCCTCAGTGCCTATGTCATCTTTGGGGATGCTGTGTAGGGGTTTTTTTAAGGAAAGGAAGGAGAGGAGAGGGAAGGAACAGGGTTTAAGGTGTCATCATCAGGTGGTCATCCGCCTCCAAGACCTAGACAAACCTCACCCCATGAACCCGGGCACGCCTGCTAAATCACCAAACGTAGCGAATCACTTGGGGTGACCTATGACAGAGGTGTTGGTTATCCAATAAAGGTTCCCGGGCGGTGGTACTCATTACAATGCATCATCTTGTAATGTTTTTTTACTTAATTATTTAATCATTTGAAAATTAAAATAATAGTTAGAAATGTACGAAGATATTTTAACCATATTGATATTATTGGGTTGCTCTTATAAAATATTTATTTTATAAATTAACTAGCAGACTCGGCCACACGTTGTTGTGGCTAACGAAACACAACGCCATTACCCAACCTTTATAAAATCCACACCAGCCGCTTGCCAGCTGCCCGCTGCCCGCTGCCTGAATTGAATTTCCCGGCTTTTCTCTACTATAAGAAGCATGTTCAAACATTCCTCTTGAATCACTCTATCTAATGGTGAAAACCGCATGATAATCCGTTGCGTAGTTTAAAAGATCTATGCGTACATACATTTTGTGCGACTTCATTTTATACTAAGTAATTATTATCTTATAAAATTCTCACACGATCTCCTTCAAAGATCGTTTCAACTACACGGAGTGTTAAGAGACGTACTTGACTTACCTTAACCAGAAATTCCTGGCATTATTTGGAGTAAAATATACAAATGAAATCTTGGTCTACGTTGTACATTTGTTATGCTTTTTTTTCTACAAAAACATAAAAAAATAGTGAATTTTGGACTGTTGAGGATGGGGTAAGTGGTTGAGCGGTCACTCGGCTGAGTGATCAGTGACGTTATGTGGAAGATTTTTTTTGTTTGATGTTGAAGAAAATATATATTTTTTTAAAGTCACCGGATTAACATTTTTTACTCCAAATAATGTCAGAAATCATTGGTTAGAGTAAAGACAAATATGTCCGTTAACACCCTGTACATAGAAGATATTTTAAATGAAACCGCACCAAAATATATCAAAATGTATAAAAAATAATATTTTTATTAAAAAATTAAAATTGAAAACAAAAAAAACGAACCGTAATAAAAATCAATAATTAATTAAATAACGTGTATTTATTACGTGCATAATTTGTTTAAAAAATCACCTGGTTCAATGGCTGTTGCAATGGCAAATGATAAAATCTTCATTAGGATTTCAATACGAAAATAATACACGAATTCCATTTTTGACGAAAATTTAGTTTTTTGTTAGTTTTACTGACATGTATCATTGACCGACACCAAATATAAATTGGCTGGATGACGGAGATGCGTTATGCAAACTGATATAATTATATCAGTCAGCATTGCTTATTATTACATATAGCATCTATAATCCTTAGGTTTTGGGTGATTCAATTTTTATACATAAATCAACAAATTTCGTTGTGCGATATAAAAATGATAATAAGGTTGTAAAAAGCCTTGTTAATAAGGCTTTATATTAAAAGGATGTAATGATACGAACCGGACGAACTCGAATACTATTTCGCTCACACCTAATACAGTATCCTTGTCTACGAACGAAGGACATCGTAGATGTCGTATTGGTTACGGAACTCTTAAGGCGATTCCAGACTCACGGCGAGAACAAGCACTTATCCACACTCTCATTTTTCTCACTCGTGATCTGTTTCCCATTCAGTATGGACGACATCACAGACGATATTCAAAATGCAGCAGGTTTGGCCCTGTGCGCCGTGGCATATTATAATTTTGTGAACGTTGTGACGTTGAACGTTGTAGTTAGCCCTTGATTTAGAAAGGAATCCAGAGCGTCATATGCAAACCATATAGGTTTATAAATTTTTTCACCAGCAACCGATTTGGAGGAATCATTCACCATTTTTCTATATTTCCGTTAACTAGCAAAAAGGGATTCTTTTTTCTTTTTGAGTTCAGGTACTTTCATCTCCATTATTTCTCCAAGTCTGTTCCACGCATCGTGGTTCAAACTTTTGTAATTCGATGTTTTGCATCCCATAACACCGGTTCAGATTGAAAATATTCTATAAATTACAACTCTTGTTGATTTTTTATACAAGGAAACAAAATTTACGAAACAAAAACAAAAATATATCGCACGTCTACTCTCAACCGCTCACTAAACAACACTGAGACAAAACGTGAGTGTAGTAGCCTTCTCGCTTCTCACCCGAGAAATCCTTTGAAGCGGCCAAATTTACCGACAGCCATCCGAGAACGGCCGAGCCCGAGAAAGAGAATGCTAGAAACACCTCACATTCTCGCTTCTCGGGTGTTCTCGGGGCTTCTCGCCGAGAGTCTGGATGGGCTATTAAATCAGCTAGCATAATGCACAAGTGTATCTTTCAAAAAAACATTTTTTTTTGCGTCCTGGTGCCATTGAATGTGCAATTCGGATTATAGTTTGTTTAATTACTATGTTGTCAACCAGGTTGAAAAACGTATAAAAAAAGTTTCGACAAAAACGCATTCAAAATTTTGCTGAAGGATAATTCAACATAGAAACTGTTTCAACCGGTTTCCAATGAAATGCTATATCTCCGTCGATTTTTCAACATTTGTTGAGAGTATTCTTAACAAATGCATCTTTTCATTTATTTTTTTTGTGTCCTGGTGCCTTATAGCCTTGTTTAGGATTTGACCAAGGGAACATAGAGGCGTTTGGGGCCCCCAAGGACCGAGGGGCCCGGGGCGATGAATCATCCTTTTCAGTGAGGTTGCAGATTGGTATCTGGAAGATTGTCCTCGGAATGCAGTCGTATACAACTCGTCGTGAAGTTATATTTTTCAAGTAAAATCATAGAGCAATCAAAAGGAACGTACATCTAAACTAGCTTTTTATTATATTGATGGGTGACAGTCACCATTCTTCCATAATTGAAAGGACCTATTCAAAATAATTTATTTATATTTAGATGTATCATTGTACAGGTATGCATAGTGGTGAAAGAAGGGGGAAAGCGGAGGGGGTGGCCCCCTAGTCCTTAAACTATGGTTTTCAACCTGGTTCACAACATATTAAACAAACTATGCATCTGAATTGCACCATCAATTGCACCATCCGAAATCACCAATTCATAAACTGTTCCAGTGTCTGTGCCAAACTGTCCACTAATCCAGTGTCTATGGCACCATGTAGGGGAATTTTGAAATCTGAAAAGAAGAAAAAATGGCGGAACAGCGAATTTTATTTTCTATTTTTTATAGAAAATTATCATCGTTCATAAAAAGAAAAAAAAATAGAAAGGGGCCCTTTATAAATTCCTACCTGGTGTCATAGTCAGGGCCAGATTAAACACGTCGAGAATGCGGCCCTGCCAGGGCCGGATTAAAGATGTCGGAGTCCCTAGGCAATACAAGTCTCGGGGCCTCTTTACCCTAAGGCCCCGCATCGGCTAGGGGCTTACACTGTCTTGTGGATAAAACCGCCCTGTAGCCTCGGATATATAGGTTTTCTAATATGTTGTCAACCAAGTTGAAAAACGTAGTTTCGAGAAAAACGCGTTTAAATTATTATTTTTTTTTAATTATTAAATAACCAGTTTACAAAATATTATAATTTTGACTACAAAATAAATTACATTACACGTTTTCATAGATTTTATTCATTTTAGGATGTTTCTGTTCTATAGAAGCAGACGCTTGTGATTAGAAGAGGGACGAGTATCGGTATGAAAAACATATGTTTTATCCTATATTTAATTATGGTAGGAACTTTAAAAAATAGACAAATTTATAAATTCTTCAAAAATAAGTTGTATGGTCTCTTGGTTTTTTTAATATAATTTTTATAATTAGACGTTGCACAATTTCAACAGGAAGAAGATTTGTTTAGTATGCAGATCCCCAGCTTACTACAGCGTATTGGAGATTTGATTGTACTATAGCATGACTGATGTTAGATTTTCTAATGAGAGAAAGTTTCGAAATATTAAGAATAAGTGAAATAATTTCCTTATTTTGTTAACGGTAAGGTAGATTTGATCTTTCCAGTTTAGGTTTTTTTATGGTTTTTCAAAGTATTTCATTTTATTTGAAATTTGTAACGTGGAACAGATACTTTTTTATGATCTTTAGAGTTGTCATGTATAATTATATCAAAATTTTGCTGAACGTCCTTTGATTTTATTGCAAATGGTATAACATGAGTTGTTTCACTATTTAGATGTAAGAGATTTATATCGAACCAGTGTTTAAGTATATTTATGTCATCTGATGCTTTTTGTTTTACTACTTCTCATATATTTCCACTTTCAATAAGTACTGTATCGTCAGCGTAAAAGGTTATACTACCATGAAGTGACTGAGAGAATATCCCGTTTACATATAAGATGAATAATATAGGACCCAGCACAGTACCTTGTGGAATTCCATATTCAGATGTCTTTTCGTCGCTACAAATATTATTTATTTTGACATGTTAAAGACGATTTTTTAAGTAGCTTTTTATCCAATTTTTTATCATCGTTCTCATTAATGTTCAAATTATCTAATTTTTTCATAAGTTTTATATAAGATATGCTGTCAAACGCTTTTCTCAGATCTATGAAAAAACCTATAGATTTATAACTTATATCTAGGCTTTACCAGAGGCCCGTGTGAACTGAATAAAAGCTTGTAACATTACATCAACTTCCTATACTGGGGAGTGGTGGGGAGGGAGGGGGGGCTCATTCAGCTTTGCTGCCCCGAACCTCTAACGGGTCCGCCATTGGATATGCATACATTAATAAATTCACTTTTAACCACAAGAATTTTATGTTTTTATAAGCATATAACATTTCAAAACATGTCAGCCAAAAATATATGTCTGAAGAAATAATTATAAATATATATAGAAGAATAACATAAAATTGCATCGAAATAAAATTTTATTAGTTACACTTTACAAATAATAAACAAAAACAAACCAGAGTGTGTAATTCGTACGCGGTAGAAGTGAAACTTGAAAGTCGCTAGAAGTCGCTTTCTTTTCTTTTGCCTGTATATTTTAAAATTGTTTTACAAAAATAAGAACTTTTTTTAATTTTGTAGGATTCGGACCTCCGTTCGCTGGATGTCTCGTCTGTGGACGCTGAGATTTGTCATGCGCTTTACGCCACCACGCTACCGAAGGCTCGCACGGGGCCGTGAATTTACAGCAATTTGGGTTTTAGTTAGTGAATTTAGAAAATTATTATTTCCACTACCCATCTTATTAGAAACGCAGGGAAAGTAGATCGTTAGAATCTCAAAAACACGAAATGATGCATTCGAGGATTTTTGAGAAAATGAATATTTCATCGATTTCTTTTAAATCTTTCTTCACATTGAACTATGATTTCTTGTTCTTCAAAGTCATCACTGAACTTACTTGTTTGTAGTCCGCTTGCCACTAAAGCAACATAATCTTTACAAGAAAATTTAATAAATAATGCTGGCGTTCCACAGGGATCGGTTTGTGTGCGCATTAATGACTTTTGTTGTGTGCACCAATTAAATTAATGAATTTAAATATGACATTACAGCTCGAGCTCCCTTTTAGTTAGATAAGGTCTAAAGGAACACATACTCCAAAAGCTCGGAGGGCTTTGAAGCAGAGTCGACTGTAACCACAAGTTCGTCGAATTTAACGTTTCAAAGACCCAATCATATCTGATTACATCTTGTTATGTAATGGCACGGTTTCATGGCAAATTTAAAGGTATAATAATAAATAGACTCATATATGGAGTAAGAGTAAGTTCGTCGAATTTAACGTTTCAAAGACCCAATCATATCTGATTACATCTTGTTATGTAATGGCACGGTTTCATGGCAAATTTAAAGGTATAATAATAAATAGACTCATATATGGATCAACGTATACATACTCACATATCTATACAGCTGGCTCAATCGGGAGATCTCGTGCTCGCATTCCGTTGATGATCGACTGCAGAAGATTACCACTCCAAAGGGTTGACAAGACAAAATTCAGAGAGGTTTATACATAAAAAGATTTTTTTTGCAATTGAAGTGTCTCATTAATGTATTTTAGCAAATGATTCTAGGCTCTAGGAAAAGCTTTGAATCCAAATGTGGACGTTCCGTTACTCATATTAAGTCTACTTCAGGTAAAACAGATCGGATAATAAATGAATAGCATTCCTAAAGATGGCATGCGCCCTGGCGGAATTCCTATGGGCCTTCTGTGTAGGGTTTATGTATAAAACCTCCGATTGGAACCAAACGAAAAGTAAAATAATTTTAGGAGTGTGTTATTTAAGCTGTTTCATCCATTTTGTTTAATGTTTATATTTTTAAATAAGATCTTAGTATCACTTCTAATGAAAGAATAATAAAGATTAATTTTAATATTTGCCCTAATTTGCCGGAATAGTGACCATTTACAGAAAGATTTTTTAACAGAATGAGAAAGATTCCTAGGTTACGAATAACTTAACAATTTTTGAAAATCTCCTATTACCACCACAGTAAACGGAAAATGTTGCTTGGATCGTGATGGAGGACTTCGATGGACGAGGAATCGAACACGAGGGACCAAAACGCAATGCCAACTCAGCGATGTGGCGTTGTTGGTGGCGTTATTTGTACCACAGCGGTAAATCTTCCTTTGTTGATCGAATCCTGAAAATAAAAAATATTTCCTAAATGTTTTGAATAGTACACGGTATTTTAGACAATGTCTTTTATTTTTATTGGTATCAATGGGCAGCAATCATTATTTTATAACATAACAGTATTTTCTCTGCACGGCTCTCCACTGAATGGCATTTTTCAGGTCAAAGTGTTGTGCGGAAATGGCGGCAAGATTTATTTTATTGAATTAATTTAATATCATAGAATTAATTTTGTTAGCTAAGGTGTATCCTGTTTATTGTTTTGGTAAAATTCTAAATTTCCTCATCAATCTTAATAGGCAAAATATATTGAAATAACGCTTTGATAAAACTTAATTTCTATAATGCATATAAGGTTACCTGTTTCTCATACTCAGATAGAGGTGTATGTATTATTTACATGTGTGAGGAAGAAGATATATACATGTATATCAATGTATGTATGTATTTGTGTACATTCGTATGCATTCATGTGTACCCGTATGGATACATATATGTATGTAAGGGTGTATTTATGTGTGCATGTATTTGCTCATGTATACATGCATGCACATGCACACATATAAAACTATTTGAACAAGACTTGTGTACTTGAATATGATCTAATAAATAATCTTGTGCATGACTTTTATCTTTTCTGTTTTTCTAGTTGCTATTATTATTCGCGCAAAACATCTATGGTTTCTCGCGAGAAAAGCTACCCATGAAAACTGGTTTAAGTTCGCCTGGACAAAGGGAGGACAAGTTTACGTCCGCAGAGATAACGGAACACCTGCTATTATTATTAACGATACTAACAAAAACATTTTGTCCCCTCAATCAATAACCAATAAACAAAGCTCTTTTATATATACTTGTATAACTTACTCTCATACGTTTATACTTTTTCACACAAATCTATATGCAAAACACAGAATCAAGGAGTATATATTGTGTCTTAACACCCTGTTACGTTACGGAATTGGGTTCCGTGCGGAAAGCTAATGAATTGGCCTCCAGGGCACAGCTCGCCGTACCGCCCCCGCTCCCCCCCTCTCCGCACGCGGAGGTCCGCAGCCAAGCGCCGAGCGGCTCCCGGCGGCCATTCCTTCGCCGGCCTTCGGCAGAATAACTGTGTTCCCCGTGATTCGCGCTAGGCGCTCTCCGTAAACGCTCACGATGTTTTACTTTAATTGTGTATTGTGCTTAAAGAGGTTTACGCCTACCCAGAATCCTGTCTGCCGACCGCCTATCTCCTGCCTGTGAGTACCAATGAACCTTGCTACCCCTCTGTGTGCTAAGAACTGACATTTAAATTCACTATACACGTGTAGAGAGAGTTGAGAGAAGCTCCCCCCGTTATGATAGAATTAATTAGAGATAGCCAAATACTCATGTGTGTAGTGCCGATGCTGGCCTTTTGTAGAACCCTGTTCACCTTTAATTGAATAAAACCCTTTTTCGTGCATAACAACTGTGTTCTGATTGAGGAAGGAGACCTGGAGATTTTGAGGAAAGGAAGGGGAGTAGGAATTAACAAGCGAACCACAGACACTCGCCCTGGGTTTAAGAGGGACCTTGCTCGCGCCGGCTGTGCAGAGCTAGCCGCCGGCTTGTTTATTGCATGTCCTTTCCAGGTTTTGGGTTTAGCGTTGGCCGCAAGTAGCGCCAATGCTAGCACTGGGCCCAACGTGGTGCTTTTTTTTGCGTTTTAATGCTAGCAACCCTCATGCTTTATATTCTTTATATGCTTTTGTTATATATACGCAGCAAACATATATATACTCTGTATACTTACGATTATGTTATATATACTTTATATGCTTATGTAAATTATTCGCAACAACCAAACCCTTATATCGCTTATATACTTTATATGCCTATGCCTTGTTGCAAATTTGATTAAAAAAACAAAAGAAAATTACTTCAAGGTAAAAATCGAAGATAGTGGTAAAGATAACAAAAAGTCTGGGCTACAATAAATAACATTATTGGAAACGGTAATAAAAATAAACAAATAAATAAAATAACTTATGACAACGAAACAATAGACTCAATAAAAGAACCAACTAAAATTGCAAACATTTTCAATAACTACTTCGCTAAAGTCGGAGAAAATCTAGCCAAAAAATCGACTCCTCCCAATCTAAAAATACTTCCAATACATCCACACAAACTTGCCAAAATATTTTCGAAAAGTTTGAAAAATGCACCCAAATTGAAATCGAAAAAATTATAACTAACCTTCGAGTGTCCGCGAGCCCTGGTTTTGATAATATCACAGGAAATGTATTAAAACAAATGAAACAATTAATATCAAAACCAATTGCACATATCATTAATAACAGTATACAACAAGGAATTTACCCAAAAATATATAAAAATACAATAATAACCCCGGTTTTCAAATCAGGAAATACATCGGATATCTCAAACTACCGTCCCATATCTATTGTACGAGTATCTAACGTAGCAAAAATATTTTAAAAAGTCGTAAAGTCACAATTAACTAAACATATCACTTCAAATAAAATTATTAATGATAACCAATTTGGCTTCAGAGAAAATTTAGGTACGCAAGATGCAATCGCAAAAATAACCTCTATAATATATAATGCTCTTGACTTGGGAAATAAATGTTTAAGTATTTTCATCAATCTAAGAAAAGCATTTGACAGTATAAGCCACATGAAGCTAATCAAAAAATTAGAAAACATTGGAATCCAAGGAACAGTTAAAGAATGGTTTAAAAGTTATCTTCATAAAAGACACCAACACGTAAAAATTAATAATATATTGAGTTAACCCACCTATTCCGAATTTGGAATTCCTCAAGGGACAGTTCTAGGTCCAATATTGTTTATCATTTACGTGAATGAAATGCTTTCAGTACCAAAAATTGGAAAAATCATATCTTTCGCCGACGACACAGTTTTAATCATAGAAAAAAAAAACTTGGGAAGAAGTCTATCGAACTGCGAATATAGAAATAAACAACCTAAAACAATGGTTAGATGATAACTACCTTTCCTTAAACTCTGACAAAACCTATTTCATGACTTTTACATTATCAGACAAAATCCATCCAACAATAAATTCCAATATTACTTTTCATAACTCTTGTAATAATTATACGGACAACTGCAATTCACCTAAATGTTCAAAAATCTCAAAAAAAATAATATTAAATATTTAGGCATAATTATAGATCAACATGTTAAATGGACAGAACATATTGCACAAACCGTAAACAGAATACGAAAACTTTATTACGTATTCCTCAAACTAAGAAATATTCTACATAAATCTATGCTACTAAAGGTTTACTATGCATTAGCACAATCAGTTCTACAATATGGAATAATAGGCTGGGGAGGAGCGTTTAAAACCAACATAACCCCACTTGAAATAGTACATAGAAGACTCATCAAAATTATTCTAAAGAAACAATTAGACTATTCAACCCAAAAATTATTCAATGAATTTAAAGTATTACCACTAAATAAAATTTATCAAAAAAATGCATTACTTTAAATCCACAAAGATAAACTAACAACAAAGTCATTTAGCACCAGGCCGAGAACCTTAGGACAAATAATAATCCCTAAACTTAATACAACAACAGCCCAACATCATTACACATACTCAGCCATAAAATGCTTTAACGAACTTCCTAAAGAAATTCAATCTGAAAGGAATTATGAATTTTTTAAACAAAAACTTAAAAAACATTTTACTATTAAATAGATTTAGATATGTGTTACGATGTGCCAATTATATTTCCGCTATGAACAAAAAATGCCAACTTATATTTCTCTATGTTTGAAAACTTAATATTATGTTTTATTATGTACAAAAAAAAATGCCTACTTATATTTTCATTATATATAAAAATTTTCCATTATTTACGAAAAAAAAAGTCAACTTATTATTCATTTGTTATAAAAAAAAGTAGTTATACATACATCCAAATTGTAACAACTGTTAAGTATGTATAGTACTGTCAATCTGATAGTGCTCCCTCTCTAAACACGAGAATTTCTCAATTAGGGAGGTATTGTTACCACTAATATTATATATTATATACATTGTTTAATTATATATTATATGTATTGGTTAATAAATAAAAAATAAAAAAAAATATATATTTTTTTTTTAATTCTCATTATACAGTTTCTACTATAATTTTTCCAATTTTCAATACGTTTATGTATTTAATTCATTTGTTTACACCAGTCACCATAAAGCAACAACATTTCATTGGTCACCATGAAACAGGCAGCCGCCTAGTATGGTAATGTCATAATGTATCATATAATTTATGAAAATATTCCATTATTTTATCATGCATTTTATAAATGATTTATTATTTTACGAGCATCGTAATCACTTGTCGTCCCTCTTCCGCTAGTAACAGCGGAGGTTATACACCTCTTACCCGCCCTGGTATAAGTAACTGATGGGTACTCCTTCAAGGCTCTCGCGAGATTCTAATTTTTTTTTGTTAAACGAAGCTACATTTATTAATTTTGAACGAATCTAGACCTTCAGTGTCCTTGCATACGTTGTTGGTAAGCAGTATGCAAGTGCTTAACAGGAAAAACAAAATGCAAAAAATGCGTTAGTTAAATAAAAATAAATTAAACAGGGCTAAAGAAAGGCGGCATGGCATCATTCCGCTAGTAACAATAATAAGTAGGTGTAAACTCAGTCATGAGGCGGCATGGCATCATTCCGCTAGTAACAATAATAAGTAGGTGTAAACTCAGTCATGAGGCGGCATGGCATCATTCCGCTAGTAACAATAATAAGTAGGTGTAAACTAGATAAAAGGCCGTTTGTTGCCGGTGGAAGCGTGTACCGACGCACAAATCACAAATACATTCAATGCTGAGCTTTTTCATTGCTTCCAACTCTTGCTGCATAACCTATACGTTTGGCGGATGGTTTCTCCATTTTCTCAATCTAATCAAGCATACATTATTTAATTATGCCTTTCCTAGTACTTATTATCCTATATTTTGCATGTTTTTCCATCTCCCCGGCGTAAATAATAGTTTTTTGTAGGAAATAAGTTGAAACGAAGCTTTATTTCAATAGTTTGTGCCTAAAAAGCATGAAGGGGAATTCCAGAATTTATCTACGAAAAGGGATAACACAAGATTCACAATTATTTAAAAGTATATATTATGTATTTATGCATAGTTTGGCAATTTGTGGAATATGACTTACATTAGCTTCTATGGAGAAGATAAATAATCGAGCAAGATCGTAATCCAATTCCACCAAAACCGTTAGACGCACTGTCATGGATACTGGTTCACCAGGAGGTCCTTCGAATTCTATGTCTGTTCCAAATATGGTGTCTTCAGCTGCCCCCGCCCGTCGGATGATGGATATCTGCATATTGTTGTAGGACAGGTAGCCATCTGCATCATTTACTTCGTACACACAATCTGTCGAGCGTGAATTCTCCTGAAACGTTCAAAACTTGTTTTGTTTATTGTTGCACAAATTTTAAATGAATGGTTGGAAACATTTCCAACAACAAACTGATCGCGGGGTTGTCTTTCCTTATAAAGAAATCTCTAATGTGTATTGTCAATTGTCATGCACAGTCGTTGAGACAAATCCTCTTATTCTATCTTTACTATTTAGTGGTACCAACAACCTGTGAGATAATTTCTGCAATACATAAGAAATGATTAATATGATTTTGTCGGATTTAATATAATTGTGTTATTGCACGTCTAATACATATAAATTAATGTATTGTACACTGCGTTACGTTCCAGAGTGGTAGAAACTGAAAGACCACCATCCAGATTCAAAACCTTGCTTGAAATGTCTTTAACCGCGTTTGGCGACCAGATCTGAATATCCAAGTACTCGACATCATCCTTTCCACCCTCTTCCCATAACCCTTGACCACACAATCCAATCCCCATGGAACAAGGAATAACACAAGATGTGCATTGTGAGCGTTTTTTGTGAACCAATTTGGACCTACATATATATCTTTATTTATTTATTTATTTATTTATTTAAACGCCCATTGGGCTTTTACATACATTGTTATAAGTATTATTACATTAACTATATGGCATATAAATGTTTAAGTACATATATGAATAAAATAATTATTAAATGTGTAGTACCTACATAAATGTTTTACAAATAATATAGAATACCATTATGGAGAACAGTTTTTTTTTTTTTTTTGTACTTACAAACAAAAATAACGGGATTGAAATTAATCAGCATTAGTAGGGACTTAAGCATAATCGAAATATAAATTAAATTACAATATTAATTTGTAAAGTTACATATATATATTAAAGTTAAAAAGTCTAAAAGAAAAGAGTGAAATAGATAGAAGCTAAAAAGGGTTTTTCACTATGGAATGGTGAAGTCATACATTTCAGCAAAGTGTTTATGTAGATTTCGTTTAAGCACTGCTACGGAATCTCTACATATATCAACGACATTACCAAATTTATTACCAAAATTTTGTATTCGATTTAGGGATATGTGCGCTTGATAATTTGTTTTGAAATTGTCACAGAAAAACGTGGAATTTTGTCTCGTATTTTTGGAAGGTACAAATAATTTTATTGTGGCCAGAGTTTCAGGGCTGTCGATTCTATAATTAATAATTTTATTTAGTAGAACAAGGTCGGAGATAATTCGCCTATCTGACAGCGTAATCAAATTTAGTTGGTGCATCAGCTGGATATAATTTATATTTTGGATTGGAATATTTAGTTTAAAGTTAATAAATCGTAGAAATTTGTGTTGTACCCTTTCAATATTGTTGGAATGTATTTTATAAAAGGTGGACCAAATAGGCGAATTATACTCTACTTGACTTCTTACTAAAGATGTGTACAGTGTTTTCAAACATTCTAATGACTTGAAGTCGCATGCGGTTCTACATATAAAACCAAGCATTTTTAAGGCTTTATTTGTGATTTCATTTGCATGCGGATTGAATGTTAACTGTTCATCAAATATAACACCCAAGTCCCTGATTTCAGTGACAGCTGTCAATTTTACGTTATTTAGCGAATAAACATAAATTATATGATTTCGTATTTTACAAAAACGAATGACCTGACATTTTTTAATATTAAGAAACAGAGAGTTGATGATGCACCAACGATAAAGTTTATTTAAATTAAGTTGCAAAGTATAACAATCGTCTAAACTACGTATTGTTTTATATATTTTCAAGTCATCTGCGAAGAGAAGAACTTCCACATCTTTAAATATGCTAACAATATCATTAATAAATAACAAAAAAAGAATTGGTCCCAGGTGAGACCCCTGAGGAACCCCACTTGTGGCTTCGAAAACGTAAGATTCCACAGATTTTATTTTCACACATAGCTCTCTTTTACTAAGATAACTATCAATCCAACTTAATAGATTACCCTTGATGCCCAACATACTTAATTTTTGTACAAGGATATGTCGCCTTACTTTGTCAAAGGCTTTGGAAAAATCAGTATAAATTGAATCCACCTGATGCTTCAAGGCAAGAGAATCAGTTATGTAATTTACGTATATGATCAAGTTACTTAGAGTGGATTTACCTGTGATAAAGCCATGCTGGTTGGGTACAATAATATTATTAATTTGTTTAATAATGACATCTAGGACTAACGATTCAAATAGTTTGGGAATAGCGGACAATATACATATTGGTCTGTAGTTAGATACATCGTTTTTATCTCCCTTTTTATGAATAGGCGTAAGATAGCTTTTTTTCCACTGATTTGGAAAACACCCTGACGACAAAGAATTATTAAATAGTTTAAATAGTGGATAAGTCAAACTGCGAACACAAGATTTTAAATATGTTGGAGGGAAACCATCCGGTCCAGCGGATTTATTAGTATCTAATGCTTTTATAGCCTTTTCTATAGCGTTTATTTCAATAAAACAATGGTTTAGGTTAAGTGATTCTTCAAGTGATATATCGTTTGGGATTTCATTATCAGGAATACTATCATCATAAATACTTTTGAATAAATCTGCAAAAAGATTGACAATGCCTTCGGTACTGTCCGCACAATTGTTATTCAGATGCATAATATTTGGTAAACTACAGTCATTTTTTCGCTGAGCATTAGAAAAGTTCCACAATTTTTTTACATTATCATGAACCTCCATTTCTATTAAACTAATATAATCATTATAACATTTTTTGGACAATTCTTTGCACTGCCTTCTTAAGTTAGTAAACGTTATATAATCATCTACGTTTCTAGATTGCTTATATATTCGGTGAGTTTGTTTTTTAGTATAAATTAATTCTTTTAATTCTTTTGAAAACCATGTGGGGTAAAAGGATGCATTAAAATTAACTTTTGGAACATGACGTTCTTTTGAAGTGTTTAGGATTGAATAAAACTGTTGGACTTGATTTTCAATATTGTTTTCATCTTCTAGAAATGACCAGTCTATATGGTCAAGATAATTAATAATATTTGTGTAGTCAGCTTTATTAAAATTGTACGATGAAGTTTTTAATTTCTCCAATTTTCTAGACACATTTGTAATAATAATATCTAACGCTGGATGGTGTTGGTCTAAAGGTAATAACAATTCATCCGATTTTTCTACCACTGTCCTTAAGTCACTAGAAAATACTAGGTCAAGCATTCGGTTATAAGAATTATGCACTTTATTTAACTGTTTAAGTCCTAGGAAAAAAGACATATCGAGCATTTCCTTTGATTTGGCACACTGCACTTCTGTTTCGTTAATAATCACTTCATTGTTCTTATCGAAAGACCAGTCAATTTTCGGAAGATTGTAATCGCCTACAATTATAAATTTGGCTTTAGGATATTTATATTTTAGTGTTTCTACATCCTCGATGTGGTTCTTGTATATTTGCAGATCTGACATTGGTGGAATATAAGTACAGCGCTCTTGAGGCGATTTTTCGCAAAAACAGCGCTATATAAGTTGTCCAAATTTATTATTATAATGATTTTTGTTGATGAAATATTTAGCATTACAAAGATGTGTTCAACGTTTTTGTGTTTAACTGGCAATTTTCTAGATGAAATGTTTTTGGATATGCACACCATTACACCTCCTCCTTTTGATTTGTTGCTCGTAATGGGGTCACGGTCAAGACGGTAAATGTTATATTGGTAAATGTTATTTATATAAAAATGCACTTTCGAAGTTAAAATGGGATGGAGATCAACGATTTTAAGCGGGTTTAAGTGAGACGGAATGCTGGACTAAATGGAACATTTGTTTCCATTCAAATTTATTTGACATAGTCCCACTGGCTCCGATAGCAGCGAGACACTTTTTGACACTCTTGTGCCGCATTCACATAAATTAAAATTAATACAAACTTCTGTTGTTCGAGTTGATCCATTATTACACGAATTGCCAGCCAAGCTCTCCACACCTGTTACGGAAGCTGTCCAAACGAATACTGAATTAAACTCATTCGTCGTCACGAGCATTACGTACAAACATATTATCAGGCTACGCTTATATTTAATAGCCTTCCAGATTATATTTAGTCATCTAATTTCTTGTGTACATTTAAAGAAATTAAAAAAAAAATACTTGTATTAGCGTGCCAATTTTTCAGATTTTTCTTTTTTAATATTATGTCAAATATGTACATATTGTTGGGGGTTCCATGGAGGGGGGGGGGAACCACCTACCTTCTGCCCTCGGCTAGCTCATGCTCTCAGCAGGTGGGAAAACTCTCCTCATCAAGGTCGTAGGTAGCTGAAGGGAGGGGGGGTGGAAATGTACATAGGTAAAGGCCAAATCTCGCCCACGTGGTCCGTCAAATGAAAGAGGTAGCTATGAGGAAACAATTCTGTATTGTCTGGTGCATACAATTACAACATTTAACAACAACAACATAATTAGTAATCACAAATCAACAACAGGGCCTAGCTAGGTGTATCCTACGAAGGGATCTCTCAATTCTCTCTGGGGTGTGATCTTATCAAGCGAGTAGACTAGGGGGACACATTTAAAAAAGAGGAATCGTGGTTACTCACAGCTGTGGTCTGGTCCGGGGAGCCAGGGGCAGTAATCCGGGGTTGGTGCCAGTGGCGGTGGTTTCCAAGTGGAACGGCCATGACCGCGACTACGTAAAAAACCACTCAGATCTGTTCAGATTGTAACACCAATCGAGATCGGAGATTCGCGGGAATTCGCTCTGCGTAGCGCGGAGCGCACACCCTTGTTAGACGAGGGCCCGTTGATTTCTGCGGCGGCCGAGCAGCGAGCTCCTGCCGGAATCGCAGGGTAGGGGTGCGGTATGTTCTTTCTTGCAAGGGGTAAGCGGCGTGATGCTCACGGTGGCCTGTAGCTTACCTACCGCGGAGCGGCGGAAAGAAGAGGTAATCCTTGTAATGGGTAAGCGGGCCATGCTCTGTTCGGGTGGAATGTAACAATATGTAGTCTTTCTACATGTATACCACAATGTATGTAATGGCTTCCTTCAGCTTAGTAGGTAGAATAGTTTCGCCATTATAAGATCCTCAGGTATAGAATGGTTCGTATTAAACTTGCTCAAAAACACATTAATTTATTTAAAGGTACCAATTTCAAACAACGAGTAAAGCCATAGACATCCAGATGCAGAAGGTCTGTGATAATGTGATATATCCGCTCCGATCATGATATTTTTCAGTATTACGAAGCTGCACTTTTTATTAAATAATATTTACTGATCACGTTGCTTGGTTCGATTTTAATTGTTTTATTTTTTATTTTTATTGAGCATAAGTTTTAGAAATTTTCCATCACATTAGTAATAACTTATTTGGCTTGTCATTGCCAATGAATACCACGTCCAAATTTAATCAAAATGATTCCATTTTATCCAAACGACAAAATGCACTTCTGCCCGCTGTCATTCAGCCAATGATGTGTCTCGAACGATTCCATGCCAACTCAGAATGAAACCAACTCAGAACCACCTCAGAAAGGTCATTTTAGAAGCTATGAAAAAAATAATTTTTAAATAGCCGGCAAACCTCACCTAACTTAAACCTATGTAACCCCAGTGTAGTCGCGCCTTTCCGTGAAACGTGAGTGCTCGCGTAGGAAGCATTTTGCCGCCCAGACCTAAAATGATTTTTTTTCCGAATAAGAGTTTGCAATGACTTTAAAAGAATAGAATAAAACATAAACCATCAGAAAAAACGTAAGGTAGTTAATAACCAACTAAATTTAAATAAAAGTCCCATTCTAAGATTGTTCCCTATTGATAAAGAACACGTCCGTTCCCTTCCCAATTCTCCATCTATGCCTTCTTCCTCCTTCATTTGACGAGTCCAGCCCATTTTTGGTAAATTACATATTGTAACACACATGTAACCTAATGTTAGTAGAGTATTATACAGCCCTGATGAAGCTACGGTTATAGCGAAACCCGGTCGGCTTAAAGTATAAAAAATAAAAGTGGTGTTTACAAAGTTATTGTCTTATTTTAAATTTGGATGATTTTATTTAGGTATTCGGAGGAGTAAGAGTGAAAGTGACAGCAACAGTTTAGTAAAATACCTAGTGCTAAATTTTCTTGGTGACTGGATTTCCTCTAAAGACACGGTCTCTTTAAAAGTATTAGAGAAAGATCTTATAATGGTGAAATTATGCTACAGATTAATTTTAAGAAACGTTATTTCAATATCGTTCTTCCAGCATACTTATAATTTTGTTTTATTTTTATCTTAATATATAAAAATGAATGTTTCTTTGTTTGTCCCTTATGTGGCCCTAAATCACTCGTCCGATTGTGATAAAACTTTGGTGAGTTGTTGTGCGCACGCTCCCGATGGTTTCACAAATTTTGTAGCACACTCGCTAATTCCCTGCTTACAAAGTTTAGCAAACAAATGTACAAATGATATCGAGATTCATAATTTCACAATTTTTATGTTTAAAACATACTTTAAAAAAAATGTAGTCAACAAATAATATCTGATAATTTTCGTTCATTATTGTTATTTTTTTCCTAATTTATCTAATTGTAAACCACTGTAATGTGTTTATTGTCAGCCGTTGTTTAAATGTAAACATTATGTACCCAATAAAAAAGCCCCGTGGGCGAATAAAAGAGTTTTTTTTTTGTATGGATACCTCACAACTGCTCCCGTCTGGAGTCAGTGAGACTATGGCATCCCCAATAGGGGTATGTTGTGAGGCTGAAGGTATTTGGGAGGGGTGGGAGATGGGGAAGAGGAAGGTGGGGAACTGACTGATCACCAAACACGGCTAACGCCATTTTAAGCAGCTTTCCGATTCTGAATGGCGGTCTTACACTGATACTGAGAGTATCAGTATAACCAGGCGATACTGAGAGTATCTTCCACTCTGGAACATGCCGCAAATATAGGTACTATACATTATTTTAAATGAAATAATTGTGAAATAACAGAAATTATTAAAATAAAATTTATTTGCCCACGCCGGGATTCGATCCCGCGACCCACGGATTGCGAGTCAAGAGCCTTACCACTAGACCACGCCGGCAGTAAATATATGAATAAAGTACTTACAGGGACCTGGCAGGTTCCTCCTGTGATAACAGGTGCATTGTCATCTATATTTATTAGTCGCACTATGATGTAACCGTAGCCAACCCCGTCGTAATATGTGATTTCACAAAGTACAATAAGCTCCTCAACTCCAAGCTCGAAATCTTGCCTGTTTTTGATAATCAGGTACCAGCGGTTTCCATCTATTTCCACTCCATCCCTTATTTCAGCGCTTAAAAGGGTTAACCCTACACCATCTATAATGACTGGAGCAATGGAACCTAAAACAAATCAGTGCCTTTAATTTATAAAAAAATAATGGAAAAAGATATCGTGCTATCCAACATATTTACGTGTTTCTATCAATGTCCATGTTTTAAGGTTGACCAACTGAAAATTATTCATTTTTAAATCAAATTCTAGACGCATCTACTATTTTCTAGAAAAAAAATCTAAAATGATTTCGAAAGATTGTTTTATTTTATTTAGTAAAAGTACTTTTTAAATATTGAAAAAAATATTTGTAATTTTTTATTGTAATAAAGTTAGGACGTTGGTCGTTGCGCAGATTTATTAAAGTTTCGAACGAAAAGTTGTACTTTAAATATATAAAAGTTGTACTACACTAGGGTCAGTCAAAAACTAATGCCTCCTATTTTTTTCTAATTAAAGTTAGTTGAATGAAAAAATAGAATTTGGCTCTTTTTCTCAAAACTTATTAACTTACTTAATACTCAGTGGCGGCTCGTGACTTTTGGGTGTGCTAGAGTTCCTATATTTTAAAAATAGAACTATTGATGTTGTTGTAGCCGAAAAATTTTTTTTTTTGTATGGAAATTATTTTTAGGAATGACAAATTTCTGAAAGTTTCAGTTTGGCCGCGTGCCGCATGGATTTCCTGAAAATCTTCATACAAAAGACCGATTTATGAAAAAAAAAAAAATTGCCTACGACAACATCAATAATGCCATGTTTCTTAAAATTAATACTCAAGAAATCCACAAAAGACACGAGCCATCACTGATCCTACTGCAATAGTTACTTTCTGCGTCAACAAGTAGCAGCACTGCAGTTGCTTGCAAAATGGCCGATATCAATGTTCGTATTATTCAGCGTTCAGTGATTAAATTCTTGAAAGCAGAAGGTAAAACGCCTATTTGCATTCATGAAAGACTGAAAAATGTGTAAAGTAATGAAACTGCACAAAAATTGTGATAGGAGACGAAACATGGATTTCATAAACCTGAAACAAAAAGTGAATGGAATGGAATCACACGAACTCACCGATGACGAAACAATTCAAAACTGTGCGATCGGCAGGGAAAGCTATTTCAATAGTATTCAGGGATACAGAGGGTTTGATTATGGTTGAATTTTCGGAGCAGGGATGCGCAATAAATTCTGTTCAATACATCACAACCCTTGAAAAGCTAAAAGCACGGTTTGGCGAAAATTCATAAACAAGCTGTCAGACCTGTTGTTCCTGCTTATTCTAGCCCCAAATATAATATATGTTCTTTATTTGTATCCTTGTTCAAATCCAATAATTTATTCACTTCACATCGCTCAATTAAAAACAGTTTGGATTTAGTCAATAAAATCAAAGATTTAGACAAAGACATACCCAGCAACAGTAAATTAGTTTCATTTGACGTTGTTAATCTGTTTCCTAGCATTCCCACTATTGAATGTAAAAACCTAATTTTAAATATTTTAAATGATTCCCATTTAGATCGAACCATTGTGAAAGAAATGTCCACATTCTTAGAAATTTGTATTAATCAAAACTATTTATCCTTTAATAATAAATTATACAAACATCATGATGGTCTCCCGATGGGAAATCCCGCTTCCCATTTGTTTGCTGAAATATTTATAAACTCCTTTGAAAACTACTTATTTAATTGTGGATTTTCCCTATTATCTAATGTCTTTGCATGGTATAGGTATGTCGATGACGTATTTGTAATTTGGTCGGGTAGTAACAGACAAATATCCGTCATCAAAATATGAAATTTACCATTTAAACTTCTTAGACTAAAATATCAATTTAGATAATAATAAGTGTACATTTGAAATATATAGAAAACCTACACACACTGATTGTGTTATACCGTCTACTTCACATAAACTCGCCTCCTAAAATTCAAAGATACATCGTGGTATTTATGTCCTTTTAAGTCAGGGGTGGGGAACCTGAGGCCTTTTGGTGAGGCCCGCGGGTACTTTTGGTACGGCCTGCTGAAAGAACCACAAAAAATTACACAGAACGGGATGGGTTTTTCACGGTGTTTCAGATGCATTTCTAAGACGTTATTACAAAATCGTTACTAACAAGTAGCTTGGATACAAATAAAAACGTAATAAAACCTCCCGTTTAACTTTTATTTCAATTTTTTATTGTGAAACGATAGTGAAATTCAATCGGAACTTTTATTTTTCTTGTATGGGACAGTCCAAATATTTAGGATTGATAGCAACTCTATTCGGAGGGGAATCTTTGGCAGTCTGTCATAAAAAATATTTTCTAGTCATCGTTGCGGAAGTAAAGTGGATAGTAAATCAATAAAATCCAATTAAAGACGTTGAATGAAAGTTGAAGCTGAGTAAAACGTGAAATAATTTGAAACTAAATTAAGGCTGTGGATTAGTGTGGGCCGAATTTTTTTTCTTCCGAATTCCTTATGGCGCTAGTAATAAAAAGTTGTCTAGTTTTTTTTTTTTTACATGAATACCGCACAAGAGTCCCAACTGCTCCCCTCTGGAGCCAGTGGGACTATGGCATCCCCAATTGGGGTATGTTGTGAGGCTGAAGGTAGTGGGGACGGGAAGGAGATAGGGAAGATAGAGGTGGGGAAGTACCTGGCTATTCAGATCTGGTCACCAAACACGGCAGATGCCATTTCAAGCAACGTTTCAATTCTGAATTGTGGTCTTACACCAGGGCGATACAGAGAGTATCTTCCACTCTGGAACGTGCCGCAAATATACTATATATTATTTCAAATGAATAAATTGTGAAATAACACAAATTAATCAAATAAAATTTATTTGCCACGCTGGGATTCGATCCCGCGACCTTTGGAGTGTGAGTCAAGAGCCTTGCCACTGGACTACGCCAGCCGTCCTGACCTAAAACATAAAAAAATAAGTTTAAAAAAAAACAAAAAATATCCTAAGGCTCCGGGGGTCGTTTGAAGTTTGAGAAAATATCGAAATATTTCCATTTTTTCAGCCCCTGCACAAAATATTCTGAAATAGTTTAAAGATATTCATTTATGAGATCTTTTTAAATAAAGTCCATAGCTTCGATGTATATAACTATCATCTATTATTTTTAAAGTAATATGACACTAAAACACCTCCGCCCGCAGTCCCCAAAGTAGGTAACTAAAAGTATTTTGAAAATAAGGGAAGAAGATTATTTGCCAACCATTTTGAAAGAAAGAATTACAAACATTATATAAGGCATATCAACATAATTATATAAACTTGTTGAAGTCAGAAAAATGTGGAAGAAATACGGTTTCCTTCCAAAGATGAGTCTCTCCATTTAAAATCACAAGCTCCCTACTCTTTGATATTAGTTATTGTAAATGTAAAGTCAATAAATGCAATTTATTATTGCAAATTATAGACAATAAATGAAAGTTTCCCTTAAAGAAAAAAACCAAAGAGGTGAGAGAAAAATGTTTATCGGCAGTGTTGGTATACCGACTACGAAACAATTGGAAAAGCCCATGAAAAGAAAATGAAAACATCTTACCAAATCAACTGAACAGGTGTGAGAAAAAAAGCTTTAAATTTTGTATCATTGTCTATCATTACGTCATTATCTTCCACGTTAACATCAAAATGATCTTCTCCTGATGCAAAATCAAGTCGGCTACTTAAGACTAATAATACCGCCTTTCCGACAATAAGCAATTCTCCGTCTTTTATACTTCTCTCCAAGATCTGTGCACGTTCAGGATATTGGATTGAGCTGGAGCAGCAATCGCTTCTGCCGTCTTAAATGATTTCAACATAATCACGCAGAATAATAATAATAAAGTAATAGACAAAAATAGACAGCGTCGCGGACATCTGCGTGCCAGATCTGTACTCATAAAAGCTAAGTGCATAAATTAAGTGGATTATTTATTGATGGTCGAAAGAACAAAACCTTAGCTAACATAAAAAGACACAAATACTATAAAAGCACAGTACTTGAAGAACACGTATCAATTATCGTGGAATCAGGATCTCATTTCTTGAAGCATTTTACGCCTAGGCCAGGCACTGCCGTAAACATAGTCAAACCAATAATGGAATATTTTTCTCGTCAAAACATTTCACTCTACCATTTAAAAGCAATTGCGTGTGATGGCACAAATTTTAATACGGTAACAACTGGTGCTGTGATTCGAACGATGAAGAAACACTTGAATGGACCGGTACATTTGCTGATCTGCTTTTTTCATTACAGTTGCTGATCTGCTTTTTTCATTGCAACGAGCTGCTTCTACGCCTTTCGATTATGAAGTCGGATGGTACAATCACCGGACCTCGTGGTTTTTCCGGCCTCGTAGGTTCGATTTTTCATAATTGCCATAATTTACCGGTACAATCTTTTTTCAAATTGATGTTGAGTATTCAACATCAAAATTTAAGCACCAATCAAAAATACTTGTTTGATATTTTCAAAGCAATTTTTCAGCAGAAGTTGTCCTCCTGAAATTGCCAAAAGAACCCAGGAGTGATTACTACAGTGAGTCGAATCTAACGATTATGCAAGGTGATAAGGGACGTACTTGACTTACTTTAACCAGTGATTCCTGACATTATTTGGAGTAAAAAGTGTAAATGAAATTTTGGTCTCCGGTGATTTTTTTGACAACTTTTTTTTTTTTTCAAAATTTTTTTCTTAAAAATCAAACAAAAAAAAATTTCTTTCACTGGTCACTCAGCCGGGTGTCCGACGAACCCCTTACCCCGCCTCCAACTGTTCAACAACTACCATTTTTTTATGTTTTTATAGAAAAAAAAAAACATCAAAAATGTCACCGGAGACCAAAATTTCATTTACATTTTTTACTCCAAATAATATCAGGAATCACTGGTTAAAGTAAGTCAAGTACGTCCCTTAACACCCTGTATATTGGAAGCGCAACGCCATCAGAAAATTTTGTTATGTTAGCCACATTTTTCATGAGGGCATACTTTCCTATGTGGTTTGATAATATATAACAGCATGGGTCGTGCAAAAAGGTGCAAGGCGTGTTTTTAGCGTGATTAAATATTCGCGCTATCTTCCGGCGAAACGCTTACTTCGCTCATCCTGAAAATTTACTCTTGTCAATGATAACCGATGAATCACCTACCATCTAAGAACTTGTAATAAGGCATTTATTGAAAGAAAGCCAGAGAGTTATCCGGACTGAAAACCGAACATTTAAAGTACCCACATTGAATTTTGATGCACAATCCTACTTTGATGTAATATTTTGGCAAGATACGCCAATCACGTATCTTCCCATTTTGGAAGATGTAACGGAAGAATAATTAGAAGAACTTAACCTAACTTCAGAAGTCAGCTCCATTTTCATCAACTTTGACAGGTTCCCCTGTCTTACACAATCTGTAAAATCTGTAGAACAATCTGTAGAACAATCTGTAGAACGTTGTGTAAAGGTTGTGACTGAAATATCGTCGAAAGTGTGTAGCAAGAAGAACAGGGAAGGCTTTATAACTACAACAATAAACTCCAGGAAAAATATGCCAAAAATTGTAAAAAACGTGATTTTCAACGGGAATAATTGATCACATTTAATTTTTCATGATTAATGTAATAATTATGACTGTAATTTTTAATGTTGTGACTGCTTTAATAGTAAATAAATTAATATCGAGAATTTTGTAATTGTAACTCTTTCATTTCCTTACTACTTGGGAATAATTCACAAAAATATATTTTTTAATCATTTTTCGAACGCTTCGGGGAACCTCACAACGATAATATAATTTTTTTATTTTTTATTAACACCAAATACCTAAGACAACTTTTTATCACTAGCGCTCAAGGAAATAAGACAATTTTTTTTTCGCCATACAGTTGCGGCCCATACTATTGTGGATAGTAACTCGAAATGAATAACACGACGCATTTTCCCACACTGCAAGGACAAAAGCCTTCTACAACGTTTGAATACGCTGGTGAGTGCGCGAAATTAAATGAGGCATTTAATGAAAGATTTAAGGACGTGAAAAGAGAGCAAACGGATTTGAACATATTTGCTACACCGTTCAACATCGAACCATCGAATGTGCCTGATAATCTGCCGCACGAAATTATTCAATTACAAAGCGATGATGAACTAAAAGCTAGATATAACAATCTAAGGGAGCGGGAGACAGAACGCGAAATAAAAGGCGTCAAGTCGATGTGTGAGTCAGTCGTTTATTGGGCTACTTTATTGGGATATTATCATTCATCGAGACGGCCGCGGCAGGCGAGCAAAGTACATCGCGGGCGGCATATGTAGGTAGGTACCTAGTAGCAAGTAGGTTTGCCGATGCGCGCGAATATTAGAAGATGTTCTCGAATCTTCTTTTGATGGCGAAGTTTATGATGTGCCGCCACAAATCTCCCCAAATAAAGTCAAGAATCACTGGTTATATTAAGTCAGGCACGTCCCTTAACATTTTTTTTATATAATACAAAAATAATGCCGTAATAATTGCCACACTTCTGGCATAAAAAAAATCACTACATCTAATTTATTGTTATTAGTTAGATAAATATAAAATTATATTGCGGACAATAAATATGCTGCAAAATGTAGAAAAACCATTCATGTAATCAAAGTATAACTTAATTTAAGCTGGTTGACTAGTAGACTCCTATGCAGATTCATTCTAAAGGTAAAACCAATCGTGTGTTCACAATGCAAATTCCTGTTGCGGATTCATCGGCTAACCATAACGCATTTCGAACGTAAAACCATTTTGATTTTCTAGGTGCAGTATTAATTAAAGCAATCCCATTCGCTCTGACTGAAAAACCAGTTTTGTGCGTAAATCACGGACATATGAATATATCTGGACCTGCCCTAAGTGATAAAAACGTATTATTTCCCCCTCCACATGGCGCCGGCTGTAGCTCCTCCTTGGAACCGGCTCGCTCCATGGGGAGGGGATATAGCCTCGCTTGAATCTAAAATGTGTGACGTCATCATTCTTGCCGTGAACAGCGAGAAGCTTACATCCATACATTTAACGAAATAACGGCAGCTTGTGCTATACAATATATCTACGTATCAATGTACACATAGCGAATGTGGGCGGTACTCCAATGTGCTCGTCGCTGGTTACAGGGGTAAGTAAATTAGGAAACATTTGTAAAAGTGTTTTAACTAAACACGGAAACAAAATATTGATATGTGTATTGGCGCGAGTTTTTTTGGGGCGAGCATTTGGCCTTAGCAAATATGTTTTGAACGTGGCAAGCAATTCGCGCTCCCATGTAAAAAGGTCTATTCATTCAAAGCAGATTTTGCTTTTAAGAACTAAATGGTGATCTTGTAATGCGAGATGCCTATATACTGTCAGATTGATTGTTCAAAGAATGACAGTCATCTTTCCCCTCTTTGCTCTCCATAGTTTGGTTTTACCCCTCATCTGTAACTGCTTGTCTATCCATTTGGATGTCTATGGTGTAAATGCAATAAAAAAATTCGGTGTGTGGTTTCGTCTGCTTACGCATTTTGTAGAAACTCGTTCTCGCATGCACTTATAAAATTGTAGTTGCTTTTTTGCTGGCAGAATTAGAGAAAAGCTATTTTCATGTACTCAGTAAAATGGCTACACTCAGTAGTTTTAAGTCTCGCGTTTAGATTCACCCTATAACTGAAACCAATTCTGTGTTAAGAATGCAACGAAAAAAATCCAGGTGGGGTTTCATTTTTTGACGCATTCCTCATGTTTGAATTGCATTTATAAATTTCTAGTTGCGTACTTTGTGCTGCCAAAATTGGAGGAAAGCCATTTTTGTTCTGAGTGGAGTTTTAATTCCCCGCATACAAACTCACTTTATAATTAAAATCAGTTCTATGTTCAGAATGCAACGAAAAAATTCCAGGTGGGGTTTTATCTCGCTAACACATCATAAGAAGAATATACGACGCGAATGTGAATGGTAGAAGAAGTCGGGGACGCCCGAGGAAGACATGGCACGATCAAGTGAATCAGATACTTGAGTCGGGTCATGTCAAAAGTCAGAATAATAGAAGAGAATGTATGAGACGATGTATGAATGTGAGTGAGGCAAAGAGTGTGTGCCAAGACCGAGTTGTTTGGCGGTCCGTCCTCTCTGCCTACCCCTGCGGGGAAACGGCGTGATGGTTAGTTAGTTAGTTAGTTAACACATTTCGTAAGAAACCATTCTCGTGTGTGAAGTGCATAAATATAAATGAGTGAAGTACATAAATCTACAGTTATAAATTTGTAGTTGCATATGTGCTGCCAGTATTGGACGAAAGCAATTTCACGTTCTGAGTATAGTTTTAATTCCCCTTGTAAAGATTCAACCTGTAATTAAAACTAGATCTGTGTTAAGAATGCAACGAAAACGCATCAGGTTTGATTTCATTAGGTGACGCATTTCTTATGTTAGAAGTGCATTTATAAAATTCAAGTTTCTCAGTTTATGCTGCCAGAATTAGAGGAAAGCCATTTTCATATTATGAGTGTTGTTTTAATTCCCCGCATTCAAATTTAATCTAAATTGAAACTAGTTCCGTGTTCAGAATGCAACGACAAATTTCAGTTGTGATTTCATCTGCTGATGCATTTTGACGGAAACCATTCTCGTGTTCAAAGTACAGTTATAAAATTCTGGTTGCATACTATATGCAGCCAAATTTTAGGAAAACCATTTGCATGTTCTGAGTGTAGCTATAATTAAAGAGTGCTGGCAGTTACGTAAATATTTTTTTAATTAGTTACGGTAAAACCAGTTCTTTGATTCGAATGTGGCTCCCTCCCCCCCCCCCCCCCCCCCGAGACGGAAAACGGAGGGCGACCCATGGGTTAAAGGACGAACATCCAAATGGCCCGCGACGCTAAAAAGGTTCCCCACCCCTGCTTTAAGTAATGATAATTATCTAAATAAATAAACAATGGTACAAACCTGAAATAATTAACCTCCTAGTTAATAAGAAGCAAGCAATTTATTGAACAAAAAACGTTTATTTATAGTGGTAATAATAACAAAAAACCTAGTAACAACCTAATACATAAAAAACTTCTTTGTACAGGCAATTTATCTTTAAAAATGTCCCGCATATTACCAGATCATATTTCTCCAGCTTTCTATACTAATTCTGAAATAAAAAATGATAAATAACAAGGATGTTTCTAAAAATTTTTAAAAAGGGATATGCACTTCAGAATGCAACGATTGTGACCCACAGTATGAACGGATTACTACTAGAAATTTAAAAACTAGAATCAGGGAACATAAAATTTGCTTACGAAATAATAACTACTCCGAGTAAGCTAACCATCTAATAGAAAAAGACATTGCAATTTAAATTAATATTTTAATTTTTGCGCATTAGAAACTTTAAAAATAAACAAAAAAGTTAAATCGAAAATTAATTTAGTTAATAAAATAATAGCACCATATAAATCACCTTTACTTACGATTATGTCGTTACTCTAAGCGATGTTTCCATGTGATGTTGACTCCGACCGCCGTTCTCCCCCTCCACCGAAATCATCCCTCCCACTACCCCCACCTAGTTAATTTTTGTACTTGTATAGAATTTTAAAGTTAGTTTTAAGTTTGCTCGTTAATGACACGGATGTGCCGAAACCGAAGACAAAGAAGAAGCATCTAATTGTCCTCGATCTACACTCGACTTCAGGTACACTTAGCGTGTGTCGCTTTCCATACACAGAAAAGAAAACATTATTTTTAAACGCCTGGAGTCTCAAAAGTTTCGTTTGATCTGTAGCTATTCAAAAAGGTAAAAATAAAGGAAATTGGTGTTCACTATTCACTATTAGCTCGCCAAAATGGCCGGAACTTTGGAAACAAAATATATTTCGTGATTTGGGAAAAACATAAAACAAAGGGATGATATTTTATATTTTCTAGCAAACTTAATGTTAATTCCATAACTGCAGTACAAATAACCAAAAAATATTTTTTCTTAAGCCTTTGGGATGTGTTTGTTTAAAATATAAAAGGGGAAAATAACACTTTTTCTGGATAAAATCTTGTAGATTTACTTGCATTCATAAATTTGATTTTTTTTTAATTTGCAAGCTATATACAGTTTTAAATAAGAAACAATCGTTAAAAGTTTATATTATTATAAAAAAATATTAATTACCATAATTAAAAAACAAATGTTTTAGATTTTTTCTGATTTTCAATAATCAGAGCTAATAATCATTTAAAAAAAATTAAATTAAATGCAGTTCCCATTTTCTTTGTACATAAGACGCAACTTTTGAGATATCAGGCGTTTCTGAATTCAAAAGTTGAAATAATTGACACACCCTGGAACACATGTACCTCCCAGTTCCAGCGCAACTACATTAATTACTCTACATTACCAATGTCGCTATATTTACAGTAAAAACGTACAAATAATGACCAAAAAAGGGTAGGTTTCCTCCCTCCTACAACATGAGTCTCTTCAAGACCCGTGTTCACTCCTTCCTTTCCTCAAAAAGACCCTCCACACAGCATCTTCAAAGATGACATAGACCCTGAGGGAAGTTATTTTCCTCAGGGCCTCCTGTGTGGAGTTAATGTAAAAAAAATTATTGTTATCAAGTTTAATTTGTAGATTTCGATTTTAATTTTATTTTTTTAATTATATAATCAATAATATTATTATTAAATTAATAAAAACAGTTTATTTTAAACAAGTTCTACTGTGTAATTATTATTATACATTTGAAAATGTCCGTAAGCCTACGTTTACCGGTACGACCATAAATTCTAAATCTTTGTACCCATGATCACATAAATTATCTGCTTGTCACTCAATGATTCCGGCGGAACCACTCGTGCGGTGATCTTCTCGCGTATGTGGGGACGGTGTCTGGAACGTTTCGGTGAGACCCAAACGGTTGCACTGGACATTCCCAAGGCCTTTGACCGGGTTTGGCACCGAAAACTTGTCAACAAACTGCCGTCTTACGGACTTCCCGCATCCTTGTGTACGTGGATTGCAGACTTTTTGAGGGAGAGGTCGATTCAGACGGTAGCTGATGGTTTTACCTCTTCCTCACACTCAATAAATGCTGGCGTTCCACAGGGATCGGTTTTGTCTCCGACTTTGTTTTAGTTGCACATCAACGACCTTTTGTCATGTGCCCCAATTCATTACAGTACACGACAGTACAGTCCATGATAGCTTTTTGTTTGATAAGCCCCCAAAGGGCTCACAAACTCCTATGGCTCAGAGGGCTTTGAAACAAAGAATGGATGGTTACCTCGGGAGTGTTTTCTCTTGGGGTAAAAATAATCTCGTTGAATTTAATATTTTAAAGGCCCAATCTTGTCTGATTACGTCTAAAAGGGATCGAAATGAAAATCTAGTATCTTTCAATGGTAGCAATCTTCCGAACAGGCCCTCCATTAATGTGCTTGGTGTAACCCTTAGTGACCAGCTCAGGTACAGGGGCTCCATCGAAGCCAGAGTAAAGTTAGCCTCCCAAAAACTGTGCATACTGTACAGGGTCCGCAGATACTGTACAATACCCCATGGTTGAATATGGCAGCCACCTCTTGGCCGGAGCTCCAAAATACCTGAAAAATACCCTCGACTCTGTGCAAAAACGGGTGGTCCGTTTGATAGATTTGTGGTGAAGCCAACACTCAGGTACGTACCTACTTAAGGTATGTACCCGTGCAGAACGGTGATGTCGCCGCTTGGTACAACTGGGAACGGAACACGAGGAACACCTACCTACCTGCGCTGAATTATTTGAAATCTTGTCGTACTTTATGGAAAGTACCGGAGCATTTACATTCCCTGAACATTAGGCGTCAGAACCATCGAGAAACGTATCGTATTCTCTCGATATTACCAGCCGAATTATTAAACCGTTACCTCCGCCGCGGCATTATAAAAGCCGAAGTAATGGTTTGACCCAGTCAGTCGATAGAATAGCAAGCCAAACAACTTGTACCGTTATTTACTACGATCACGCTCCGTGTATTATTTGAATTATTAATTCTTATTAATAAACGATCAACAGTTAATTCCAGTGCTTTCTTTACGCGTTTACGTAGCACGTCTGATTGCTAAAGATTCTCCCATCTTAACAGACGGATTGCAATCCTTAGAGCATGGGCATCGGGTGGGAATGCTATCCTTGTTCTACCAGTAAATACAATGGAAGATGCTCCGAGGAACTAGCGTCATTGATCCCTTCGGCACCGGTGCATAGTCGGGAAACACGCCAAACGCGTGCCCAACATTTGCACACGGTTGACATTTGTCACATGAGAACGCGTCGTTTCTTCGACTCGTTCTTGTGTTCAACAGCTCGGCTGTGGAATGATTTGCCGGCCTCTGTGTTTCCTCCTTCCTACAACATGGGTCTCTTCAAGACCAATGTTCATTCCTTCCTCTCTTCAAAAAAACCCTCCACACAGCATCCCAGATGACATAGGCCCTGAGGGAAATTATTTTCCTCAGGTCCTCCTGTGTGGAGTTAATGTAAAAAAAATGATTCACAGACTTACTAACATCCCGCTTGACAATAAAGCAAACGAACAGAAAAAAAAATTTATCCATTGCAAAAAAAAACGGCTTCAAGGGTAGAGACATTGATAAAATAATTAGGCATAAAAACACAAAATTAACCTTAACTCAATTTACCCAGCGATTAATAATAAAAACAAATAATAAATTGGCGTGTTTGGAATTTGTCGGACCTACATCTAATAAAATTGCTAAAGTTCTCAAAAATTGTGGATTAGACTTTGCCTTCCACACTAATCATAATCTGGGATCATCTCTTAAAAACTCAAAAAGTAAAACACCGAAACTAAAAAATAGCGGCATTTATAAACTCCAGTGTGACAAATACAACGCTGTTAATGTTGGACAAACTGGCCGGCTTTTAATATTAGATTTAAAGAACACATGCGATCATTTAAAAATAATAATAAAATTCAATCACAATTTGCCAGACACCTCCTAGATAATAAATCACTCACTTAGCGATGATAATATACCAACTCCTTTACGCAACCAAAATAGAGGTCGTATAAACTTAATCTTTTAGAGCAGCTGGAAATAAACATAATCCTAAAGCGAATAAAAAATAAATAAAATGAACGAACAAAAAATATAATTCACTCTCTGCTTCTAGATATATTCAAACCAATTTGAAATAATTAATTATGCTTGAAAAGAAAACAATGGGTCAATCCAGATTTCGGCCCGGGAGGAGTCCTGGAAAGCGACGACTTCCGGTGTCATTTTTGGGATGAAAATATCCGACGTGGCACATGACCAAAACTAACGGCAAAAGGTGATCGCAAATTTGTTATGAAAAAAAAACCGTTCGGCCAACTTTTGTGTGGGGAGAAGTACCTAAAAAATGACATTATAGGTATCCTCCAGATGCGGCAAAATATCTCATCGGCCACACGAATGAAATCGATGTCAGAATTTAGATAAAAATTCCCTGTTTACGAATATATCGTTCGGCCGAAATTCGGCCGAGGAGAACTTTGTCATTTACGCGATTTTTCGAGCGAAAAATTCCATTCTTCTAGCGACATTTTTGCAGAATAATAATATGAAATTAGCATCTCATTACTGTAATATTAGAAATTATTAAATGTAGATGTATTTATACATCAATACAAGTACTACGGTGATATTAAAAGCAAATAAATCTATTAAAAATTCATTTTTTAGAGGCCTAGGTACTTTTTTACGTCACTAAACCACGCCCTATTCACCGTCGGGAACATTCCAAATAGGTATTAAGTCTCGCGCACTTTATATTTTTCGCATTAAAATATCAAAATATTAAACGCATTAAAATATTAAACTTTAAACATTTCACCAAATCTTTCAAATTATTCCTAGCAATGATTTGTAATATTTGTTGGATTGTATAAACTTTTATTATTTGATAGTTGCTAAACAGTTGAAATGGGCGGGGGGGGGCCTCAAGAGTAAAAAAAAGAAATGCACTGCTGCCTATTGGCCTAAGGCAACTCTATATAAACATAGCACACGTATCACCCATTTTGATGAATATTTTCGTGCGGTTTTATGTAATGTTTTTGTTGTTGTGATTATCTACTTTTTACTCATATTTACACTTTGTGGTCAAACCAAATATGCTTACACAGATTTTATTTTTACACGAAAATATTTACAATACTAATACAAAATATAAAAATCTATATATGCATAATGACTGTGTTCCGTGGGATCAGATGGAAACAATATTGTGAGTGTAAAATATGCACACAACTACATTTAAAAAAATTAAAATAATGTACTTATAGGCACTTACTTTTATTATAATGTAAAAAAAATAAAAATTGACAAGGCTCAAGTTAACAAGGGTCTCACCTGGCCTTTCTACTACAGGCATCAAGTGAGACTGCGGCACCTCCAATAATTTGAGAGTATCGTGAGGCGGAAGGAAATTTATGAGGGAAAGAAGAAGAGGAATAGTCAACATAATATGAAATGCGTTTATTCTGGGGTAGGCGTTAAACTCAAATAAATTCTCATAAAAATGTAATTTTTTTCAAGTGTTTATTAGAAATAAATGTTATAAAGTTAGACTAGATTTATTACATAGTTACATTTATTGGTTGTTTACTCATTTTCATCGTCTGAAGAGTTTCTTTCATCATCTGAATCCCTATCGCTTTCAACTAAAATATCGTCAACTCGTATGGGTGTGGGATCGCCGTCATACCACAAAGGTTCGAACGCGTTAACTACAGTACGAATCCACCCACAACTCTCCGCTTCTAATATTGTACAGTTGTACTCCGTTGCGTTTCCCCACATTGAATTGATGTATATGGTCCTCAAAATATTTTTTTGTAGTGTCTTCCAAAATGGTGGAATTAAGCTTAAGGATGTTGGACTGATAACTTCTGAACTCTTTCTTTTCACGGAGGTAAATTTTTTAAAGCATTCAATATGGTAGTACAGGTCGGTTTTCACCTGAGTTGGCAACTCCACTTCACTATATTTGAAGCCGCTTACTATTCGTAAATTCAAACTACGGATACATTTATCGTAACTTGCGTGAGAAAAATCTCTGAGTTTTTTTTTTCCACTACACAGAAAACACTTCATTGTAAAAACACAAATGTCACTTATGATAACAAAATAATATCCACAGCTGGTTCAAGAGAAACTCACCGATGATGTTATGCTTACAATAATTACGAAGGTAATGCTGGTAAAAAATAATCTCTGTTGCAATCGACCGGTGCGGCAACAGGTAAAAGCAATTAATATCTTTACCTGCTGTAACCTCTGTTTCTGATTTGCATGTAACAGAAAGAAAGGTTGTAGCAATTACAGTTAGATGGGAAAGGGAAACAGGGCTCTAAGAGATAAGCTATATACCACTAAATTAAAAATGGCGGAATCCCCTGCCAATTGACAATAAATTTAAACTGATCACTTTGTATACATCATTTATTTTATCAAAATTTTCAACATGTTTCTAAACTGATGGATAAAATGAAAAATTCATCCATTTTTTGAAAAAAAAAAAATATGTTATCCTTACAAAGAAACCGTTGGATTCGAAACATGCTGGCACTTTTGATTATATAAGTGGTGTATGCAAAGTGATTTGTTTTCACTTAATTAAAATCACGCCACAAAGTGTATTTGTGATTATTAGAAAAAAATTACACACGCATATATATATATATATATATATATATATATATATATATTCGTATTTATTATATAATTTAGAACTGATCATATCTGTGATCTACGTACACAAAATTATAAATTAAACATGAATATTATTTGCTTTCAGCTTCACAAATCCTACAACTTAAATATCCCGCGATTTATAACGGATCGGCACTTGTACATTAATATTATTGTTCGTATTTTGTACATCTATTCATTTAAACTCACTCATTTAAATCAAGTAAGCACTATAGCATGTAAAAGTAACATATTACATTTAACAAAAAACCCACGAAAATAATCATCAAAATGGCTGACGCGTACGCTAATACTTACAGAGTTGGAATTAATAAATAGGGCGTGGTTTAGTGACGCTAATCGCGTAAGTGTAAAGAAGGTACCTAGGCCTCTAAAAAATGAATTTTTAATAGATTTATTTGCTTTTAATATCACCGTAGTACTTGTATTGATGTATAAATACATCTACATTTAATAATTTCTAATATTACAGTAATGAGATGCTAATTTCATATTATTATTCTGCAAAAATGTCGCTAGAAGAATGGAATTTTTCGCTCGAAAAATCGCGTAAATGACAAAGTTCTCCTCGGCCGAATTTCGGCCGAACGATATATTCGTAAACAGGGAATTTTTATCTAAATTCTGACATCGATTTCATTCGTGTGGCCGATGAGATATTTTGCCGCATCTGGAGGATACCTATAATGTCATTTTTTAGGTACTTCTCCCCACACAAAAGTTGGCCGAACGGTTTTTTTTTCATAACAAATTTGCGATCACCTTTTGCCGTTAGTTTTGGTCATGTGCCACGTCGGATATTTTCATCCCAAAAATGACACCGGAAGTCGTCGCTTTCCAGGACTCCTCCCGGGCCGAAATCTGGATGAATGCGTTTTTTTAACTAATCTTATTTGGGGCTAAAGCCCAGTACTAATTTGGTTCATGTGCCCTATGGGATGGGATTTTTACGGTCATCGCTTGGACTAAAATGACTAACAATATGATAAGAAGCATAGCGACTTTCAGTTGAAGTGGGAAACTACAATAATTGGGAAAATAATAACCATTAATAGTCTCAGTCATTTTTAATCAGATGTTAGAAATCAGTCATAGTAAATACCTCTCTAGAAATAGTATAAATATATATTCTGTATGTGGCAAGACCACAGTTTGATAATGCCTTCAGAAGGCGAAACAGCCTTCACGCGTAATAATAATTACACAGCAGAACTTTTTTAAAAGTAAACTGTTTTTATTAATTTAATAATAATATTATTGATATAATAAACAATAAAAAATAAAAGGGTACATGGAAAATCGGCGAAAACAGAAATTTTAAGACGTTCCAACAACTTGGATTTTAACAACTAACACAAAACAATAAAACCTTTACCTTGAAAGTCGACGGAAATGGCCACTTCAATAAAAAAGGTAAACTTGAAATTGAGGGACCTTAAATAACAAGATGCAAAATTTATTATGAGAGAGGTTTCTATGAAGGGTCATAAATGACGACAGCGAACACTTTTCGTTGGATTGTCATAAATATTTACTGGATACTATTTAGAGGTTATATTTGAAATGTACAATTACTAAGTCGGGACATAACACTTAAAAAATAATTCTTTCAAATTCCAAATACCAGGCCATACAGACATATTATTTAATCTCAAGATTCAGTCCTTATATGTGAAAACCGTCGGAGAATCATATTTTGTTTCTAAGCATATTTTAAAACGAGAAATTATGCGAATACGATAAATTATTTGCTTATGACTAAATAGGTAATATATGGCATCTGGAATGAATAGAGCCTAAGAAATCATAATAAATTGTACAGCGTCATAATTGTACGTTACCTACATTTGTAATTGAAGATGCCCAGAATTACTTCCCCGACGATCTCTTCATGCATGTAAATTTCTTGCAAGTAAAAGTCAAAGGCCAATTCATATCCATAATAATCAACTTCAGGTCTTGGGTTGATATTGAGCATAGGGGGTTCTTCCCAGAAACATGTCTCTGAAAATATAAACAATTTTATAAATTTCGCGGATTAAAATAATAGTTATAATGTATTTTACTGAAATTTAGAAGGAAAAAAGGAGACCATCACAACAATGCTTAAAAATGTAGAAAAATTCCTGCCTCAATCGCGATACACAATTCACCTTGTATTGTGAATTTAACTTTTATTTACTGAATTATTTATTCGTATAATAATTGTACCCCGATAAATAAAAGAAATGTACAAAGCTATTTTATCAATATTAATATTACCCGATGGCTCTTAAAAATTCTCTTACGATCCCTTTTTAATATCGTTTTAGAGGTCGCGGTCGCGCGTCGAGCGAAAACTAAAAATTAAAATAATCAAAACTCACATTTAAAACATTAACGTCAGAAAATTAAATAGTCTATTAACATTTACCACTCTACTTTACAACTATACAGGATCTTAAGGGACGTACTTAACTTACTTTAACCAGTGATTCTTGACATTATTTTGAGTAAAAAATGGAAATTAAATTTTGGTCTCCGGTGACATTTCTGATGTATTTTTTTCTACAAAAACATTAAAATTAGTAGGTGTTGGACAGTTGAGAGAAGAGTAAGTGGTTGGGTGATTACTCGTCTGAGTGACCAGTGACGACATACAGAAGATTTTTTTTGCTTGATTTTGAAGAAAAAAAAAATTGGAAAAAAAGTCATGTTATTTTTTTTCTCCAAATAATGTCAGAAATCATAGGTTAAAGCAAGTTAAGTACATCCCTTAACATCCTGTACATGGAAAATATTTAAAAAAAAAACCGCACCTAAATATATCAAAATGTATAAACTATTTTTTTTTAAAGAAATGAAAACTAAAAAAACAACACCGTCATAATTTTTTTTTAATAACCATTTAAAAAACATGTATTTATTATGTGCATAATTTATAAAAATTCTCACCTGACTCAGTGGTAGTTGCAATGGCAAAAGATAAAATCTTTACGAGGATTTGAATACGGAAATAATACACGAATTCCATTTTTTTATGAAAAGTAATTTTTTGTTCGTTTTACTGACGTGTAACATTGACTGACCCCAAATGTAAATTGATTGGATGACGGAAATACATTATACAAGCTTATATAATTATATTAGTCAGCACTGCTTATTACATACAGTCAGGGCTGGGCAGTATTTGAAATACTTGTAATTGAAATACGTATTTGAAATACAAATACGTATTTTGTATTTGTATTTCAATTACTTCCTAAAAATGTATTTTGGTATTGGTTTTTCAATTACCTGCTTCTGAGGTATTTTGTAATTAGTATTTCAAATACTTATGGCTTCAAAATACATTTTCAAATACATTTAGCGATCTTAATAATAATAATGAAAAATAAACACAAATATAAAACATAGACTAAAAACGCTAGAATCCTGTACTATTGTCCTTTTTGCTATAGCACTCTTACTAATGATTTATTTATTTATTTATTTATTTATTTATTGTTTCTTTACACTGTAGGTAAAAATGTTTACAATACAATTTGTTACCTCACTAGGACAAGCCTGTGTTGAGGTTAACAATAATTATACAAGTTAACAAAATAACACAAAATTATACAGATTTTGCAAGAACAATATTGTTGTATTTCTTACAGATTGAGATTATGGGTACCCAGTACCCACTAAACTGATGGCGCTAGGTAGTACATTAATGTAGACTTTTAGGGTGACCATAGTTTTGAGATCTGATTCAAAATAAAATAAAGTATTTTTTTTGTTTTGTTTTTAAGATTAAGTTGTAAATAATAAATATATGTATATAATTTAACATGCTATAGATTTGGCAGGAGGAAGATGAAAAAAAAAACAGTTTAAACGAAAATAAAAATTATTTTAGCTTATTTTATAAACATACTCATTTAGCTAATAATTTAGAAAGGACAAAGTAGAGAAAATTAATTGGCAATCCTCGACTAACACAAATAATTTAAGATTCTTTTTAAAAGTGTACAAGGAATTAGATGACTTTATATGTTCTGGAAGGCTATTAAATATGAGTGGAGCTTGATAAAAATAATTCCTTTGACCAAAAGAAGATTTAGTTTGAATTGCCATAAAATTCAGACCAGAGTTATTAATTATTTGTAGTTCTCTTATATCATTGCTTTATAATAAACTGTACATTTTTTTACGCCATGCTAGTAATGTATTATTGTCCAGTGCTGTAATAGCACTGTTTTGTATCATATTATATTATACTTGTCATTGCTTTGTATTGTACATTTTTGTATCATAGTATTAGATCAAGCACTATTGGAATAATTTCACTGATTACTAGATTATGTTTAAGTTAATTAATGTAGAGCCCACTTGAAGTGTAATAACACAAAACTGCGCTATACAAATGTCACCCATCTATGTATAAAAATGAATTCTTGTTTCCCTTGGTCACGCCATAACTTCAGAATGACTTTACCTATTTCATCATTTTTTTAATACTTTATAAAAGGTTCTTACGGAAAGAAAAAATCAGAAGATTGCGCAGGAAATTGGATAATTTCAGAAAACTTAACGACTATTTTAACTTCGCACGTTTGACAGTTCGCGTGTTAAATGAAATTGAATTTAGCAGGAAGCTGTTTTTTTGTAACAAAAGAATTGTCTATGGATTTTTTAAATTATAGATATTTTAAATTGGTACCTATGTTCAGTGGCGTAGCGTGAGTTTTCAGGAAGCTAGAATGCTAAGATTGAAAAATACGACACTGAAAGATCTCATACTCAAAGTTGAAATTAAAAAAAAAAAAATTTCTGCTACAACGACATCAGTAATGTCGTATTTTTCAATCTTAGCATTCTAGCTCACTGAAAACTCACGCTACGCCACTGCCTATGTTAGGTATCAGATTTGATTGATTGTTCTTATAATATATAAAAATGAATACTTGTAATATGTGAAAAATGAAAATTTACAAAAAAAATTGTAATAGCTGGCACGCGAGTTGTTTGAAAACTGAATGTACTGGGACTAAATATATGGAACGCGGGAGGGGAGTTGGCGGGATGGGGGAGCGGGAGAGGGTAGGCAGGAAAGGTGGAAGGGGAATGAAAGAGGGGAAGGGGATGCGGTAGGGGAACGGGGACGCACAGGAAAGGACATGCAGGGAGAAACAATTTTTTTTTATTTTTTTTTTTTCATAAGAAGCAATTACGTTGTGGTTAGACATTATATTATAAAAATAAATAAAACACTTTGTATTTAACCACGAATTTATTATATTACATATCGACCGGTTTCGCTTACATCAAGCTTCTTCAGGATATAAGTAATAATAACTAAATGTTAAGTGAGAGCTATGGCTTATATATAAGTTGAGTGACAGAGGGAGAAAGAAAATGACCAAGAACATAATTAGAAAGAGACAAAGTATTTGACAGAGGTAAAGTGGATAATCAATTAGTGGGAGGGAGACAACAGTATAGATCTAATCACAAATAAAAACCAACAGTTAACGGTAATAAATGAGATATTAAACAAATTTTGATGTATTTTACATTATAAGATAAAGGACGATATTTAGATATATGATAATATTAATAATGAAGGACATCAGACTAACACTAAAACACATACATAATATCATGGGTTAGGATGGATTGCTGGAAATAAGTTAAAAATAGGGCTATAATGTGAATTTTTTTGATTTGATAAATTGATTTGGTTATTGAGTAAGAATTCTGACATATTTGTATTTAATGATTTCCTAATCTCTAAAGCTTCTAAATTGTCTAGTTTTATACCTATATTATTTTTATGTAATATGCGAGTTCCTGATGCGAGTTCCTTTTAATAAAATTAGCACGTCTCTGTTTCACTCTGCTCAGCTTTGCTTCTATGGAAACGCACCCATAGATATGGGCACTTACGACAATTTATTGCAACCAAAGGTTCTACCAAATCCAAATGTATTTTGTATTTTGTAATTTGTATTTGAAATTAAAAAATGGTTAAAATACTGTATTTTGTATTTCAAATACATGACTTGAAAGTATTTTGTATTTTAAATACATGCGAAAAAGTATTTTCTAATTTGTATTTTAATTACAGCAAAGCATGTATTTTGCCCAGCCCTGCATACAGTCCCCCTTACTAATAAACTTGTTTAAAATTTTACACAACTGATAACTGAACCATTTCTGCAAGGTAAAGAGTTGTTTATCAGTTGTATAAAAAAAAACACTGTTGTTAATTAGGCCCTGTATCTATAATCCTAATATTTTGCGCAATTCAATTTATTTACATCAAGCAACAAATTTCGTTGCGCGATAAAAATGATAAGGTTGTAAAAAGCTCATACCAAAAACGGTATCCTTGTCTACGAACGGAGGAAATCGTAGATGTCGAATTGGTTACGCAACTCCTAAATCAACGAATTAGTGGCCGGCTCCCCGCTATACAGAGTGTCCGGGGGTAAAGTGCATTAACTTCGGGAGGTGACTCTACAAGATGGTAGGAGTAAAAAAGATTAACAACTTTTTCCGAAATCCCAACATTTTTTTCCCATACAAAAAGATGTACCTACTAAAAATCCTTAGTGTGAGGTACGATCTTACTTGCTGAGAGCCTGCCGGGCGTCCGACTCGATTGTGATTGGCCCGTGTCGTAACAGCGGAAAATAATAAATCTGGCCGCACACGCCGGACTAATTTTATCTTTTTACCTCAAAACTATCCCTAAAAGTTGGAATTTTGAACAAAGTCATCCATCTTTTTTACTTGTATTATCATAAATATAGAATAACCTACCGAAGTTAATGAACTTTACCCCCGGACTCCTTGTTTAAGGAACGACGTATGGTGTACCACGGCCAGTCCTATATAAAAGTCGGACGGCCTTGAACTAGCAGACATCCAGATCAAGCCCTGGGCTCAATTCCTGAGAGTCGTCTCTTTCAGTGAGGTTAAAAAGAGTAGGTACCTACCTGGAAGATTTTCCTCCGAATGCAAACGGGTAAAATTGATTTGATTTGATTACATTATTTATTTTGATTATATTTTTGATTATTATACTTGAATTGATTTTATTTTATTTTGAATTGAAATGATTATATTTTATTTGAATTGATTTTATTTCGTATTGGAGTTTTAATATTAAGATTATTGGCTTTAATTTGAAATCCGATTTTTACTTTTAACTTATTTTTAATTTTTAGTTATTTTAATTGTTAATTTCCATTATTTAAAATTATTATATTGTGTGTGCTGCATAGGAGATTTGATTTAATTATTTTTTATGTAATTTTATTTAATTGTATTTATTTATTTTTATTTTATTTAATTTTTTTGCTTTATTTTCTGTTTTTTGTTGGAGGCACTGCTGAAAACCAACTGCATTCTAGGAGAAATCCTGAATTGTAGTTGAGTTGAGAGACCTTTTCGTCAATAGAATCAATAATAAAATAACAAAAAGTGTAATATTTACAAAAAATCCATTTATGAACAAACGTTTTTATTATTATTATAACGCATCGTGTCGCCTTTAACGATTGTTTTATAGTTATATTATAAGCGAGTGTAGTTATATTATTTTTATTAAGTGAAACCATAGAGCGGTCCCTGGTCGAGAAGTCTGAATAAAAAAAAATCGGGACTATATTAAGTTTATCATTATTGTACCTTGTGGTCAGTGGCCATTATGGTATTCCGTTTCGTTCCACCCCATCCTACCCCCTTTCTAACCCCTCCGTTGTGGTAAATATTCTGCTAGAACCCGTCCCACCCTATCCCATTACGCCCCTCCCTTTCCCATTACGCCCCTCCCATTGTGCTATCCGTCCCGGGTGCCATCCATGCTAGCCTGCGCCACTGACCACAAGCAGTGGCTTAGACTAGCATGGGTGGCACCTGGGACGGATATTGTTTATTTATTTGATATAATGTCTTACATTTCAAATACAATTCAGCAATGTCGGCCTCACTGGGTAGCTTACCTGTGCTGAGGCCTCCATATGTTGGATGATAGGGCAGACAACGTGGTGTCACCCCCCCCCCCCCCCCTCCCCCCATTAAAGTGTCTGGTGGCCGCCCCCCCCCACTACACCACTGATTGTGGTCCCTGTCGAAAAAATAAACGTACAAGTGGTCCCGGGTCAGAAAAAGGTTTGGAACCACTGCCATAGAGCAATCGAAAGGAACGTATGTCCTAACTTGTTACTTATTATATTGTTGGGTGACAGTCACCATTCTTCTGTAAATAATTGACGGGACCTGTTCAATATAATTTATTTACAATTGGATGCATTTTTGTATTTTTATTCGTGCATTAATAAATTAATTTTAGAATCAAAAATAAAACGTGAGATACCACAAGAATTGTACTTACTTATAAGCATATCATATATATTTTGTTCAGTCTAAAAAATATATAGTAGAAATAATTTTGAATAATTAATAAGATTAACATAAAAATGCATCGAAAAAAAAAATTATTTTTTTATTTTTATTTTAAACTTTATGAATAAAACCTCAAATTGTAATATTTAATTAAATGAAGACAATATTAGCGAAACGCAATAAAAAATTTGGAGATAAAAAAAGCAGAAAAAGATATTGACACCTGAAGGTCCTGGGTTCGAGTCCCTGATGTGCCAATATCTTTTTCTAATTTCCACATTAAGAAAATCGGAGGTAGGTATAATTTTTTGTGATCTAAAAATTCGAATATTCAAAATTGGGTGGTCGGTCACCTTATCATTTCATTCCCTGACATTTATTGTAAATCTGAAAATAAGTGGTCCCGAAAAGACACTTTTATACTTCGTAACGATTATATTTAGATCTACGGTAAAATTATATAACGATGGACCCGGATACCCTTACTAAGGACACCAAACGTAGCGAACCACTTGAGATGACCTGTGGCAGAGGGTAGGTTCCCGGGGCGGCGGCAACCATACCCGCCTCCCAAATTGTATTATGTTATTATATGTAATATTGTTCTTATTATGTATTGTTTCCATTTAAATTACTTTTAAAACTTAAAATTATGTTTTTATAATTTCCATTTAAAACCAATTACTAATGAAAAGGAAATAGAAAATAATGAAGACTTAATCCAGGATAACACACTAAATCTAAACCAAATAACTAGCAACGAACTAAGAAAAGTGATTGCTTCACTAGATAACAACACTTCTTCAGGAAATGATCCTATCTCAATCAAAACTATAAAACATCTCCAAGAGGAGCTGATCCTCCCCCTGACATACCTTATAAATCTCTCTATATCAAAGGGGATTTTCCTTCATGTCTAAAAAATGCTACAGTTTTACCAATTTATAAAAATGGAAGCAAAAATGACAAATAATTTTCGCCCTATAAGTATCCTAAGCACTTTCTCAAAAATCCTGGAAAAAAATTTGAAAAGCCAAATCGTCCACTTACTGGAATTTAATAAAAAAATTTCCCCGACACAATATGGATTTTGGGAAAGTTTGAGTACCGTGGACGCCATTGAACATTTTACAAGAATAGCCATAAAAAGAGCGAATGTATTAAAAACATCATAGAAACTAAATAACGGAAAATCAAAGAAATCTACCAGTCCGCCTCAGCACAGGACCACCTAGTGAGGAGGACTAAGAGCAAACAGATGAAATATTTATACACATATACCTTGTAATTCTCATCATACCTGTAATTAAATAGTCACTAAAAAAAAAATAAAAATTTAAAAAGTATGTCATTAATGTTATATGTCTACCTCACTTAGGCTCAATTTAGTCCCATGTGAAATATGTGCATCTCATCAAATATAGTATTTATTTTTTAGCTTGTTTTTATAACTAGCAAAACCATAAAAAATCTTAAGAAATGCCATAAAAATCTACAAGTTGCGGAAAGTCTTTAGAAATACGATTAAAAACTTTCGACATTCTTGTATTTTCCGTCTTTTTAGTTTTCTTACAAGAGGTGTGAGAAGGAAGGTTTTTCGATGACGTGCATACGATCTCTCCCTGGAACTGGTATGTAAAATTGTTGATTATTATTTTGTTGCTTTTAGTCTTTCTGTCTTTGGTTAGAATCTATGTCACCAATCTATGTAATCTAATCTAAAATATCCTTTATTCATTGAATTTTTCGAAAACCATGCTATAGGCACATGCCCGTTTTGTGGTTATCTAGATCTAAGTTATTTTACCTTTTTTTACAAGAAGATAGATATAATGAAATTGAGTCATTACGCAGATCTTTCATAGTTCGACTGAGTGCTTCCAATGCGCGTTTGTGCGCCATTGTGCGCCATTGATGATGAATTTACTTGCTACCAAAACGTTGGCCTTTGCTGAGTGTTTCGTAATGTTGCATATCCGTATTTCGGTCGTTTGAGCTGAATGAGCTGTTCGATATCCTTCCAGCAACGTGGCCGCTATTCCTGAAGAAGCGAGTGCTACAGGAATTTCGGATCTCGCACGAACGGTGACCAAAATCAATGACATGAGGAATGTCTTTCCAGTTCCACCGGGCGTACCGAAAAAAAATAAGCCACCATTTCCATCATCAACTGCCTTGATTAACTTATCGTACACTTCGAACTGATTGGTTCAATGATTCTTGATCATATTCACGTTCAAGTTCCAATTCTTGATTCAAAACGTCGTTCATTCCATGATCTGGCGTTGGTATTCACAACTTGACTAAGAAACTACCGCACATGAGGTAACACATGTCTTCGATCAAAAACAAAGCCTGGTTATGTATATCCTCATTCACCTCGAGATCAGGATTCCCTGAACTGAAACGAATTCGATGTAAAATATCATCCTTGTCATTCTTGTACTTGTTCCATAGTTCACGTAGATTCGATGGGAAACATGTCGAAATAATGATAGCAAATAATGATATCAAATAATGTGCGTATCAGACTTGGAGATGCAGAAATAATTGCTTCAGCGATTGTCATGTCCCAATGAATATCGTTTTCAAGCAAATTGACCTGCTGACATGCAATACGAAATATTGGCCACACTACACCATTGACTTGTGATTCAAAATTGTCGGCTCACGAACATTCACCAGCAACAACCTAAAGTAGAAGCATTCGTCACTTTTTAGATGAACTGTGTAGTTTGAACGCCAAAAACCGCCATATCGCTGAATTTTGTGACAAATTTGAAGATGCATTTGATTGACTTCACCGAATTGGAATAATCCACGTTGCAATACGCCTTGATAATATTACTGCAGCTCTTTCAAAAGATGAAAATTCGTTCCATACAAAATGTATGAGGAAATTAATATTCTTCATAACTTTCTTTTTCGTGAATTTTTGCAATGTTTTAATAGTTATTCTGTTATCGGGCGGAGACAAATCCAACAAATCAAAGATCATCAAAATCAGTTCAGCCGTTCTCGAGTTATAAATAGTGTAACTAACCCGACTTTGTTTTGTATATTAAGATTAAGTAGTGTTTTTTTAAGTGCAGTTGTGTGATTTCTGTTTTAGTCTATATTTGGTATTAGTGTATTTCCTATTCATGATCACCCAAAATTTTGAAACCAGCTTTTAATTTAAATGTTAAAATGATGTTCTGATTTTTTAAAGATATTGTGACTTTACTGTATAGTTGAGAATAATGGTAGAAAAAGCTTTTTCGTCCAAATGTTGTATTCGTAGTTGCTTGTTGAATATGTTTTTGACCCTGATATGTAGTGTTTCTAAAATGCTTGTTTGTTTTTATATCTTGTGTTATAAAACCAATATAAACATGTATACTTATATGTAAATGAAATGAAGTATTATTTTAAAATAGTGTTGATTAGTTGACAGGTTGTTGTTAAAACGAAATCTTAAACAATCTTGACAGTGACAGTTAAGATTGTTCAAGATTTATAACCCTCAGCACAATTTTTATGGCTTTTTGGGTTTAAGTTAGTGAATTCAGAATATTATTATTTGTCCACTGTACATTTGTACTCTGTCCATCTTATTAGAAACGCAGGAAAAGTAGATCTTAAGAATTTCAAAAACGCGATAGGATATATTCGAGGATTTTTGGGAAAATGAATATTTCATCGATAACTTGTAAATCTTTCTTCACTTTGAACTATAATTTCTTGTCATTCAAAGTCATCACTCAACTCACTTGTTCGTAGTCCGCTTGCCACTATAGCAACATAACCTTCAAAAAGAATTTGATCAACGTTGCTCCAATTTTAACATGATGAATGATGAAGCAAGAAACCGAATTCGAGGCAAGATTGCTAATAGCTGCTACTCGAGGAAAAGTCGACTAGAAATCCTGCAGTTAGGTATCGCAGGTAGTAGGTGTGGTAAAAACATCGAGAGGAATTAATTAATTTGGTAAGAGAATGCAGCCAGATTAGCCAGGTCTGAACCCAAAGGATTGGTATGCGTACCAGTCTTCCTGTGTACTTCTGGCAATCTTCTGTAGGTGAATTATCGATTTTTGATGTAGAGGTCTATTCAGATTGCTGACGTTTTGATCCTTTCCTCATATTTAATAAATAATGCTGGCGTTCTACATGGATCGGTTTTTGTGCGCATTAATGACTTTTGTTGTGTGCACCAATTAAATTAATCAATTTTAAGATGACATTGAAGCTCGAGATCGCATTTTGCTAGATAAGGTCTCAAAGGGAACACATACTCCAAAAGATCGGAGGGCTTTAAGCAGAGTGGACTGTAACCACATGGAGTAAGAGTAACTTCGTCGAATTTAACGTTTCAAAGACCCGATCATATCTGATTACATCTTGTTATGTAATGGCATGGTTTCAAACCGTGTGGGTACAAATGTAAAGGGATATTCATTTTTTTTAAATGCCGGCAACCCGGGCGTTTATTGTAATAATAATATCTTATACAAACAAGTAAGTAGCCCGCCTCACTAGACTAAGTCTGTTCCGAAGTGGGTACATATAAATATATATTCATAAACTTACACACACATACATTTACATATATGTACATAAATACACACATATATGTATATAAACACATACACGCATATGCGCACATGCATACACACAGGTATTCGCATACGTGTACATAATCGAACACATAGATACATATTAAAACATAAATACATTTAATCAAATAAGAATTATTGGGAGTTGAAATACAGTTATCAAGGAATTAACATATTTCCATAAAATCAAAAATTCATAAGATACACATAGTAATGCTAGCATCTAAATCTAGAACTATTAAATATCAACAAAATGAATACACATAGTAATGCTAGCGTCTAAATCTACAACTATAAGATCTCAGGAAAATAATATGCATATGTATTAATAAGTAGACACATATATTGATCAACGTATATATACTAACATATCTATACAGCTGGCTCAATCGAGAGAACTCGTGCCCGTAGTTCCTTGATGATCGACTCGAGAAGATTACCACTCCAAAGGGTTGTGAAATTATTGATAGACAAACTACAGGGAGGTTTATAAATAAAAAGATCTCTTTTGCTATTGAAGTGTCTCATTAATGTATTTTAGCAAATGATTCTAGGCCTTAGGAAAAGCTTTGAATCCAAATGTGAATGTTACGTTACTCATATTAAGTCTACTTCAGGTAAAACAGATCGGATAATAAATGAATAGCATTCCTAAAGATGGCATGCGCCCTGGCGGAATTCCTATGGGCCTTCTGTGTAGGGTTTATGTATAAAACCTCCGATTGGAACAAAACGAAAAGTAAAATAATTTTAGAAGATGTTGTGTAAGCTGTTTCATCCATATAATAAAATTGAATATTAATATTTGCCCTAATTTGCCGAATGGTATCCATTTTCAGAAAGATTTTTTTTAAGAGAAAGTTAAAGATTCCCAGTTACGAATAACCTAACAATTTTTGAAAATCTCATTCTACAACCACAGTAAGCGCAAAATTTTGCTTGGGTCGTGATGGAGGACTTCGATGGACGAGGAATCGAACACGAGGGACCAAAACGCAATGCCAACTCAGCGTTGTGGCGTTGTTGGTGGCGTTATTTGTACCACAGCGGTAAATCTTCCTTTGTTGATCGAATCCTGAAAATAAAAATCATTTCCTAAATGTTTTGAATAGTACGCGGTATTTTAGACAATGTCTTTTTTTTCAATTGGTATCAATGGGCAGCAATCATTATTTTATAACATAACAGTATTTTCTCTGCACGGCTCTCCACTGAATGGCATTTTTCATGACAAAGTGTTGTGCGGAGATGGCGGCAAGATTTATTTTATTGAATTAATTGAATATCATAGTATTAATTCTGTTAGCTGAGGTGTATCCTGATTATTGTTTTGGTAAAATTCTAAATTTCCTCATCAGTCTTAATACGCAAAATATATTGAAATAACGCTTTGATAAAACTTAATTTCTATAATGCAAATAAGGTTACCTGTTTCTCATACTCAGATAGAGGTGTATGTATTGTTTACATATATCAACGTATATATGTATTTGTGTGCATTCGTATGCATGCGTGTGTACCCGTATGGATACATATATGTATGTAAGGGTGTATTTATGTGTGCATGTATTTGCTCATGTATACATGCATGCACATGCACACATATAAAACTATTTGAACAAGAATTGTATACTTGAATATGATCTAATAATAATACAATTTGGGAGGCGGGAATGGGTACCGCCGCCCCGGGAACCTTTATTGGATAACCAACACCTCTGCCATAGGTCACCCCAAGTGATTTAGCAGGGGTGCCCGGGTTCATGGGGTGAGGTTTGTTAAGGTCTTGGAGGCGGATGACCAGGACATACTGAACCCCAGATTCCTACCCACCCCTTAAACCCTTTTCCTTCCCAGAACTCTCCTCTCCTTCCTTTCCAAAAAAACCCTCCACACAGCATCCTCAAAGATGACATAGGCCCTGAGGGAAATTATTTTCCTCAGGGCCTCCTGTGTGGAGCTCATGTAAAAAAAAAAAATCTTGTGCATGACTTTTATCTTTTCTGTTTTTCTAGTTGCTGTAATATATATTTTTTTAATTCTCATTATACAGTTTCTACTATAATTTTTCCGAATTTCAATATGTTTATGCATTTAATTCATTTGTTTACACTAGACACAACAAAGTAACAACATTTCATTGGTCACCATGGAACAGGCAGCCGCCTAGTATGGTAATGTAATGTACCATTTAATATGAAAATATTCCATTGTTTTTTCATGCATTTTATAAATAATTTATTATTTTACGAGCATCGTAATCACTTGTTGTCCCTCTTCCGCTAGTAACAGTGGAGGTTATCCACCTCTTACCCGCCCTGGTATAAGTAACTGATGGCTACTCCTTCAAGGCTCTCGCAAGATTCAAATTTTTTTTGTTAAACGAAGCTACATTTATTTATTTTGAACGAATCTAGACCTTCAGTGTCCTTGCTTACGTTGTTGGTAAGCAGTATGCAAGTGCTTAACAGGAAAAACAAAATGCAAAAAAAATACGTTAGTTAAATAAAGATAAATTTAACAGGGCAAAAGAAAAACTCAGTCATGAGGCGGCATGGCATCATTCTGCTAGTAACAATAATAAGTAGGTGTAAACTAGATAAAAGATAAAAGGATAAAAGGACAAAAAAGATAAAAGGCCGTTTGTTGCCGGTGGAAGCGTGTACCGACGCACAAATCACAAATACATTCAACGCTTAGCTTTTTCATTGCTTCCAACTCTTGCTGCGTAACCTATACGTTTGGCGGATGGTTTCTCCATTTTTCTCAATCTTAACAAGCATACATTATTTAATTATGCCTTTTCTAGTACTTTTTATCCTATATTTTGCATGTTTTTCCATCTCCCCGGCGTAAATAATAGTTTTTTTTGTAGGAAATAAGTTGAAACGAAGCTTTATTTCAATAGTTTGTGCCTAAAAAGCATGAAGGGGAATTCCAGAATTTATCTACGAAAAGGGATAACACAAGATTCACAATTATTTAAAAGTATATATTATATATTTATGCATAGTTTGGCAATTTGTGGAATATGACTTACATTAGCTTCTATGGAGAAGATAAATAATCGAGCAAGATCGTAATCCAATTCCACCAAAACCGTTAGACGTACTGTCATGGATTCTGATTTACTAGGAGGTCCTATTAACTCTATGTCGGTACCGAATATGGTGTCTTCAGCAGCCCCCGCCCGTGGGACGACGGATATCTGCATATTGTTGTAGGACAGGTAGCCATCTGCATCATTTACTTCGTACACACATTCTGTCAAGCGTGAATTCTCCTGAAATGTTCAAAACTTGTTTTGTTAATTGTTGCACAAATTTTAAATGAATGGTTGGAAACATTTCCAACATCAAACTGATCGCGGGGTTGTCTTTCCTTATAAGGAAATCTCTAATGTGTATTGTCAATTGTCATGCGCAGTCGTTGAGATGAATCCTCTTATTCTATCTTTACTATTTAGTGGTACCAACAACCTGTGAGATAATTTCTGCAATACATAAGAAATGATTAATATGATTTTGTCGCGAATCCTGGTCAGCCCCAGTGGTCTACGAATACAAAGGTCACGGCTTCAAATCCCGGAGTGCGCAAGAAAAGTATTGCATATAATATAATTGTGTTATTGCACGTCTAATACATCCTCCATGAAAGACCACCATCCAGATTCAGAACCTTGCTTGAAATGTCTTTAGCCGCGTTTAGCGACCAGATCTGTATATCCAAGTAATCCCATCCCCATGAAACAAGGCATAACGCAAGATGTACATTGTGAGCGTTTTTCATGAACCAATTATAGGCTCAATTTGGACCTACATATGTATATCTCTATACAAAAATGCACTTTCGGAATACAAATGGGATGGAGATCAATGATTTTAAGCGGGTGTAGGTGAGACGGAATGCTGGAGAATAGGACTAAATGGAACATTTGTTTTCATTCAAATTTGTTTGCCATAATCCCACTGGCTCCGATAGCAGCGAGCAGTTGAGACTCTTGTGCCAAATTAAAATTAATTCAAACTCCTGTTGTTCGAGTTGATGCATTATTACACGAATTGCCAGTTAAGCTCTCCACACCTGTTACGGAAGCAGTCCAATCGAATACTAAATTAAACTCGTTCATTGTCACGAGCATTACATACATACATTATATGAGGCTACGCTTATATTTAATAGCCATCCAGAATATATTAAGTCATATAATTTCTTGTGTACATTTAAATAAATTAAATAAAACTTTTGTCTTTTTAATATTATTTCAAATCAAATATCGACACAAGTAGTCTTTCTACATGTACACTACACTATAATGAAATGGTCTCCTCCAGCTTAGTAGGTAGAATAGTTTAACCATTATAAGATCCTCAGGTATAGGATGGTTCAAATTAACCTTACTCAAAAACACATTAATTTATTTAGAGGTACCAATTTCAGCAACAATGAGTAAAGCCATAAACATCCTGATGAAGAACGGCTGTGGTAATGTGAAATATTCGCTCCGGTCATAATATTTTTCAGTATCATGAAGTTGCACGTTTTATTAAATAATATTTACTCATCACGTTCACGTTGGTTTGATTTTAATTGAAATTTTTATTTTAATCGGGTATAAGTTTTAGAAATTTTCCATCACATTAGTAATAAACTTATTTGGCTTGTCGTTGCCAATGAACACCACGTCTAAATTTTGCCATGATAATAAGTAACGAGAAAATATAACTTTGTAAACTTCCTTTAGTTTTGGTCAAAATGATTCAATTTTGTTCAAACGACAAAATGATTCCGTTTGGACAAAAATTGAACACGCGCACTTCTGCCAGCTGTCGTTCAGGCGACGATGTGTCTCAAACGGGCACGTGTGTGTTTAAGAGGAAACCGGGCGGCGTTTTGTCCATTTTGTCCATACAATTTCCTCTATGGATTTTGACAACACTGAAAATATTTTTTTAATGTACTATAGATTTCGACTAGTAGCTTGGCGGCACCTTTAGTTTTTTTTGATAAGTTAGTTCTTGTAGTAGTTAGTACCCTCTAAAAATCGCTAAAATTGCTTGGTTACAAACATTCAGTTTTCAAACAAGACACCGTAATTTAAAAAAAAGTGTGCTTTAGACCACATGACTGAAGTAAAACTTCACTAACTTATCTCCCTCTCAACTTCCATTCGCCTCGCCCGACCACACTTTTCATAACGCTCTCGTCACGCATTCACCAGCTTACTCCCCAAGTCAACCGTGCATAAAGAACTTTTACTTTAAAAAAAAACGAACGTGCTTTAGACCAAACGACTGAAGTAAAACTGTACCAACTTATATCTCCCTATCAACTTCCGTTCGCCTCGCCCGATCACACTTTTCATAACGATCTCGTCACGTATTCACCAGCTTACTCCCCAAGTCAAGCGTGCGTAATTTTTTTTTTTCTAATATAGTTAGTTTAAAAAATCTTAAAAATCGCTCCAGTTTTGGAGGAGAAAATCGGAAATACAAAACCTCGATTTTGATGATTTTATTTAGGTATTATCAGCCTGAAGTGCAGTTGTCTCTTTCGCTCAGTATTTTGGGCAGTAAGAGCGAAAGTGACAGTAAAAGTTTGGTCAATACCTAGTCTTTTATTTCTCGGCGATCAGGTGTCCTCTTAAGATATGGCCTCCATAAAAATATTTGTGAAAGATATTATAATGGTGAAACTACTTATTCTACCCATTGGTTTTTAGAAAAGTTATTACAATATTTGTCTGAAATTCAGACCTTTAAAAATCGAATTTAGCCAGGACTCACACCTCTCGAGATCCTACGTAAAAGCATTAGGTGAGAACTCTCATAGCTAGTTAGATAAATTATCAACAGATGTCTCCGGAAGGTACAAAGCTCTGGCCAGCCAAGGAGATTGTTCTATAAATGGCGTTTTTTTAAGGGGATATACCTCTTTCTCCTCGTCGCTTCGCTGAAACCACACCTAATTAACTACTAACTCCTTGGTCTGTCTCGGGTAGTTTGCATCTTCCGATTATAAAAATGTAATTGGAAATAGAATCAATAAACTCAAGAGTCCCTTAAAAATTGTCCTGAAGATGAGTCTTTCTTTTACCAGTTCCTTAACTTAAAACTTTACATATGATCCTACAAGTCGGATAGTTTAACGCGAGTGATTAAATTAATAAAAAAGAACCAGCACTGAAGAAGGAACCAGAAATGCAGCCAGAATCCATCAAGCAGATTCCAGCATCCAGAAGACATCACGATAAAAAGGGCAAGTGACCAATCCATTCCATACTACCCACCTTACCATTAAAATCCTTAAAAAAAAAGAAAGCAAAAATTTAATGACATCAATATTGTACATTTCTCATTAAAAAATTGTTGCAAGCCGGTATGAACAAGTCTACAAAAAATAACTCGACATTGCAGCAGGCAATTAGATTATCGCAAAAAACTACAACAATGTTATAAATTCCGGGATTAAAAGAAACTTTCTCTGAAATAATTATTTAAATTAACCGCAAAGCCGATAAAACAGTTTGTTGCTAATAATACTCTATGGGCGAAATTTAACGGCTTGTCGATTATCGCAGATCGTGTTGTGACGGATTGAGAAGTTGTCAGTGTTTATTACAGGATTAATAGTTTTAAACGGTTATTGTGATAAAATAATTGGATAACTCTGTAAATTGTAAGTACCTGATTTGATAAAAATGGATTTAAAAACGCTAATCGGTAAAAGGGGGATCTGTAAGGGGAAAATTACTAGATTCAGAGAATTTTTAAACAAAATTTCGTTGACACAAAGTGAGCTAGGATTACGTATAAAACATTTCGAGCTTTTAATGGATCAGTTCGAGGAAATTCAGGATAAAATAGAAGCTTTATCTCCCGATGATGACGATCACGAAAGGGCGAGCTTTGAAAACGATTATTTTGATGTTTTATCCAACGCTAAAGAGAGGTTAGGTTCGGACCATTCCGCAGGCAAAACAAACAACAACATTAAACTGCCGATAATAGAGTTACCAAAATTTAAGGGTGATTACTGCGAATGGATAGAATTCCGAGATGCGTTTATATCTTTAGTAGACAGTAATTCTAACCTAGATGCCGTACAAAAATTTTATTATTTGCGTTCTTGTCTAAAAGGGAAAGCGTTTAAACTTATAACAGCATTGCCAATGCACATCGATAACTATGTAACGGCCTGGGAGATGCTCACGGACAGATACGAAAACTCAAAAATAATTATAAATAATCATGTAAACGCGTTGTTTAAATTACCGGACTTAAAAGCAGAAAATCACGTCGCAATAAGAAGCCTATTGGACGAGGCACAGTTGCATTTAAAATCGCTAAATAAATTAAATATAGCTACGAAAAATTGGGATGTAGTATTGATTTATTCGTTATCAAACAAGCTAGATTCAAATACAAGGGCTCATTGGGAACAATACCCAACAAAAAATAATCTACCTACCTACGAAGAATTTATTAAATGTTTGTATACAAGGGCCCAAGTATTAGAGGCCTCATCAAATAACGAAAAAAGAATTAATCCGGGAAAAACGAATCCGCATAATTATAAAAAAGAAGCTATGGTTTCATTTTCTGCACAAAAATTAAAATGTTTACATTGCAACGATAATCATAAGATTTATTATTGCCGCAAATTTTTGGAATTGAAGCCAAAAGAACGAATTGATAAAATACACAAATTAGGCGCTTGTTTAAAATGTTTAAACTTCGGTCATAGATTAAAGGAATGCAAATCAAAATTTAATTGCCGTAAATGCGATGGCGTAAATCACAATACGTTACTTCATTTTAAACAAGAGGAGGAATCAAAACACGAAAGGGCATCAACATCTTCCGCGAAGGAAACGCCTTTGGTAACAAATCATGCCGCGAAGGTAGAACCAAATTTCGTGTTATTGTCCACTGCCATCATCAACATAAAGGACGATGCCGGACAATCAATTCAAGCAAGAGCTTTATTAGATTCTGGGGCACAAACTAATTTTATAAGTAAGGAATTTGCAAAGAAATTAAAATCAAAAGAGAAATGGGTCAACATTCCTGTTACGGGAATCCACAATAAGATTTTAAATATAATATCTAAAGTGGAATTCAATATAAATTCAAGCTATTCTGAATATAAAAGGAATATAGAATGCCTGATAATACCTGAAGTAACCAGTAACCTGCCACAAATTTCCTTTCAGAGAAAAGACGCGGGGATCCCTAGCGGTCTCCAATTAGCAGATCCGAACTTCAACATTACCAGCCCGATAGATCTGCTACTGGGAGCGGAGGTGTTCTGGGAAGTCTTGCATACCGATCGAATGAGAATTGGAGATGCTGGACTCACTCTACAAAGGACCGAGCTAGGATGGCTTGTCTCTGGACCTATCTCCACTCCGAAACCAAAAAGGCCAGTAAATTCCTGTAATTTATCCTTAAATTTATTGCATAAGCAATTAGAAAGCTTTTGGAAAATAGAGGAACTAACTCCTGTAAAACATAGAAGCCACGAAGAAAGAGCATGTGAAGAGAGCTTCTTACGCACGCATGAAAGAGATGAGAAAGGACGTTTTGCGGTAAGATTACCGCTGCGGCCCAATATTAATCAAATGGGTGAAACCCTAAAGGTGGCTGAAAAAAGATTCTATAATATGGAAAAAAAAATTTCTTGCCAATAAGGACCTGATGCTAGATTATAAAAAATGCATGAAAGAGTATCAGGAATTGGGGCATATGACGCTGTGCGAAGCACCGCCAAAAGATAAAATTTGTTATTATTTGCCACACCATGCAGTGATGAAGGAGTCTAGCACGACAACCAAAACCAGGGTCGTGTTTGACGGATCAGCCAAGCCATCAACCGGTATATCATTAAACGACGCCCTCATGGTAGGGCCAGTTTTACAAAAGGATTTATGTGCGCAATTATTATTTTTCAGAAGGCACCAGTATGCATTAACCGCCGACATCGAGAAGATGTATCGTCAAATATTGGTGCAGCCTGAGGATAGAGATTTGCAGCGCATAGTCTGGAGGGACTCTCCGGAAGAAGAAATCCGACGCTATCAACTCAATACTGTCACCTACGGTTTGGGACCATCATCCTTTCTGGCTACCAGATGCTTGGAACAGTTAGGAACAGAAAATCAAGAAGCATACAGAAAGGTCAGTCGCATCCTAAAATACAACTTTTATATGGATGATTTGATAACTGGCGACGAAAATGAGGCAGATTGTCTCACTATTAAGCAACAGTTAAGCAGCATTTTGGCATCTGCTGGCATGAATTTACGAAAATGGCGATCAAATTTACCCTCTATAAGTTCGAAACCAGAGAGTGATACAGATATGATTATTACTGATAACCCCAAGGAAAAGAAAATTCTAGGGTTGTCATGGAATAACCAGCAGGACTATTTTCAGTACATTGTAGAGCCCTTAGAAGCCTGCGTTAAAAGCAAACGCCAAATGTTATCATGTATCGCCTCTACCTTTGACCCATTGGGACTGATAGGCTCAATAACTTTAGTCGCAAAACTGATAATGCAAGGTTTGTGGCAAACTAAGATTCAGTGGGACGAAGATGTTCCATCTGAACAGATGAATGCGTGGAATTCATACATAAATGAATTACCCCTTTTAAATAATTTAAAAATACCGAGAAAGGTAATTTGCAAACATCAAGTTAAACTGCATCTGCATGGATTCTGTGACGCCTAGGAGAGGGCCTATGCAGCATGTATATATATAGTGTCTACTGATGAATCGGGAAACACAACTTCTTATTTAGTCACATCAAAATCAAGGGTGGCACCGTTGAAAAGCATATCACTACCAAAGCTGGAGCTTTGTGGTGCTGTTTTACTCACAAAATTAGTGAACTATGTCAAAATAGCTATGAACTTAAATGAAATAAATACAACCTACTGGTGCGATTCCATGATAACGCTATTCTGGATTCGTGGACAGCCAGCAAGGTGGAACACATTTGTGGCCAATAGGGTAGCTGAAATCCAAGAGTCCAGTCAACCCGCACAATGGAAACACGTAAGATCGGAGGATAATGCGGCGGACGTTTTATCCAGAGGCGCGACGGTGTCGCAGCTACTAAAGTCTGACATTTGGTGGCATGGACCCACCTGGTTGATTTCAGGCGATTACCCGATTACCAGCAGTGAAGTTACGCCGTTGGATCTACCAGAAGAAAGATTAAAACTAACTTTAATTTCAGCCGTAAAACAGGATTGGGAAATATTTTCCAGATACTCTTGCTTAACCAAATTGCAAAGGGTGACAGCTTATATTTTAAGATTTATATTTAATTGCAGAAATTCTTTGTCCAGGCGTAGCGGAGCACTAACTGTTAACGAATTGGAGAATTCACTTCACTTATTAATATCTCGTGCACAATGTTTTGCATTCCCCGAAGAGACGAGGGCCTTACAAGCCGGGGTAAATGTAAAGAATAGTAGTAGGTTAAAGTCATTAAATCCTTATTTCTTTAAGGATTTAATCCGGGTGGGGGGTAGGTTGTCCAACGGAAAAATGATATCGGAAAGTCAACAGCACCCCATAGTACTACCATCACATCATAAACTAAGTGAGCTTATTGTCAGGCACTACCATTATTTATATTTACATGCAGGAACGCAGGCATTGTTAGCGTTATTAAGAATGAAATACTGGCCGATTATGGGTAAAAATTTAATTAAAAAGGTTCTGAGATACTGTATTATATGTTTTAGATGTAACCCGAAAACAGAGCAACAACTGATGGCGGACCTACCTGCCGAACGAATAACGGAAGGTCGCGCATTTCAATCATCAGGCGTGGATTTCTGCGGCCCCATTTTGATCAAATCAGGTGTCAGCCGTAAGACTCACAGCGTAAAATCTTATATATGTCTATTTATATGTATGGTAACCAAAGCAATACATTTGGAACTAGTAATGTCTTTAAGCACTGATAGCTTCCTAAATGCGTTTAAACGTTTCATCTCGCGAAGAGGGAAACCCAGTAAAATGTTTTCAGATAACGCCACTAATTTTAGGGGCGCGAATAATGAATTAAGGGAAATATATGAATTTTTGGAAAATTCAAATGAAAAAATTGATAGATACTTAGCCAATTTATCTATTCGCTGGAGATTTATACCAGCAAGGGCTCCGCACTTCGGGGGACTTTGGGAGGCAGGGGTCAAATCAGTAAAATATCATTTGAAAAGGGTAGCAAACGCTTCACAATTAACGAATTCAGTACTGTATTATGTCAAATTGAATCATGCTTGAATTCCCGTCCCCTCTGTCCGCTGTCCAATGACCCCAAAGATCTAAACCCTCTCAGTCCTGGTCACTTTCTCATTGGAACGAGTTTAGCAGCGATCCCGGAGCAGAATTTGCAGAATGTAGCAGTCAATAGATTGAATCATTACCAAAAATTAAACCAACTAATACAGTCTTTTTGGTCGAGGTGGCGCAAAGAATACTTGGCTGAGCTGCAGACCCGGACGAAATGGACTGGCAACCACCAAAGGCAGCTGCAACCAGGCCAGATGGTCATTCTGAAGGAAGACAACGAACCTCCTTGTTTTTGGAGGCTAGGACGAGTGCACGCTGTACATCCCGGGCCTGATGGAAGAGTACGAGTGGCTACCATCATCACAGCACAGGGAACGGTCCAGAGGGCAATATCAAAACTATGCCTGCTTCCAATTGAGGACAACAAATGCGAAGATCATCTACCCGAGATGGACCAGGGAGAATAAGAAGCGACCCAGCAGCGCCAACACAGTGTGGCGCCCCCAAGCAAGACATAATATATTAATGAAGCTGAAGTTCTATAACCAGACTTTAAATTAATAAAAAATGCAAATAAAAGTGAAAAACAATAAAAGGGTATAATAAAGGCAAAATGAATAAAGGTGGTGGAGGTCGTGACCTCTTGTGAAACTCGTGTAAAAAGAAAAACCAGATTGGGTGAAAATTAAAGGTTATAAGCTAACCAAAATAATAATAATAATAAAAAAACACTGCAAGTGCCCACATATATTTAATTTTTAGACATTTAATAATATTTACAATAAAATTGGCTGTCCTGGAAGGAAGACCTGGTCCCGTCCTCATTGTATTGTGTTTGTCCTAAAATTGAATGTGTAATTTATTGTTATAACTCATTGATTTAATTTTTAACTTTGAATTTTTAGCTAGAGCATGTAAATATGAATTTGTTAGTTGCATAATTTAATCTGGGGTGAAATAGTTAAAGTTAAAAAAATTGTGAGCTATTTTTAGTATTATAAGTAGGATATTTTTTCTTCGAACTTTGCAAAATAACTTTGTGGTATCATTTTTCATAAAATAGTGGTTTAAACAAAGTGATTTTTTATTCATTAATAGGATATTTTTTGTTCATTTTTGTGTAATAAAAAACTCTAATCCTCACCGTTTTTTGGGTGGGAATATGTCTGAAATTCAGACCTTTAAAAATCGAATTTAGCCAGGACTCACACCTCTCGAGATCCTACGTAAAAGCATTAGGTGAGAACTCTCATAGCTAGTTAGATAAATTATCAACAGATGTCTCCGGAAGGTACAAAGCTCTGGCCAGCCAAGGAGATTGTTCTATAAATGGCGTTTTTTTAAGGGGATATACCTCTTTCTCCTCGTCGCTTCGCTGAAACCACACCTAATTAACTACTAACTCCTTGGTCTGTCTCGGGTAGTTTGCATCTTCCGATTATAAAAATGTAATTGGAAATAGAATCAATAAACTCAAGAGTCCCTTAAAAATTGTACTGAATATGAGTCTTTCTTTTACCAGTTCCTTACCTTAAAACTTTACAATATTGTTCTTCCAAAATGCATATTACTTTGTTGTTGTTTTTATCTTATTATATAAAAATGAATGTTTCTTTGTTTGTCCCTTGTGTGGCCCTAAACCATTCATCCGATTGCGATAAAACTTTGGTGAGTTGTTTCACAAAAAAATTACGTAGCAAGCTCGCCAATTACCTGCTTACATAGTTTAGCAATCAAATATACAAATGCTATTGAGATTCTTAATTTCACAATTTCTATGTTTAAAACATACCTACTTAATTTTTTTTTAAGTCAACATATTATATCAATGGTTTTCGTTTATTATTGTTATTTTTTTTCTAATTTAACCAATTATAAACCACTGTAATGAGTTTATTATCAGCCCTTGTGTAAATGTAAACATTATGTAACCAATATAAGAGCCCCGTGGGCGAATAAAATACTAAATATATAAAAATAAAGTACTTACAGGGACCTGGCAGGTTCCTCCTGTGATAACAGGTGCATTGTCATCTATATTTATTAGTCGCACTATGATGTAACCGTAGACAACCCTGTCATCATCATTATAAGTGGTTGAACAAACTATCATAAAGTCCTCAACTCCAAGCTCGAAATCTTGACGGTTTTTGATAATCATGTACCAGCGGTTTCCATCTATTTCCATTCCATCCCTTATTTCAGCGCCTAAAAGGGTTAACCCTGGACCATGTATCATGAATTTTGGAGCAGTAGAACCTAAAATAAATCAGTGCCTTTAATTTATAAAAAATAATAAACAAAATCAGTAATGCCATCCAACACCATAACATGTTTCTATCAAAATATTCGTGTTTTTAGGTGGACCAATCGAAAATTAATGCTTCAGAGGGGTTGTTATTTTATGTAGAAAAAGTAATTTTTATATTTTGAAAAAAAAAATTATAATTTTTTATTTAGACAGGCTACTGTAGAGCTGTTCCGGGCCGCAGTAAACCGCATAGCCAACGTCCGTTGAACGGACAGGGCACAAGAAGAAGAAGAAGATTGAGATAAAGTTAGACCGTTGGTCGTTGCGCAGATTTGTTAAATTTTCAAACGAAATGTTGCATTATACATTTCAGATACGTTTTTAGATTTTCACGGCCAATTTAGTATTTTCGTTATTTGTTTTTGAGGTGTTATGCCGTGATGCGCTACCTCCTTCTTTAGCCAAATAACTAAAACACAGATTTCAAATTACAAAATCGTACGATTTTATATTTCAATATATTATTTTTTATTTTTATTTTTTTTTTTTTATTTCATACAATTTTTGAAAGTACACTTTTTGTTTTTTTCTTGATTACCATACTAGGCTATTATCTAGGAAATATGCTTTTCAGAATTTTAATTTTAGTTCGAAATAAAATCATTAAAAAACATCCGGGCACGCGTTTTCTGACGAAAATCCTTCTATTTATCTATGAATTTCAAAAGTAAATGCGCGCATAATGAGGACTTTTAGACCTCCTGTTCACTCGCTTTCTTAATAATTTGAATATTTCTTCCTACTACTCTCTTGCTTGACCCGCAACCAACTGACCTCAATGATTTGACTATCCCTTGATGATTTTAATATCAACATCAACTGTCATGTAATTATTTATTCCCCCACGTACCAACTCTTGCTCGACCCATAAAATTTGACTCTTTTCATTCCACCGATCTCTATGTTCCCGCCCTTCATTTTTTTCTGATGCCAATTCTGCCTGTCCTGTCAGTCTCAATTTACCTTTTTCGAGTAGGTAGTATATTCTAATGAGATTTTTCTTATAGTCATTCCTGTTCTAAAGATAAGGTATATATTTTTATTGAGTTTGTCTTTAAAGGTCGGCTTTCTGGTCCACAGCCATTCATATAACCGATGAAGGTTTATTTTCATTTCTTTTCCAGATTGTCCGAAACCGGTCCGCCGAAGAGGAAGTTAATTGGAATAACGTTTGAAAAGGGATTAGATTATAACTTATTATTACGATGAAATTCCAACAATATTACATGTTGAAAAATTAGACATCCTAAAATGTAGGTATATACAATAATTATTGTTGCTTAGAACCGAAGCCGTTTACGTTACGAACCTAAGTACGTTCGCTTTTGAGTTTGTTTCTGAGTCACTAAAATAAGCAAGTACTTTCTCCTTATCTCATATTAAGCCTTTACACTTCATAAAGTCCAACTAATGTTGGTTTTACACCATCCTTTTTCAGTCCAATTCCACTATAAAGACCAAAGTCAAAATTTTTCACTTTACGTGATCACTATTTTCTTCTCTATTTTCATATCTACGATTTCAATTGGCATCACAGCAAACAGCATGGTTCATGTGTTGTTTGCAGTGATGACGATTGAAATTGTACAGGGTGTCCGGTGGCAGAATTAGGTTTTAAATTTCGAATTTCTGTGAAACGGCTAAGCGGACAAGCGGGGAGTGGGCCGCGTTAGCTTTGTCGTTCGTGCGGATTATTTATTTACGATCAGTCACGATGTCACAGTGGACTGGAGAGCAACGTGCGTTCGTAATTGAAGCCTATTTCAAGGCAAACGATTTTTGTGCAATTGCGCGTCGAGGATTTAGTACGCGTTACAGTATTCGATATTTACGTGATGCCCCAAGTGAAGATATGATTCGATCATGTGTCCGGAGGTTCCAGGCAACATGTTCGGCGGCAAACGACTCACGGCCGGGGCCCAGGAGGACGTCGAGAACAAATGAAAACATCGAACTCGTCACGAACAGTTTGCGCGATTATCCGCGTCAGTCCGTGCGCAAGAGAGCGGTTATCCTAGGACTTCCAAAAACTAATGTGCACGAAATATTGAAGAAGGACCTTAAATTTCATCCTTTTAATATTCAAATTGTGCAAGCGCTTAAACATATAATTACAATTTACGTAAAATTTCCTGCGAGACAATGTTAGAGCAATTTCGTACGGTAAACACTATCTTTTGGAGTGATGAAGCCCATTTTCATTGAAATGGAAGTGTAAATAAGCAGAATTGTCATTATTGGTCACCTAAAGGACAGAACCCACGTTTAAAACATCAACAGCCACTTCACAGTCCCAAAGTGACGGTTTGGTGTGCATTGTCTAGCAGTGGAATAATCTGACCTTATTTTTTTAAAAATCGTCGAAGGCAAGCCATTACTGTGAATGGGGTTTCTTATCGGCGCATGCTTAATGATTATTTTTTTGCCAAAAATGAGAGAACATCCTGCCTTCAATTCACACACATGGTTCCAGCAAGATGGCGCCACGCCTCACACTGCTAGAGAGACGATGGCGCTACTTCGTGATTGGTTCCCTAAAAAAATGATTAGCCGTTTCGGTGACATCCCCTGGCCAAGGAGGTCACCAGATCTCACTCCTATGAACTTTTTTTGGTAGGAGTACCTTAAAAGTAAAGTGTATGAAACCGACCCCGCGACCATCTCTGCAATAAAAGTAAATATCATTCGCGAAGTTAATGGTATTCCGATGTCACTTCACCAGCGAGTGGTACGAAATACTGAGGCCAGATTCCAAGAGTGTGTCCGACGTGATGGTCTACATTTAGACGAAATAATTTTTAAGAAATAAAATCCGCACTTCTCCTCTTTGTAACAATTATTGAAATAAATGTATATCCTAAGCAGTTTATTTTTTATTTAAGTTTTAAATCCTAATTCTGCCACCGGACACCCTGTAGATATTAAAATAGCGATCGCGTAAAGCGAAAAATTTACTTTGGTATTCATAGTGGAATAGCGGAAAAAAGAGATGGTGTAAAATCTACACAAGATATCTATATATATAACTATAACGGTTTGCGGGCAAAACATTTTATCGAAATACAACTTACTTAACTCTAACTCTTAAGTTATAAATTATAACCATACCCGTGAAACGATTTTTTCATGAACTTCAGTAATTTTCCCAAGTACCAAACCTGTCATGGATATTTATATTATTTTCCATTTTTAAAATCAATGTATCTAAATAGTTGTTGAAAATAGCACACGACTCTACAGGTCCATATTTAAATTCGCCCTTCAAAATGCCGTCCCACGGTTTTCGAAACGATAGTCCATTCTCTCTGGACCAATTTTACGTTCAGTGGCGTACGAGTCAGAATATTTTTTGTCAATTTTTATTTTATTTACGCAAGGCCGTACTATTTGTATGGTTTGATGTACATTTTTAATTTTTCGGGTATAAACTAACATATTTGATTATGTACTTCCAGTACGATGAAATTATTAATTATTTTGCATATTGCAGGCGCAACACGTTAGCGTGTCATTTACACATTACATATTTTATTTTACAATGTACGTTGCTTGAAATGGCAATAGCCGTGTTTAGTGACCAGATCTGAATAGCCAGGTACTTCCCCACCTTCCTCTTCCCTATCTCCTTCCCTCCCTACTACCTTCAGCCTCACAACATACCCCAATTGGATGCAGGCGAATTCTCTATTAATTGTTTTGTATATTCTTGTCAATTGACGTCTGTATCTGTATTTTCTCTTTAATAAAAAATAAAATAAATAAATAAAAAAAAATAAAAAAAATTGGGGATGCCGTAGTCTCACTGGCTTCAGACGGAAGCAGTTAAGATTCTTGTGCGATATTCATATAAAAATAAAAATCTTACTTTTACTACTACTAATATTTCATCATTTTCTGTCAACATGAAACGTCCACTTCCTTACCCTCGAGATTTCACAAATCAGTCTGGCCACGTGTACACCATTACCAGTCATATTCAACCATTTGGATGCTATCAGTGATTTATATGGTTTCATTTCTAATATGCTGTCATTAGTCGTACGGAAGGAAGCCCACCCGTCGATAAAAATCATGACTTTGTTTTTTTCATCGTCAACCGCCCACAAGAGGTCAGCTCTGTTCACATTTTGACAATAAATTCAAAATTTAATTAATTCCTTAAGAATGAAAAAAGATTATTTCTTTGGTCAAGGCGAGATCATCACCGTGTGTATCGGAATAGACCTGCCAGGTAAGTAAGTTATCTATTATTTTTTTTTTTACATTATTTCCACACAGGAGGCCCTGAGGAAAATAATTTCCCTCCGGGCTTATGTCATCTGGGATGCTGTGTGAAGGGTCTTTTTGAGGAGAGGAAGGACTTAACATTGGTCTTGAAGAGACCCATGTTGTAAGAAGGAGGAAACACAAAGGCCGGCGAATCATTCCACAGCCGAGCTGTTGAACACAAGAACGAGTCGAAGAAACGACTCGTTTTCCGTTAAGATGGGAGAATCTATTAAGCGGACCGCCCGTTTCTGCACAGAGTCGAGGGTATTTTCAGGTGTTTTATAGCTCCAGACCAGAGGTGGCTGCCAAATTCAACCGTGGGGCGCACTTGTTTGTAAAAATTAAAATTAGGTAGAGCCTAAAAAATTACAACAAATTACAGCATTATAATCCTTCGCTACCTACCTTTGTAATTGAGGATGCCCAGAATTACTTCTCCGTCTATCTCTTCATGCATGTCAATTTCTTGCTGGAATTCGTTTTCTGTCGATTGATCAGTTGAGTAAGACACTTCAGGTCTTGGGTTGATATTGAGCAAACCGGGTTCTGCCCATAAATATTCCACTGAAAACATATAGGTACATTTAATATAAAAAATTGCCAAAATGAAAAAACATAATTCTGAAATGGGAGAGCACACTATGAAAGAAAATAAAAGAAAATCATCTCAATAATAATTGAAAAAGTAGAAAAGTTTCTGTCTCAATCACAATACATTAGTCATCTTGTAATGTGCCTTTATTTTTTATTTTACTTAAAAATAAAAATAATAGTAAGAAACGTACAAACATATTTCAACCATGTTGATATTATTGGGTTGCTCTTATAAAATTCTCACACCATCTCTTTCAAATATCTTTTCAACCATACAAGGTGTTAAGGGAAGTACTTGATTAAGTCAAGTAGCCAGGGTGGGGGGGGGTTTGGGGGTTCAACCCCCCCTCCCCCCCCCCGAAAAGTTAAAATATCAACATCAATTATATTAAAATAAGGAGAGTTAAGAGAATGTTATTTGTAACACTGACATCTCAAAATGATATTATGATATTTTGTTCTAAAAAGATAAATGCGGACCTCTGAAAGAAATAAAATAATTTAACTTTTAAGATCCGTTTTTTCGGTGAATGCGGTTGATTTTTTTTTTTGGAGTTCCGTTTCTAATTTCCGTTTCTAATCAGTGGTAAGTGTATACGTACTTTGAAATTATTATTTTACTTAGCAACAAGTGTTAAATAAACATATATCAGGATTAGTGTTACAGACAGGTGTTAGTGTATTGTGATAAGTGTTACAGTCAGTCAGCATAAATGTGATTATTAGAATAATTTGACTCCTTAAAATGTTTTAACATGTACTACTAACGTTTATTATGTATTTTGTTTTGAAAAGTTTTATTTTCTCTACACATTTATTACTTTAATTTTATTAAAAAAAAAAAAAATTAAGTAAGTAGTTGCATAGAAAATAAAATTTTTCAAAGCAAATTCAAAGTAAACCTGGCTACGCCCGTGCTTGACTTACTTTAAACAAAGATTCCTGACATTATTTCGAGTAAAAATTGTAAATGAAATTTTGGTCTCTGGTCTCTTTTGTGATGTTTTTTTTCCCACAAAAACATAAAAAATAATGGGGGTTGGACAGTTGAGCAAGGGGTAAGTGGTTCGGCGGTTACTCGGCTGAGTGATCAGTGACGACTTGCGGAAGATTTTTTTTTTTTTTTTGATGTTGGAGAAAATAAATTTTGAAAACAAAATCACCAGTGACTACAATTTCATTTAAATTTTTATTCCAAATAATGTTAGAAATCACTGGTTAAAGTAAGTCAAGTAAGTTCCTTAACACCCTGTACATAGGATATATAAAAAAATATGTAAAAATTTAAAAATTAAACTAAAGAAAACGACACCGTAATAAAAATCTTTTTAATAATTAATTAAATAACATGTATTGTTGCGTGCATAATTTGTAAAAAAAAATCACCTCGCGCAATGCCTGTCGCAATGGCAAAAGATAAAATCTTCATGAGGATTTGAATACGGAAATAATACGCCAATTCCATTTTTGATGAAAATTTTGTTTTTTGTTATTTTTACTGACGTGTATCATTGACCGACACCAAATGTTAATTGGTTGGATGACAGAGATGCGTTATGCAAACTGAAATAATTATATCAGTCAGCACTGCGTATTATCTTAGTTTACGATCTATAATCCTTAGTTTTTGGGCAATTCAATTCGCAAACACAAATTAACAAAAAATGTCGTTGTGCGAAAAAGTTGATAGCAAGGTTGTAAAAAGGCTTGTTAATAAAGCTTCATATTAAAAGGTTGTAACGATACGAATCGCACGTGATCGAATACTATCTCGCTCACACCTTTTACGGCATCTTTGTCTGTGAATGTAGGACATCACAAATGTCGTATTGGGTAAAAGCAACCGCTAAATCAACTAATCAGTAACCGGCTCCCTGCTGGCTTCCGAACGGTGTACGATGAACCTCGGCCGCACAGTGGTCCCAAAACCCAATCTAGTTAGACAAAAATATTTTTCCATTGCGTACGTTGCAAAAAGGTCGCAATATAATAAAAAAATATACCTTTATTTTAACCACTGTTACAGAATTTTCAAAACAAAATAAAATACTAAAATAACGCATATAGTATAATTGGTCAAATATGTCATTAAAAGTGTGCTAGGTAATTAGTTTATAAATATTATTTGTAACATAATAAAGGAATAAAATCAAAAGACATTTGTTGACAAACTGCAGGCCGACTCATTGTCGTCTCTATTGTTAAAAGATCATGTTCCCGTAGTTAACTTTTGGCACTTTGCTGGCACTTCTGAAATCGACAATAATTTTAAGACATCATTGGGTAACGGGATGTTTTCTTTATATTGTGGTAATTCCGAATATTGTAGGATCCGAACTTATAACTAGTATATTTTTTTTTCTCTGATTTATAAAAATCTTTTTTTCGAGATTTCGGAGCTTCTTCTGACATTATTCCTATCGGAATAATACAAGAACTAATTATGTCTCTTACGTGACTTGAATTGAAGAGTACTTCTTCCGACCTTAATCCATTTTCTATGAAAGATTAACACAAATGAAGCGGCGTGCTTCTTTAATAAATTTTCCTCTTGTCTTACGAAATTATTTTTCTTCGCAAAATGTTTATTTGTTGTTAAATATTCCATGTTGCAGCACAATTCACCTTTGACGTGCCTTTTTTTCTTCTCAACAGCTCCTAAATATCCAAATAATATATCGTGGGTACAGGCTCTGAAAACGTCATTGTATAATTCAATATATGTAGATAAAGAATGTTTTTATATGAAAATTATTTCATTTAGAGGTACAAATTGGTACACGATTTTGAAAGTTTAATAAAACTTTGGCAAATAATCATAAATACCGTTACTTGTTTCACGATTTTAAATTATTAATAAAAGTAATGTTGATGTTCAGATATTAAATATATAATAAATTTGAAAGAATGTTCTTTATTATATGTGTAATTGACTTCAATTTCTACCTTCACGTAATTTTTCTCCGATTGAAATTAATTTAATAACACCACCAAAGACTGAACAGCGTATACACCGGAAAGAGACTAACCGCAGGTCGAGCGACAAGCACATCCAAAGTGTCGTGTTTATAAAGTTGCCGCCTGTAGCGCGTTTTGTTTTATTTATTTAATTTCAACGGTATACATATACCATAAGAACTGATTACATGTCACAAAATTAAAAATAATAATATGGAAATAATAAAAAAAATTGTTTAACAGATGATTGTGGCATTTGAATGAGACATGACCAGAGAGACAATTACGTACAAAAATCTATAGTACAAATAGAATTAATATTAACTGAAAAGGTTTGATGGCATAGCCCTCTTGTACCTACCTTCCGTGTAGTTAAATAGATCTGCCACATCTGCATATCTATATGTAACATCATGTAACCTAGATAAAAGGGAGTGTTCCGTATACTCGTGTTATATTTCGTTTTAACTTTTTTTATCGATGAGAACATAATTATGATATTCTATTTCTATAATTATAACTATATATTTTTCTTATTGTACAATATTTTGTAATATCCTACAGTATTTTTGAAAGTATTCTATTTTCATTTTTGTAACTATGCATATTATCTATAAGCAGTTCTAAATATATAACATAAGTACATAGACTAGCTCCCCAGTCAGACCCGAGAATATTTCTCTACTAATTGGGGAACCAAAAAATTGATGAATGATATGTAACATATTATTATTGTAAACATTTACTTTTTGTCTAAATAAAAAAAATAATAAATAAAATACAAAAATCCTAGTATTTTTTTTAGTGCAGTTGTGTGGTTTCTTATTGAGCCTGTATTTGGTGTCAGTGTTTTTTTTTATTTCTGATTTTAAAAAGTTTTTCTTTCCAGTTTCAGTGAATTTGGAATATTTTCATTTGCACTGTCCATCTTATTAGAAACGCAGGGGAGTAGTAGTAAGTATCTCAAAAATGGGGAAAGATGTAATCAAGTATTTTTGAGAAAACTAATATTTCAACGATTTCTTTAAATCTTTCTTTACTTTGAACTATAATTTCTTGTTCGTCAAAGTCATCACTGAACTCACTTGTTTGTAGTCCGCTTGCCACTTCAGCGACATAACCTCTATAAAGAATTTGACCAATGTTGCTGCAATTTGAACACGATGAATGATGAAGCAAGAAACAGAATTCGAGGCTAGTTTGCTAATAGATGTTACTCGAGGAAACATAATGGTTAAGTAAAAGTCACCTACAAATCCTGCAGTGAAAAGACATTGACAGGAATTAATTAATTTGGTGAGAGAATGCAGCCAGATTAGCCAGGTCTGAACACGAGGGATGAGTATGTGTACCAACCTTCCTTTGTACTTCAGGTAGATTATCGATTTTTTTATGGAGAGGTCTATTCAGACGATTGCTGACGTTTTCATTCTTTCCTCATATTAAATAAATAATGCTGGCGTTCCACGGGGATTGGTTTTTTGCACATTAATAACCTTTTGATATGAATAAATTTTAAGATGACATTGCAGCTCGAGATCCCTTTTTGTTGGATAAGGTTGCTACGCAGGTGGTTTGTAATATTATTACATTACAAAGGCAGTTTGTAAAAGAAGAAATTGCAATAATCTGTAAGGTGATTTTACTTGGTGTTTGATAATGAAACTCTGAGACCTAAGGTCGAAGTATGTCGATTTATGGTAGAGATGAGATCCCATTCACCATTGGATTTTACGACATTTCTGAAATTGGATTGTAGGCGTTCAGCATTGAAACAAGGTAGATAATTTTAGACGAATCAATGTATTGTACACATCTCCAAATAATAGTAATCACTAACACGGGGACCATGGTTTCTCTAAAAAGCTAGCTAACTACTATCATCCGCTGGGCTGAATTCCAACGGGAAGATAAAGGCTCATGCAGCCTACCCACGGTGACGTCTGAGGAACAGCCCATGTACAGGGGAGGCCCTATATCCTCTCCCCCTATGAAGACGACGGCCTCGGTTCCATCCGTCCGAAATTAAAGGGATCCCTAGACGCTCTTTGGTTCGATTGACCCTCTAGCTTCCTTGGTTTTACATACGAGAATAATGACATGAATGAAGAATATTGGCGACACCTCCACCGAAGTACAGCGTGGTTCTCACACAAAGAAGTCCCCAAAAAGATCCGCTGGCTGTGGATTGTGCTTTTAAATGCGAAACGCCGTTTTACGTGAGTGGATTGATTGGATCCACCGATCATTTTATTTAAATATCTACCGGCACCGGCTCACTTACCAGCCCGAGTTTAATCTCGCACTTAAGAGGGCATTACCAGAGAAAGCCGGAAATACGTCATTTTCAAAAAAGTTTTTAGACGTATTGACTCTTTTCCACAAAAAATTATAAATGGATTTCGAAAGATTGTTCTTTTATCAAGCATAGTTATGTAATAAATTTTTAGAATTTTTTTTAATTTTTAGTATAATAAGGTTATTCCATAGGTCGTTGGCAGATTTGTTAAATTTTCAAAAAAGTTTTTGTATTATACCACACCCATTTCAAATAATGTAATCATGCAGTAAAATAAATCAATACATTATCTAGCAAAGTTATGTATTAGAATTTTAATTTTAGTTTCAATAAAATCATTAAAAAATATGTACGTACATGTGTTTCTTGACGAAAATTGGTCGATTTGTGTATTTATTTGCGCACTTACAAACTAATATATTTCAGATTTTTTTAACATTCTTATTAAATTTAGACATTATTGAAAAATGATAAATACTTATAATCAAAAAATAACTACAAAAAGTACAGTATTTTAATAGTTTTATCATCACGCCTTTCAGCATTTTTGGATGAAGGTATAAATTAAAGCTAATTTGGATTGAAATAAATTCGATATTGAGTTATAATTTAAAAAAGCTGGTACGGAGAATAATCAATCTTTCTCATTGTAACCGCCCTGCACGATCGGAAGAACAACTTTCGACGAAATGTGGATTTTCATCCGCTGGCTGGTTAAACGCTCTTAACGTGGATTTATTGCATAAACTTCAAAATCACAAATTATACATGTTACGTCGCCCGTATGTATCCGATCGCAACTCTTGGTGGATTAATACATTATTCAATTAAAAATAATTGACGGTTGTTCAAAAAGCGGGGCCGCTCAAACCCCCTTCAAAAACTAGAGTGGAAATGGAAAACGCCTCTGCGGCTCGCATAGATAAAAACCCCGACTTTAGTGTGGCAATCAATATTCCAAAAGGAGAAACCCAATTTTTTTTAAAAGTACTTGACCAAAAGATAAATAGATTACTTCATAACAAGGTCTCAAAGGGTACACATACTCCCAAAGCTCGAAGAGCTTTGAAGCAGAGTGGACTCTTAACAACATGGAGTAAGAATAACTTCGTCGAATTTAACGTTTCAAAGACCCGATCCTATCTGATTACATCTTGTTATATAATGGCATGGTTTCGAACCATTTGGGTACAAATTTATAGGAATAATTTTAAATAGACACATATATTGATCAACGTCTATACCTATACTCACATATCTATACGGCTAGCTCAATCGGGAGACCTCGTGCTCGCAGTCCATTGATGATTGACTCGAGAAGATTACCACTCCAAAAGGTTGGGAAATTTATTGATAGACAAAATCCAGGGAGGTTTATAAATAAAAAGATCTTTTTTGCTTTCGAAATGTTTCGTGAATATATATATATTTTTTAGGAGAAAGACAAACATTCCGGGATTACGAATAACCTAACATTTTTATTAAATCTCCTACTACCACCACAGTAAGCGGAAAATGTTGCTTGTGTCTTGATGGAGGATTTCAACAGCCGAGGAATCGAACACGTGACGTCCGGATGGAATCCATACGCGATGCCAACTCAGCTACGGACAGGTTCGGTTGGTGGCGTTATTTGTACCACAGCGGTAAATCTTCCTTCGTTGATCGAATCCTGAAAATAAAAATCATTTCCTAAATGCTTTGAATAGTACACGGTACTTTAGATAATGTCTTTTACTTTTACTTATTAACAATGGGTAGCATTTATAATTTTATAACATAACAGTGTTTGCTGTGCACGGCTCTCCGCTGTATGGCATTTTTCATGTCAAAGTGTTGTGCGGAGATAGCGGTAAGATATATTTTAATGTGTTAATTAAATATCAATGAATTAGTTCTGTTAGCTGAGGTGTATCCTGTTTATCATTTTGGTAAAATTCTAAATTTCCTCGTCAATCTTAATACGCAAAAATTATTGAACTAACGCTTTGATAAAACTTAATTTCTATAATAATCAACTATTCCCATCGCGGGAAGATAGTAAGAGGTGCATTTAAGGGATGCATTTAGTCTAGAGGCATGAATTGTAGGTATTTTTTCAGGTGCAATAATTTATTTTTTTTTTAATAGCCACTATTTTATCAAATTTTTATTTACTTTTTAAGAAAACATAAAAAAAATCAAAATTCAGAAGGTTACAGGATGTTGAGTGTTCAAGTGGGGTGTCTCAAAAAATGGTGCACCCTGGTTGATACGATTGAAACCCTCTTAGTTATCTGAAAAAAAAAATTCTTAATTCAAAATAATGCTGCTATGACCCATACCAAGGAAATGTAAAAAAAATTTTTTTCGCCAAATGGGCTGTCAGAAATAAAAAGACATTTTTTAACGGTTTTTTTTTTTTATTTCCGAATTTTTAAAAATTGTAAAAATTAAAATTTGTTATAGTTTTGGTAGGGGTAATAGAATAATGTATAGAGAAGGCTCACAACAAATTTTAAGTAAATTGGTGCTGTAAAACTTGAGATATCATGTCAACCGTCTCTAAAAATGTTGTTTAAAGTTTTGCTCTATTTAGATTATAGTTAGATTCCGTCTTAACCGTGACACTAAACGAGCTATAACTTTTAAAATAATTCGAATTTCGAAAAATTCTTTAAAGGAAATTTTTTAGTACTTCCTTAAAAATCGTGTTTTTATTTCATACAGCCACCATTTTGTGAAATAATTTTTATTTACTTTTTCAAGGTAAGGGACATAGCAGCATCTGTTTGGATTAAGAATTTTTTTCTTTCTGTTAACTACGAGGGTTGCAATCGTGTCACCCAGGGCGCGCCATTTTTTGAGACCCCCCATGTCAACACCCTGCAACTTTTTGAATTTTAAAGTTTTTCGTTGAAACCTTTAAAATACATTAAACACAGATTTCAACGAAGAAAATATGCACTATTCTTCAATTAAGGTAAAGTTAACCAATCTTAAGCCACGGCCTTTCGAATTTCTACAGTTTTATAACATATTTCTCTTGAACACTTTAAGTTTTTAAATTTATAAAAAATACATGTTATTTTTGACGATAATATCTATATACTTGCCACGCCATTTGCGCTCCTTCTAACTTTTTTTATATCTTCCCTTCCTCTTCTTTTTGAGTGCTTACTGCCGGGCCTTAAGTAACCACGACTGTCTGTCATTTTTTATTTATTATACGCAAAAAAAACTTATTCAACTGATTCAAAACTTTAAAGAAAGATTATTGTTTTTGGCTAATACCTTTAGCAAAATAGAACAGAAGCCTTTGAATATTTTCGACGCATCCGCCGCCAAGACCTGGACAAACATCACTCTATTGACCCGGGTACCCCTGCTTAGTCACCCAATGTAGCGAACCACTTGGGGTTATCTATGGCAAAGGCGTTGGTTATCCAATAAATGGCGGCGCGGGCAGTACCCATGCTCGCCTCCGAAATGTAATCGCTTGTCATAATAAAGTTAAAAAAAAAAAATCGAATTAAATTTATGAATGTCTCGTGACCCCCACTTTGAAAACCACTTGTATACACACAGCTTGTCGATATTGTTCATGCGGCCAAACCGTGAACAACTATTGATGTATTAGTTCGAAAAATTACACAATAGGATAACTTGGTGGTCAGTTGTATATAGCCGGAAACTCGTATGCAAACGGCGGAATTCGAAGGAGAGTTTTATTGCAAAATTACTGTTACTGGCGTTTCTTTATTCTGATGTTTACTATGAGAGGGCTTGTCTAGGGTCGAAGGATCCAGCTAATTTTCAATTCGGTAACGCTATATAATATAATCATTATTTCTTTGTTATCGTCCATCAAAAAGTTACTATGTAATACAAAAGGGAAAAAATGTTGTTCGAATGATAAAATAAATTATTTCTGAGTTTTGATGTCTTTTAACTGGGAAATTCTCTGAATCAATTATATCTATATCAATTGACCAATGATGTCTTTTAACTGGGATATTCTCTACTCTATGTCAATTAAATAGTCATAAAAAAAACGAGAATTCATATGTCATATATTTTCACATGTGAATTCATGTGTCATATATTTTGGTTTATAAATGTGTAATTTCTAGTACTTAGTAAATGTCTAAAAATTATAGTAACGTACTATAAATTTAATTATGCAGTTATTATTGTTCTCCAAAATGAGCTTGAAAGAATATCATCCTTGTGATCTCTTGAAAGAAACCATTCCTTTGTTCTGAATGCAATTATTAATGTTCTCCAAAATGACTTTGAAAGAATCACATCCTTGCGATAAGGTCGGAAAGAAACCATTCCTTCGTTCCGAATACAATTTTTAATTTTCTCTAAATTTGTCTTAATAGAATTTCATTCTTGTGATGTCTTGAACGAAACTATTCCTTTGTTAAGAATATTATGAACTAAATGTGCAATTTGGCTGTCTTGAAACGGGAAACCTTCACAATTGGACAGACAAAGCATCATTTTGTAATGTATTGTGATACATATATATCAATATAAATAGATGAATATAAAAAAAAATATAAATATATTTATGAATAGTTTGGCAATTCGTTGAATATGACTTACATTGGCTACTATGGAGAAGATAAATAATCGAGCAAGATCGTAATCCAATTCCACCAAAACCGTTAGACGCACTGTCATGGATACTGGTTCACCAGGAGGTCCTATAAATTCTATGTCAGTTCCAAATATAGTATCTTCACCAGCCCCCGCCCGTGGGACGATGGATATCTGCATATTGTTGTAGGACAGGGAGCCATCTGCATCATTAACTTCGTACACACAATCTGTGGAGCGGGCATTCTCCTGAAACGTCAAAAAGCTTTGTTTATGTGTTACGGTACAAACTAAATCAAAAACATGTTAGAGATGTTGTTTTAACCGAGCAGTATTGTGTGTGTGAATTTTCTAAGAGACGTGTTCAGTGGGCGGTAAAATTAATTTTTGAAGAATTACGTCCGGTATGAACACATGTTAACAACAAAAATGACTCCAGCCGTGGAGAAAACTCCTTTGTAAAAAATCTTTTACCTTATTCAAAAATGTAGAGATATCTGTTTTTAACAGAGTTGCGTATTAGAGATAATACAAACAGATGGAGATATGCCATGGAAGCATGCGGACTGCCGCCAAGCAAACGGCACGGACCATAAAAAAGCGGCTATGTAATGCAAGTTATTATTATTTTTTTTTACATGAGCTCCACACAGGAGGCCCTGAGGAAAATAATTTCCCTCAGGGCCTATGTCATTTTTGGGGATGCTGTGTAGAGGGTTTTTTTTAAGGAAAGGAAGGAGAGGAGAGTTCTGGGAAGGAAAAGGGTTTAAGGGGTGGGTAGGAATCTGGGGTTCAGTATGTCCTGGTCATCCGCCTCCAAGACCTAGACAGACCTCACCCCATAAACCCGGGCACCCCTGCTAAATCACCAAACGTAGCGAACCACTCGGGGTGACCTATGGCAGAGGTGTTGGTTATCCAATAAAGGTTCCCGGGGCGGCGGTACCCATTCCCGCCTCCTAAATTGTTGTGCTTTGGTGTAACATGTTTTCTCTAGAATGTACGAACGATATTGGCAACATGCGATATGTGAGGAGGGTCATCCCAATAAATCTCCCTGTTTCTGTTATCTATTGTTATCATTATTATCTTAATTAACAAAATGTAATATCTCATCTATTCAATACGGACATCTTGCGGAAGTGTTGGGTTTTCTTCCCATACGTATTAGGACCGAGTGGTTTCTACTTGTTTATCGGTTATCGTACATATTTACAATTTTATATTATAGTGTACAGCGGTACTGTACAACTGTACAGACATCATAATAAGACTGGCTACTGAATATTGAAGTTCCCACCACTGTCCCGCCCCGGTATAGGCGACTTATGGTCACCCCTTCGGAGCTCTCGCAAGAATCTAATTTTTTTGAATAAACGACTCTACATTAAATAAAACGAATCTAGACCTTCAATGCCCCTACATCCCTACATACTTTGTTAGGTGGCGGATGTGGGCACGCCTACAGACTGTACTGTAATGGTCAAGCTACAATTCTACAGCCCATTGAGGAAAACCTCAAGGACGGAGGAAAACCTGGAGGATCATCTCCGTACAATGCGAAGGGTTTCACTTTTGGTAAAAGAGATCAACCCACGATGAACATGGTCGTCACTTGTCATCCCAGTGCTCGACGAGTGCTAATTGACAGCGGGATTTGTTTTCTTGGCTGGAATGCCTGCCGGACACGGGATTTCACAGTGCAACTAGATGCTACAAAAATGTCATCAGTATGGTCATATAACAAAATCTTGTTCGCAAGAAAAGATCACCTGTCGCCACTGCGCCGCTGTAGGACACGACTTCGAGGAGTGCCCCAAGAAGACACAACCCGCTGTTTGTGCTACTTGCACTAGGTTTAGGAAGCCGGCTGACCATCCGACAGGAGACAGGTCCTGTCCAGCTCAGAGAGCTGCTATCGATGCTCAAGTCAAGATGACAGATTATGGATCTAACTAATCCTTTATCCTTAGGTCTGATAAACCTACAGCGTTCCGGATGGCCACTTTGGAGGTGCTGCGGGTCATGTCTGACCGAAAGATCGACAGCATGCTTATTCAGGAACAGTACACCTGGCAAGGTAGGACTCCCATTAGTTTTCCGGGAGCGGTACTCGAAGTTGGCCGATCACCGGGGGGCGGGTGTCCTGATTAACACTTCGTTGGTCAGCCCCCTCCTCCTTGATGGTTTTTCCGATGAGTACCAAACCTATGAATGTATTAGATTTGGCGATACTGAGATCTACTTGATCTCAGTCTACTTTAAATATGGGAACCCGGTAGGACCCCACATCATGAGTTTGACGCGCGCTCTCAACGCGCTTAAAGGTCGTAACATTGTTATCGGAGGTGACTTTAATGCGCGCTCACCATTATGGTTTGACTCTAATAATTGTAGGAGGAACGTTCTGACGCCGTAGAGGACCTCATTGCCGCGCAGGGTCTTAGCATCGTGAATGAACAGAGTTCTTTTTTTACCTTTTCAAACATACATGGTGAGAGCAACATTGACTTAACTCTCTGCTCTGGGTCGGTTGCAACCAGGATTTCAAAGTTGACCGTCCATGAGTGCGAAATAAACTCGGATCATAGATTAATCACTTTTACGGTTGGTGTAAGAAAAACTGAGACTCCAAGATCCTCCTGGAATTTCAACACCACTAGGGCGAATTGGGATAACTTTGGGATAGCGCTACGAGATACATTAAGGGATTTTCATCATGTAGCTGCTACTGATCCGAATAATTTGGGAAATTTTTTTAACAAGGCGGTTGTATCTGCTGCCAACTCTTCTCTAGGCAGATCAAACCCAAAGACGGGCATTCGGACGCCGTGGTGGTTACCTGAGCTAACTTCGCTGAAGGAGGCCTACAAGAGAGCCTACAGGGCGCTGGGGTCGGCTAGGAGCGGCGGTCGTACGGAGGAGGAGACGGCCGCTCTCCAGGACGACCTCAGATCTGCCAGGTCGGCTTTTAAGCGGGCTGTTCTTCATGCGAAACGAGCTGCTTGGCATAATTGGGTCCAAGAAGTGGGTAACACTAACCCGTGGAATATCCACAGCGCAATTAAGAAATCTGGTAAAGGATCTGACCGATATTTGTCTACTGTAATTGGGAATATTGATGGGAGGAACGCTGAGACAGTGGACGTGGCCTCCACCCTCGAGACACTTCTGGGCGAGTTAGTTCCTGTAGACTCAGTAATTGGGGAGAGTGACCACCATAAACAGATTAGACATCTGTCGCGGCTGCCACCTAGGGACCTCGCCCAAGAGGATAATTCGATTAGAATCACTAAGGCAGAAATTGAAGTGATAATTAAGGGTTTGGGTCCTAAGAAGGCACCAGGGCATGATAGGCTCAATGGCGCGATTGCGAAGCAAGTCTGGGTCCACGCCAAGGAGGAGCTCTTCCAGGTGATGGACACGTGCATGAGAAGAGGGTTTTCCCTTCAGAATGGAAGCGCGGCGTGCTCCGGATTATACCCAAGGGGAACGACAAACCACTATCGGACACCAAAGCTTACAGACCAATTACATTACTTCCTGTGTTAGGGAAAATCCTGGAGAAGCTAATTAGGGAACGTCTACGAAACACTCTCTCCCCCGCCAGTGAAATGCAGTTTGGTTTCATCCACGTGCACGCCCTGTCGTATGTGCTTGACTGGGTGAAGGTTTGTCCCAAGAGGTACGTTGTGGCAATATTCCTCGATATAACTGGTGCCTTCGATCATGCGTGGTGGGCAATGATACGCACGAAAGTGAAAAACAGACAGTGCTCCAAACTTCTGTTTAAAGTCATCGATGACTATTTAGCAGACCGAACCATCACAATTTCATTTGGTGACTATTGCATCCAGCGGGAAGCAGACATGGGATGCCCGCAGGGCTCCATCCTTGGACCTGACCTGAGGAATATCGCCTTCGATGACTCTTCTAGGTTACCCTTGCCTGAAGGATATATTTCTGTCGATTACGCTGATGATAAAGTGTATCTGATCGCTGGGGACAGTAGAAAAGAAGTGGAAAAGAAAGACAGTGAAGGTTTGCAGATGTTCCTGGATTGGGGGAAAAGAAACAAAATGACCTTCGCTCCCCACAAGACCAAGGGCCTCCTGATGAAGGGCTATCTCAGCAGAAACAGAAACCCGACCTTCAAAATCCGGAGAGTCCAACATCCGTTTTTTTCGATAATGTAAAATACTTAGGCGTCACACTTGATCGATCGTCCTCTTTTCTGGCTCACGTCAAGGATGTATCCAGCAAGGCTCAGGCTCTCTTCTTGAAGCTAAGGAGACTCTCCATAGCTGAGTGGGGATTGCGTAATCCGGCGTTGCGAATTCTGTATAGATGTGTATATGTGGCGCAAGTTTCATATGCTGCATCTGTTTGGGAGCACCGCCTGGATAATTCGCTCATACTCTTGGCTCTCAAGAGAGGCCAACGTACTCCTCTGTTGGCACTATCCGGTGCGTATAGAACCGTTGCTTCGGACGCTTTGCCTGTTTTGGCCGGTTTATTACCAATCGATCTTGAAATCAGGAAGGTGATTACAAAGCAGAGGCTGACCAGAGGAACCTCGGCAACTCATCTTGGTGTTGTTCTTACTCCGGGTGGTCCGGGGACTCTCCCTGGTCTGCTTCGTGCAATGAGAGAACTGTCGCTCCAGGAGTGGCAGCTCCGTTGGGATAGGTCGAATTTGGGAAGACGGACCTTCTCCTTCTTCCCATCAGTTAAAGTCAGAATGGAAGGGGCCTTCCTAAAACTGGACCACCACGTGACCCAACTCTTGTCTGGTCATGGGGAATTCAGGGGGAGACTTTACACCCTCTCCCTGTCCCCTAATCCCAACTGCGCGTGCGGTTGTACCAACCAGTCGGCCGAGCACATTCTGTGGCACTGCGAGATAATGATGGATGCCAGAGAGGAAATGCTTGACGGTTTGGACGTACCGATTAGACCAGTATGGAACACTGATCTAGTCTCGAACAAGGTGAATTTTGAGTGCTTGCGAAAGTTTGCAAGGATCTGGGTTAAAACATGGCTTGCTCTTAGAGTCGCCGATTAGAACAATATAGGTAACTGGGTGTACTTGTTCCTGAATTACCACGGAATACGATATGATCTTCTCTCTCATTTACTTGTCACGGCTGTACATATTTTAATTATTCTTATTTTGTTTTTTACTTTTTGTTATTATGTTATTCACATATGCAGCTTTATTTACATTTATCTTTTACACTTTTACACGTTCTTTATATTTTTTCATTTTTTAAACCGCTTCTATTTACAGCTATTTTTCTGTGTTTTTTTTATATTGCTCTGTTGTTATACACGAGCGTTTACAGGGGTCTACTGCATTTATTTTGTCCACAACGATTGGCGTATTATTATTTTTTCTTGTTTCTTTTGATGTTACACAGGTTTTATAGGTAGGATCTGAACTTCTTTGTTTATCATGTTTTGTCCTTTCCCCCATAAAAGAGGTTGGACCCTGGGCCTTGTCCCTATATATATATGTTCGGGCCGTCCTTCGGGATTTGGTAAGCTGCACCCGATGCCCGCGCCACCCCCCCTGACATGATAAGGTTGGGGGAAAGACTGCGCAGCTTCCGGCGGCTGTCCGTCCCGCCTCCGGCTACCCGACGCTTTATTCTCCTAGGGTCTTCGGTAACGACGTCCAATTACTCTCATCTAGGCAACACCGGCTAGCTGGCTAAAGGACGACTCCATTAAATGTCGCAAAGTTGGACAAACAACCTTCCTGATTCTCTCGGGGACTGCCGGGCGTCTGGTGGGTACTCTTGCCATTTCAAACTTAATTTTTGTTTACTTTTGTTTAACTAATTTCTCTTGTGCACAGATGCCTGCAGGTCTGGAGTGTGTGGTCTCCCTCCATCCACATGAACTTATACTCATGATGGTTGCTGTAAAAACTTTCTGTTTTGATTAATTTAAAGATTTATATATTAAAAATTCATTGATTCAAATTATAAAGGAAAAAGATAAATATCCATTTTTAAATGAAAACAGAACTCGACTTAAACATGTTTTTCTATGCCCAAAACTAAATACGTCTTTTGCACAGCATCATTATACTTACCAGGGAAGAACTTTTTTCAATCGTCTACCAGAAGAAATCAGAAGCATTAATGATAAAACCCGAATACTGCTCTCTGTCAAGAGACATTTTAAAAATATTCTTAAGAAAATAATTACTGTCAATTAATCTTACAAATATCCTTAGTTTTCCATTACATTCTTTCCTTTTTTAAAAAAATTCACACCTTTTATCAAATAAATACTGCAGCTCACATATATTTATGTACAATTAATTATTTAAGTACTAACTTATAACTAATAGCATTTATGTACACTCCACTTCCATACACAAGCAAATGCTTTAAATGGAAGGGTAGTAAAAAAAATACCTGTAAAAAAAATAAATTATAATATATTTGTTGTAAAATTGTAATTATAATAAATGTTGCAATAAATAAATTAAAAAAAATATATATATATATACTTACGAATATCGAAGTAATCCAAGTAAATCATTGGAATTTAATAAATATTTTTTTTTAAATTGACTTACTTAAAATACTGTTTAATTGGTTGATATTTTTATTTTATTAACTTACCTGTTTTTTGGTACATTAAAACGATTTTAAAAACGATTTTTTAATTTCTTTTGTATGTACTACTAACACCTGTTTGGCTACTGAATGGTTCTGAAGCTGCCGCCAACTGAAGCCGGAGGCTTTCTCTGTCTACTGGAGCCATCGGCACTCATCGAAACTGTTCGTGCCTAAAGCCATGTATTACGGTAAACAATTTTTCGGAAACAAAGTTTTTGAAACAAAACTTAGATATTTAGGTACAGAAAAAATGTTTCGGGAACTTGGCCATTCACGCTCAGTTGTTTAAAATATATCGCCTAGTCCCAACTTGTGATGAATGCCAACCTTCAACCTACGAGAAGCCTACAAGAATTTTTTTTTCCCCTAAATATTGTGCAGAGAATTCGGTACATTTGGCGACATCTGTCCGAGCAGTTGGGAACTATTACAGAGATCTGTATAAAGACTGGAGCGAGGGAATTCCCATATCATAGTTATCTCGAGAACAAAGAAAGTTTAAATTCTACCAATAAGGGATTGGATAAGGCGATTAAAAATAATCTGAACCAATCAGAGAAATTAGAGGCGTGGATGGTCCTAGTGGACGTTGATCATTTTGAGCGGCCTTGAATAAATTCTCACAGGAACCTAGATTGAATGAACTGTATTATAAACAATACTAAAGACAAAGAGTTGGAGGATTATTGACCCCGGGTCGTGTTTATATAAGGGGCGATCGAGAACTGGAGGTTTTGGGCGCCTAAAGTTTCAAATGGAAACAAAAAAAATCTTAGACGGGAATGTTAAAAATAAATAAATGAAAAATCATCGATAAGGGCACGGAAACGTAACATGAATGGTCCTAGGGAAAGATTTGATTAAAACCTACCTGGAATGATCACCAAAAACGGGAAGAATCTCGGGAAATTTCACGAGCTGAAGATAATAACCTGGAAAAGGGGGAAAACCCTATTGATATGGAGATGGAACGATAGAACGAAGTTATTAGAAACAGATATCTCAAAAGAAAACTAATTAGAGCTACTTAAATTAACTTCAATGGCAGCGGTATAAAGATTACTCTGATCTGACAACACCATTCACGATAAACAGGAGATTGAGAAAATTAAATATCGAAGTACGCAGTACATTTTTGGTCACTCTACAATTAAATTGAATCACAGGAAAAAATGCTTAACGTAGTCTGACGCAGAAAAATACGCGTAAACCGTTGAAGGAATCGCTAACCGTTTGACAAAAGGAAAAAGATTGGCTATCACTTTGTTGACATGATATTATATAAATAATTTTATAGAACATGATTTCAAGCAATTAAGGGCATCATTAATACGAAACGATGTAAACAAAATTACACAAGCGAGATACAGTATTTACTTTAGGAAAAAAACAATTACTTTTTATGGTGTGGGCATTAACAATGAATTACGAGCAAGTACATGAAATTTTTAATATAAATACCTGTCAATGAGAAAATTTATGTGATTTTCTACGAGAGAGAGATACTAAACTAATTTGGCTCGAAGACATGAGATAGGAGATTAACAGAGATTTGACAAAAGGTCATATACGGAGGAACCGAATTTGGTTTTTTTCGATGGAAGTCTGGGTGATCAGAAGTCATTTTCCTACAAAAGGGGAGCTCTAAGAAGTCTTTAAAACACCATGGTTTGATAAAGGAGGGGAGTTCGTTGGGAGATCGGAGGGAGTTCGGATGAAACAACGGGAAGTGCGGGATCAAGAAAAAACGTAAAAGTGGGCGAAGAAAACTAGTAAACGAGTACTTCTAGTAAAGTTGAAAAATGTCTACAAGTGTTTGTAAAAATAGTAATTTCAGTGTTTTATTTTCCTTTTAAAATTGAGGAATAAAATTTTCAAAGACGACGAACGGAGAGTCCGGAAAAGTGCCTAAATAATACTTCGTGAAAGTTCGGGTGTCTTATAATGAAAGTGTTTAAAGTCAGTAAATAAGAATTAAATAATATTCGGGGTTCTCTCTTACAACTTATATTTAGTGGTTTTATAACATTTAACAAAAATCCGGTGTCTTAAAATAAATCAAATTTACCGGATAAATAACTAACATTTCGGGCGAATCAGATTTGGTATAAAACTCGCCAATTCGCAAGACAGAGACAATTCCAATTTGCATGGATCAAACAAGGACGTATATATCTGCAGAAAGAGACAGGATCAGGCGCAATTCTTATATCCGATGAAAACAAGCTGGCTTCCCTATGATTATCTCAAACACAATATACCTACTGCAGACAACGATTATAAGATAAAGGTTTCTATTATTATTATTGCCATTATCATATACTGTGATTATTCACATCATTCAGTCATTCGAACCCAATATACGAGGTTTGCTCGTTTCCACTCTTTATTATATTATTATTATGTTTATTCTGCTATGTACTTCATCACTAATACTAATCTCTATGTTCACTTACTTGGGAATACTTCGATTATTATCACATATTTGTATTTATAAATATTATTGTTTTATGTATGTTATACTAATGTACGAAATCAGGTCGTATTTTACTCAGGCAGACCGATGACTCGAATAGGTATAATATTAATTCGCAACGACACAAATCGGACAAGTAAAACGCCAAACAATATGACTAACGACACAAAGTATACATAACTCTAATGTCCAGCTACTCCATATAGTATAATGAACTTTAAAAATCTAATTATCACATTATCTCACCACCTACTCTATTTCTTTTATGCACATTATAGTAAAATGGATATAATTTGTACCACTTATAACTCTGCAGGTTTAATTATTATGATGATATGTTCTAAGGAGATACCAAATTTTTCCTCTACATATGATAATCCACACCTAATTAATACGTTTGTATTATGTTTCCCTACTGTACAACCGCACTCACTCCCAAGTACAGATATACTATATCTTATTAACGACCCAAATCATATCTTAATTGATAATATTATTCCTATCTTGCCTATCATAAACTTCATAACAATAATAAGTATGACACATATTTGTAACCTTTCAAATCCAACGTACCCTAAATTATTATTATTATTTTATTTGTTTCCTAGCTTTGCCAACACTGTAAACCTCTTTAATTATTCCTTCTTCATTATATAAAAATTCACAAAAACAGCATATAATAACCATAACACTTAAAAATTTTCAAAATATTTCATAATGAAGTTCTACATTACTTGTAAATACACAAGTCAACACACATATTACTATATTTGCAAGGGTGAAGTGTATTTCCAGCCGAGCGTCAACATTATTGTTATATGTATTACTATCTCAAAATGAATGACTTTATAATAAACGCAATCGATAAATCATATAAAATAGACGAAAGAATTTTTGATACGGTAAATAAAACAAACGATTTTATAGATGTAAAACCTACAGCCAGCCTAATAATAATACACATGAACGTGAGAAGTTTGGAAAAAAATTTTGAAGAATTTCTTATAACTATTAGACAATTAAATAGAATAGATTGTATAATATTATCAGAGACGCATTCATCGAGCGAAATTAATTATAATATACCGGGTTACTCGTACTACACCACAAAATATAAAATTAACAGAAATAGCGGCGTTGCCATATTTGTATCTAATATTTATGCTGTCACAAGTGTAGATGAAATAATGGTGAACAATGTTAATTTATTAAACTTGGAGATAAATTTTATGAATAAATCATTTAATATCATTGCTATTTATCGGACACACTCTTCTGTTCTAACCACATACATAGAAGAATTAAAAAATATATTACAACATCATAAAAACAAAAGAACAATAATCATCGGAGATATTAATCTGAATATTGCTAATGATGACTACTCTAACGATAAAGATAACTATCTAAATATGTTAGCAGAATTAAATTACATTTCATGTATAAATTCATATACCCGAAACGTTATTGGACAACGACCATCTTGTATCGATCATATATTTACCAATACCAAAGATATACAAAATATATCATCTGCCGTAATAAAAACAACTGTGTGTATATCAAATGCATGTATATTTAAATACGACTACAAACATCAAAACCTCTCATTACCAACCACAACTCCGGTTAATAATACTGATAAATACAAACATAGTATTAATATAAATTCTCTCACCAAAATATTAAGTAACGAAAAAGAATGGCTAGAAATATATAAATGTAACGATGTAGAAGAATGCTGCAAAATATTTGATAAAAAACTGAGTTTACACATAAACGCTTGTAGGAATAACACATATCAAAAACCATCCTCAAAATTTAAGCCAATCAAACCATGGATAACCCAAGGATTAATCATCTCAATTAGACACAAAGAAACACTCTATAGACAATATACAAAACAACCGGAAAACATAACATTACAAAAACATTTCAAAGCTTATAAAAAAAAAACTCACATATCTTATAAAAAACATAAAGGATGACTACTACAAACAAAAACTTGAACTAGCTGAAAATGACAGTAAAAAGACTTGGTCCATCATAAATGAAATTATAGATAAAAAACAATTCAAAAATAAAACAATCAACACAATAAGATATAATGATTCAAAAATTTGCTGTAAAGATAAACCCTTAGAAGCCGCAAATGTATTCAATAACTTTTTTGCTAATGTAGGAAAAAACCTGGCTAGCAAAATCCAACAAGGCCTGACCCCAAATGACCCAAACACTACAGTAAATAATGAGTATACCTTTGAACTATTTCAACCAACAACAAAAGAAGAAATCGAACAAATCATTACAAGTATGAAAGGTGGTTCTTCCCCAGGTTTTGATGGGATCACAATACAAACACTGAAATGTATAAAATCACAAGTATCAAAACCATTAACTCATATAATCAATACAAGTTTTCAAACCGGAATATTTCCGTCCATGTACAAACAATCCGTAATCGTACCAATATTTAAAACCGGCAATCCGGAAGAACCAACCAATTACCGTCCTATTTCATTACTATCAAACATTGCAAAAATATTTGAAAAAATTGCTAAAAAAAGAATAACTCATTTCATTAAGATCAATAACATAATTCACAAAAACCAGTTTGGATTCATGGAAAACAAAAGCACAAAAGACGCCATTGCTAAATTATCTAGTACTATACAAGACGCTTTAGACAAATCATTAAAATGTGTTGGTATTTTTGTAGATCTCCAAAAAACTTTCGACAGTATATCACATGTCAAATTAATACAAAAATTAAAGGTTGTGGGTTTTAATGACAGAGCACTAAATTGGCTAAAAAGTTATCTTCACAAAAGAACACAAATTGTAAAAATTAATCACACACCAAGTCTACCACTCACAAGCGATTTTGGGATACCGCAAGGTACTGTTTTGGGACCATTACTTTTTATCATGTGCGTAAACGATATTTTTAAACAAAACCTCAGTGGAACCGTTATATCTTATGCGGACGACACGATTATCATAATTAAGGGTAGTGACTGGAAAATTGTAAACGAAAATGCAAATAATGACATCCATATCCTAAAAACCTGGTTCAATACAAACCTTCTTACAATCAATGCAAAAAAAAAACAGTTTATATCCCTTTCTCAATAAATAAATCCAAAACTTATCCCAACATTAATATAACTATACACAACACAAAATGTAACAAATATGTCTGTAATAATTCATGTACCATATTAAACTATGCAACTGAAATAAAGTAGCTGGGTGTAATTGTATACCAACATATGAAATGGAACAGACACATATGTGAACTTGTTAAACGCATTAGGAAATGTATCTATATATTCATTAGATTAAGAAATATTCTCAAATTAAACAACCTAAAAAAAGTCTATTATGCACTAGTCCAATCACTAATTCAGTATGGAATCATTGGATGGGGAGGTGCATATGAAAAAATTATAAGTCCTGTAAAAGTGGTACAAAAACTAATTATTAAAGTAATTTTAAAAAAACCACCAACATTCCCTTCAGCATCATTGTTCAAAATTTTCGAAGTACCAAAAATTGAAGACCTCTACAAAAAAGATTCAATACTACAAATATTCAAAGAAAATGTAACTAAAAAATTTAAACTCAACTCATCATTAAGGCATAAATTTAACTTCCAAATTCCCCTATTTTCAACACAACAAATGCACAACAATTATATTTACAAAGGCATAAAATATTTTAATAATCTTCCCGAAGAAATTAAAAAAATAACAGATTTCGTAACATTCAAGAAAAATGTCAAATTAATCTTTAAAAAAAATCAAAAACCATAACAACACCAATCAAAATGTTATAACTTCAATTCCTAGCATATCAAAAATTAACATCACAACATAGTTTATATTTATTGTATATAGTAAGTAAAATGTATGTTATAAAAGTGAAAAATAGTAGTTTATATATTATATTTATATATAGTTTATATTTATTGGAAAATGTAATTAAAATGTATGTTATAAAAATGAACTAGCTGTAAAATAACTCCTACGCCAAGCTCAAGAGCTAGTACTCTTCATTGGCGTAGAATTACAAAAATCATGTATCTTTTCATTAAATAAAAAAAAAAAAAAAAAAAAAAAAAAAAAAAGAAAATATAACACGCGAATTTAAAATTAACTAAAAGTGATATAAAAATTAAAACTTTAAATTACATAACGTAGGTAAAAAAAATAATAATAACGAATTGTTCAAGTCACGTTTAAACGACAGTGGTTCAATAATAAGATGGTTAAAAATTCTTTGTGAATTAAATAACGAAATTGTAATAAACAGTAGTGATAATAATTCGACCACTTGGAAAACGTGCGTATCTACGGTTATTAATTCTAAAGTGATATTAAAATATTGAAAATAAATAATAATTTACCTAATTCCGGATAATAAAATTAAAACCTCTGATTTGCAATTTGATAAATCATTTCTCGGGTGCGAATGAAATAAAACAATAGTTAATACGAGGTTGGAAAACTAAGTGAAATACCGAAGTTAATCTTATAATAGACAGATATTTGAAGAGTTAAGGTAGGATCATTTCTCAAAAGGGTCGATATGAATCCATTAGCTGGGAAACGGAAAAAAGGGAAGCCTCGATCACAATGTCGAAGTTATGAAAGTCCCGACTGGAAAAATTGTAATCGATCGAGGCTGGTAAGATTAAAACAATAAATAATTATTTTCAGGGGCAAGAAGAAAAGGAACGGGCGTACATCACCAATAAATCAATCGGACCTTTAAAGTTTTGTCACTAACACACTAATAACAATTTTCACTTGCTCGAAAGTAGGTCAAACAGAAAATACCTGCTTTAGAATTAGGCCACATATGAAGGTATTTTATTCAGTTAGATAAATACGCTAATTTATTTAAACTCATATAAAACGAGTCGAGGCGCGTAGATCGTAATGAATAACTATCGTGGAAGCTCCTTATTCTATATTTCGTGTGCGGGAGTATTCATGCGTCTCAAAATTAGGTCAAACAAAAAAATACCTATTTAAAATTTAGGTCATACAAGTACTTGTTTTAGTTAGGTAGGTCTATTGTTTATTTAAGCGCGCATAAGGATTGGCGACCTAAGGTATCAGTTTGATTCGTAACCGAAATACCTATATTTCTCAAAAATAAGTCAAGCAAGGAATACCTTAGTTGAAACTAGGTCATCCAGGTAGCTCTAGGTTAGCAAAGTACCTACTTAAACGATCAATTTTTGGGCAAAAACTAGGTCAAATAAATAGAAAATGGGTTAGTTAAATAATGAATCGTGTTTCAAAAGGACAATGACCGTAGAAATAAACAATCTCTAAAGTAGGTCAGTATACCGAAGGTCGTCTATGTGAAGTGTAAACAAATAAACCATAAAAAAATGATGTAGGTAATCTATTCATTATCGGTCTTTCGTTCATCGGAGTTAATTAACTATTGGCACAATTTAATTAGGTATTACACGATATGATAGGAGTGTGCCTCTCAATCAATTCTAGGTAATTACATTGGCGTACTTGAATAATAATAATAATTTATTCCAGAATGTATGTAGGGGAAGTGCAATGCAAAACATTCCATATCTTTAAAATATAAAATAAAGGCAATAGTAAGATGAGGTAAAAATAATTAATAACAACACATAAATTAAATAAAACAAATAAGCATGAGAAATGAAATACGTAATACTAAAATCAATGGAAATAGCCAGTTGATAGGTATAACAAATACCTACCGATTCCTTTCACCGGCGTGGTTAGGGTATGTTATATGACCTTCGATAGTGTATCTAAAATTTCGATTGAAGTTCAATGTCATCCATTGACAGTCACCTAGATTCCATCAACGAATAAACAAAACAAGGCATAAATGTCAAGGGGCAGGTTTATCAATTATAGCTTAATTAATATGTGAAAACAATTTCGGCGTTAATTCACCCAATTCTAAACAACTTGATTATACTAGAGCGATCGCCAATAGGTAGCATTGATTCAGCATGCATAATTTCACAAAGAAAAATACTGCGAATAGCTTCAAACTCAAAGAGAGCTTATAACAATTATTCACGGGATCGTTGATCCAATGACAACTTAGAAAGATACAACATGATTTATCTCATTTTTTAACTTCTCTATATAGTAGTTATCCAAGAATCCATAATCACCCGCAATCCTAAATACCTAACACACGAGGAACTAGTGACCTCATTTAAAAAACACTGGTGTTCAAATACTCATACAGTCCTGAATCCTAACTTGTTCTCGAACGTAAGCTTCAAGGCTTCTGTATGTGATTATGAGTCATCCGGAAATGTAAGTGTCAACCTTTCCCGAATGGAGAGTTTTGATCTTGTGGCGGTATTGTCGAGATGGGGCATGCGGGGAAGAGAAAGGACGTATGCGGACAGTACGCTGACGCGGCATTAAAGCTACAGGTTATTTGCATACCGTAAGTCTTGTCGAACCTGAAAGCAAACATAAGGCTCACGAGGTGCATTTTATATCAGCTAGTCAGAGGTAGAGTGTAACGCTGGGTCGGTCACGTGGGAGGAAGGATCTGCCCGTCACAAGCTTACGCCACATTCAACGGATAGAGGCATGATAAGGGAAGACATGAAATATCCCTTCTAGACTCAGTAGAGTTAAATTCAATCCGAAGGTGACGGAAGTCGGAGTGAGACAGAAAAACGGCATGAAGACTTGGTATTCCCCCTGCTGGCGTGAAGGGCCCCTTTCATATCATGGGACGCTCGTCGAAGAGAGTAAAACTCGGATTTAAGGATAAGCCTAGCAAACGTACTGGGAGAATTCGGTTTGTAATTGTCGTTCATCGGTTTCCACTTGGTTAGCGGAGGAGCCGACTTTTCAGCAAACATTTTATCCCCCTCCCCATATCCATCCATCCTTACTATTCAAACAATTTCGTGAATACTAACTATGAATACACAAAACATTATGTTAGGGGAGGTTGCAGACAAGGACTTCAATTGAGAAAACTGGACACTCGAGTACGATCATCCTACACCGGTAAGGTAAGGTTTTCTTTCTCGAAATGATGTAATTTATTAGCTGTTGTTTATGTTATCGATGTAGCATCGGTGATAGGAAGAATTAAATAAACAAACTAAATTCCTACGGAAATCAAATAGACATAAAGTTTAGGGCGGGGCTAGTTTATCAAACTCGGTAAAAGATACTAAAATAATAATAATTAATAAATCGGAAAATTCTCACCCTTTCTCTAAAAGAATCTAGGGGTTACCACACGTAAAACATTATTTTCTCTACATATGTGTGCATATTAAGTATGCAAACAGACGTAAATTCTAAAAAAAAAGTACACAACGTAGAATATAGAAATAATGTGAACAAAAAAATCTTAAATCTTGATTACTGTGAGAAAATCGCAGGGATTTAAGAAGATAGGGTAGGTTTAGTTAGATTATAAAACTATAGGGGTTTGAAAATCACGAGCCTGAGGTAGAAATAAATCGAAAAGAGGGTTAAGTCAGGCCATCATACCTAGTGGTGTGATCAGTAGGACATAAAGGTAGAATTATGAACGTAGCTACGAGATAGGAGCTACGAGATTTGAACTACGAGGTAGAAGCTTAGGAAAGTAAGTCAGCTAGGTAGGGTTCATCACAAATGGTGTCAAAAGCCAGGAGTGTTGGACCATTACAAACTCCAGTATTTTTCGAAGAAGTCATTTTCTTTTTCTCCCTTGCGAACTGCAATCGTAAATGTGCATTTGGCTTTCAACATTATTTTTTTTAAATTTCTTCCCACGCGTCGTTTTTCTTGATTTGGTTTTTGTAATCGTAGTCGAGCAATCCTTTAATATCGGATTCGTTTCAAATAATTCTATTAATTTAAAAACGATGTTGTCGTCCTACACTTCCGTCATGTTTATAAATAACTGAAATACACGTCTATACTTGTAAACAGCTGTTGCGAAACTGATTTGTTTCCGTGTTCTCTACTCCAATCGGGGAGCACAGAAACATTGCGAGAAACACGTAGCGTTTACCGCAAGAGTTTCAAATGTTTCAGAAACATATTAAATTGTTTCAGAAACACTTGGATTTTGATTCTGAAACAGTGTTTTAAAACAATTGTTTCTCAGTGAATACATGGCTTAAGACACGAACGGCAATAGGTGGTACTGCTTTGAAAGTACTACTTCAGCTGCCATCTGTTGGGATGTCGTTATAGAAGCACTATCAAGATCTATTAATAAAACACTGAAACTACGTGGATACACAATAAACTACGTGGATTTACTATACAAAACTATAAAAAAACGCCATTCTTCAAACCCGAAGAAGATTAAAATATAAATTATATTTTAAAGTCGTTTGTCCACTTACTGCATGGAAGGCCGGATCGGGAGAGATTGATTTAGGTAGACCTTTCGACCTCTCCAGCCAGACTCTCTCGACCTCTCTCCATGCCTATTTCCTACCAAGAACTTCCACTACTTCCTTTCTCTAAAAAGACAGCATCCCCAAGATGACGTTCGCCCGGAGGGATTTTTTTCCTCACGGCCTCCTTTTAAGAGGCCATGAGGCGGTTATGGGTACCACCGCCCCGGCAACCATTTATTGGATAACCAACACCACTGCCATAGGTCACCCTAAGTGGTTTGCTGCGTTTGGTGACTTGGCAGGGGTGCCCGGGTTCATGTTTGTCCGGGTTTGTCCGGGTCTTAGCGGCGGATGCGTCTATCCACTTACTGAGAATGGTTGAGGGAGTCCATTTGACTTCTCCAGCCGTTCTCTCTTGGAACATCGTCTTGCACCGAAGTGGGAGAGATGGATTCATTTGTTTGTCTCTTCTGGGTACCCTGACCCCCAGATTTCTACCCACTCCTTATATATTTTCCTACCTAGAACTTCCTTTCCTAAAAAGACCCTCCACACAGCATCTCCAAAGATGACATATGCCCTGATGGGAATTATTTTCCTCAAGACCTCCTGTGTGGAGCTAATAAAAAAAAATATGGATGTTTTCCTGGTACCATCTTAAATAATTGTCAAATATTATCAATTTCATTTAAAAAAAATGTTACTATTAAAAAATTAAAAATATTATTATTTAAACAATTATTAAAAACAATAATAAGGCCTTAATAACCAACGAAATTCGTTAAAATTTAAGATTTTCTGATTTCTTTTTAAATAAAATTTATAGATATTATGTCCTGTTAATGTCTAATGGAATGGAATATCTATATCTACAGTAGTTATGAATGAGACGATATGTGAATGTGAATGAATATTTCATATTTCATACAATCCAAATTTAATAACTTAACTTATATATTATTATGTACTTTTTAATTTGCTTATTGGTATAGTATCTAATTTGCTTATTGTTATGTTATCTTTAATTTGCTTATTGTTATATTTTTTTGTAGGTTTATAATTATATTTTTATTTAGTTCATATGTATGTTTTTTGTTTAAATTACAATGTAAAACTGCATATCTCGATACAGGAATGCCCTAGTGAGATATGCAGCTTATGTTTCTCATGTACTTCTTATTTTTTTCAATAAATAAATAAATAAATAAATGAATCAAAGAGTATGTGCCTAGAGTCTAGAGAGAATGTGTTGTGTGGTTGTTTATCACCTCTGCCAGTCCCTACAGATAGCGTGATGGTTCGTTAGTTAAATAGGATTTCTAAAATTTTGTCAAATATCTAATCCCTTAGGCCTCGGATCTATTTTTTCGGAAACTCAAAATATTCCCGCTTTGCAATAAAACCCGAATAAATCAAAAATTTCTGAACGCATTCGAAAACTCAAAACTGCGTTTGAACGGTAGTGAAATACGCTCTGAAATTTTATAATTCGAAATAAATTTATATACCTCAAAGGAAATAAACATATATATTTTTGAATACAAAAATTTTTTAATGTAAACGCGAAAAAGTTGTAAAAATGAGAACCGAAAAACACATTTTTTATTTGGCAAATGTATTATAAAAATTGAAAATTTTAAAGAACCCCCAACACATATTACAGCCACCTTCCAGTTCCACTATCAGGTCCTCTTAATCAGGAGAAATGAATAGTACCAGTTAAGATAAATCTGATGAGCCCAGACTTGATGGGTTTACGAATGGTTCGTCTCCTACCCTCGAACTCCATTATCAGAGTAGTTCAGTGGTTCCAGCATACATTTGTTTTTCAAATATGAGGTCACTCATATATTTGAAAATAAAGTAAATAAGAACCCTACCGGAACTAACAACAATAATAAAAGAGCTGATGATTTTGAAACGCCTGAACAGATGTTACCGAGGATGAGGTGGCAACAATGTACAAGGTAAATTATTATGAGCAAAAATGACTCGCATGGCAGATGTAAGGAATAGGTTAATGATTTTCAAAGAAAAGAAGGTATTAGAAATACAAAAATATATATTAGACTAAAAGGTGACATCCTGAAACAAAGGCTGTCTGGCATGGGCTTGCTTAGGTTAAAATAGTTCATTTTGATACCGTGGTAAGTTGAAATGACGCATGATGAAATCTTCTTTTGTGAAACGAATCTCACATCGTGAGATGGGCAGGACTCCTGAGAAATGGCTCCCAGCCTAAAGGGCCCTTCAGAAACAACAAAGGCGGATGATTGATCGATGCCAATCATCCCTCCAGGATGACTTCCAGTCAGCTCTCACGATGGCGAGTATGACGTGCAAAATTTACAATCACGATCGTAGCGGTCTTCAAAAAGGATCCGTCATGTGGCGGTCGAGAGGACGAGAGCTCTCGGCGGTGACACAAAGAATGACAAGCTCTCTTTTTAAATCTACTGATTTGAATTTGTCCAGGATCAATAACTCTTGCATTCAAAAATATTGCAGGGCTCGCAATATTACCAATGCCCAAATGTCAATGGGCAAGCACTAGAGGTGCCGCACACCGAAACCATAAATAAATAAGTATAAGTATATATAAGAGGGTGCACACACCTTGTTACAAATATTTTTATGTAACACAGATTTTCACAAATTGTAGCTTAGAACCATCTCGATCTTGTCAGCTTTCAAAAAAAAACCGCATCGTAATCAGTCAATTCGTTTAGGAGCTATGAGGCCACAGACACACACACCCAGAGACACACAGAAAGTCAAACTTATAACACCGGTCCTTGCGTCGGGGGTTAAAAAACGTTACCATTGAGTCACTTTTTTGTCATTTCACGTAAAAATAATTAATAAAATTAATTATTTTTCCTATGTTTCTTAAATTTTGTAAAATTCGGAAACTTTGGATTCATAAAGCTGTAAATTAATTTTGTTTTTGCGGTTAACCACATAAATTTCAATAAAAGCGTTTTTTCTTTCTAACACCGCTTAGATCATATTTCTAACTATGATGGTAAGAGAGACAAAACGGTATCTATAAGACCAATAAGATTTGTTCCAAAAACTGAACAAATTAGCCTGCAATTAATAATAACAAATATTTACGCACCAGATTTAAATGTCCGGGTTAAATTTTCCCCAAAAAAAAAAAAAAAAAAAAAAAAAAAAAAAAAAAAAAAAAAAAAAAAGAAGGAAAAACTAAACCCTTTCATACACTTCCCCAAATGATCATCTAGTGAATCCACGTTATGCAATTGCACTATATAAGTATTATAAATACAAAACAATACAAGAACAACATGTCAACCTACTAGAGACCAAATGGGAATATAATTCACCGACTCCAGATATTTTCATATCAGAGGGTTCGGCTCTGTGGCATTTCTATTTGAACCTATAAATCCTACTGATCCCTCAATATAAATATTTAAAAAATCTTTTGTAATCCTACATGTATTTAAAATTACTGCTTTTTGCATTTTTATATACAAATTCTTTGACAAATCTAATATGCTTAAATTTTGAATCAGATTCCTAGGTATTATGCCAGTGGCCGAAATAACAAATGGTAATATTTTTATAGTCCGAGAATGCCAAATTCTTTTAATCTCATTTCCTAAATCTGTGTATTTTCTAATTTTTTCAGAAACAGTTTTTTGAATATTACAGGAATTTGGAATAGCTACATCAATGATATAAGTTATTTTTTTAATTTTGTCATGTAAAACTATATCAGGTCTATTATGACTAATTGTTCTGTCTGTTAGTATAGTTTTATCATAATATATTTTATAAAATTCATTTTCTATAAATGAATTTGGTTCATATTCATAATAAGGTACTACATTACGGCAATCAATCAAGTTATGTTTAATTACCAAACTTTGGTGAATTATTTTTAAAACCTGATTGTGCCTAAATGTATACTCGGAAGGCGCTAATATAGAACATCCCGATATAATATGTTCTATAGTTTCGGGAAAAGCCAAACATTTTCTACATAAATCATCAATTTGATTTATATCTTTGATTATATGCTTTCTATAATTTTTAGTATTAATGACTCTATCTTGAATTGCAAGCATAAATCCTTCTATTTCTGCGCTCAACTCTCCAATACTCAACCATTTGTTTGACGAAAGTTTGTCAACATACGTTTGGTTGAGATAATTGAAGTGTTTTGCGTGAATAATTTTATTTGACCAGGAATCTAATAATTCCTGGTTAGTATTTATAAGAATGTTGGCATTCTCGTCATATAAATTTAAAGGTGTAATATTAACTAACTAGTACCTCTGCAACCGTAATTATTATAATTTGAGGCTTTAAATTTATTATATGGTTTTCAAGAAATTTCCACACTTAAATGTCCATTTTTTTAATCATTGATGTTTACGACTAATAATAGCTCAGAAATGCACAAAATAATTTGCAAGGCAGATAGAAACATTATACCTTTAAATTTATATGACGAGAGTGCCCATATTCTTATAAATACCAACCAGGAATTATTAGATTCCGGGTCAAATAAAATTATTCACGCTACACAATTATTTGAACCAAACGCATGCTGGCTTATTAGATTTGTTAAAGAATTTATATATAAAAATGCAAAAATCAGTCATTTTAAATACATATAGGATTACGAAAGATTTTTTAAATTTTTATATTGAGGGATCAGTAGGATTTATCGGTCCAGCTCCAGCTCTGATAAGAAAATATCTGGAGTCCATGAATTATTTTCCCATTTGGTCTCTGGTGGGTTGAAATGTTGTTCTTGTATTATTTTGTATACAACGTGTCCGGAAACTCGTAGTACAAGCGGGAACCTAGTGAATCTACATCACGTAGAGAACCCAAAAAACTTATTTTTTTTCGATCTGAGCATTTCGATTTTAATATTATTTTTTTTCTATTTTTCCATTTTTTCGGCAACTAAAGGGTTAAAAAAATTTTTGAGCCTGGTTTACCCTTCGTGGCATTTTATAAGACATTACACAGCTGAAATCAACCTCCTAGTGAAACTTTTTTTCAAATTTAACCAAAAAAATTCCAACTTCGGACCCGATTTACTCGAAAACGAAAGCTCAAATCAAAAAAAGTTAAACCACAAAATCGACTCCAAATGTGATGTGGATTCTCCAGTTTCCCGCTTGTACTACGAGTTTCCGGACACCTTGTATATTATACTTATATAGTGCAATTGCATAGCGTGTATTGACTAGGGTTTAGTTTTACCTGTGCGGAAGATTTACCCGGACATAAAGTCTAAAAATTAATAATCAATATATATTATAAAAGAAAGTCCAAAAAAACGTGCGGAACGTAAAAACTCAGAAACGAGTGCCGGTACGATCAAGAGAGTTATATGGTATGGTAGATCTCTATCCCCCCTAGGGAATAAGGGTATTCGTTTTTTCCTAAAGGGCTTGCTTTTGAAGATATAAGGGCTGAACGTTCTAAGAAGACTCTAGAAACTTCAAGAAGAGTCTGGAAGATTCCGGTAAAATAATCTCTAGAAAATTCGATAAGACTCTGGAATGTTCTGGAAGAAATGGAGGAGTATGTCAGCGAGTCTAGAAGGTTCCGGAAAGTTCAAGAAGGTTCGATAAAGCAGTGGAAAGTTCTGAAAGGAGTGGAGGAGTGTGTCGGTGTCTCTAGAAGGTTCCGAAAAATTTCAGAAGGTTTCATAAAGCTGTGGAAGTTCTAGAAGGTTCTATAGGGCTGTACGAAGTTCATGAAGTAGTGGCGGAGTATGTCGGTCTAGATGGTTCCGGAAAGTTCTAGAAGGTTTGATAAAGCTTTAGAAAGTTCGAGAAGATTCCATAAGGCTGTAGAAAGTTCTGAAATGAGTGGAAGAGTGTGTCGGTGTGTCTAGAAGGTCCCGGAAAATTCTAGCTGGTTCCATAAAGCTGTAGGAAGTTCTAGAAGGTTCGATAGGGCTGTTCAAAATTCTGGAAGGAGTGGCGGAGTATGTCGGTGAGTCTAGATGGTTCCGGAAAGTTCAAGAAGGTTTGTTAAAGCTGTAGAAAGTTCTAGAATATTTCATAAGACTGTAGAAAGTTTTGAAAGGAGTGGAGGAGTGTGTCGGTATGTGGAGGAGGTTCCGGAAAATTCTAGAAGATCTACAAAGCTGTATTAAGTTCCAGAAATTGCGATAAAGATGGAAAAGGTTCTGGATGGAGTGGCGTAGTAAGTCGGTGAGTCTAGAAGGTTCCGGAAAGTTCAATAAGGTTTGTTAAAGCTGTAGAAAGTTCTAGAATGTTCCATAAGACTATAAAGTTCTGAAAGGAGTGGAGGAGTGTATCGGTATGTGGAGGAGGTTCTGGAAAATTCTAGAAGATCCACAAAGCTGTATGAAGTTCTAGAAGTTTCGATAAAGCTGGAAAAAGTTCTGGAAGGTGTGGCGGAGTAAGTCGATGAGTCTAGAAGGTTCAGGAAAGTTCTAGAAGGTTCGATAAAGCTGTACAAAGTTCTGTAAGGAATGGTGGAATACTTCGGTGGGTTTAGAAGTTTCCGGAAAGTTCTAGAAGGTAGATAAAACTGTATAAAGTTCTAATATAATTAATTAAATAATAATTACAAGAAATTTACTGATTTTTATATTAACCGCAAAAAAAATGTTTTACACCTCTGCCGACCGGTTTGCTTCGAGTATGTTTGTAATAATGTTTTGGGTAATATTGTGACAATAATTTCTGAAACTACTCTAGCCTAAGACCAATACGAATATACTGGTTTTACTCCTTGTGTTGTGCCAACATATGTCTGTCATGCTGTTTATTATTTTATATATTATATACTTGTTATGCTTCTACATACTTGTTATAATGCTCCTGTACAATTTACCTTACATGTAAAAGCCATCAAGGCGTAAACAAATAAATAAATAAATAAATAAATAAATAAATAAATAAATAAATAAATAAATAAATAGATGGTTCCGTAAAGCTGTAGAAAGTTCTGATAGAAGTGGAGGAGTGTGTCAGTATGTCTAGAAGGTCCCGAAAAATTCTAGAAGGTTCCATAAAGCTGTAGGAAGTCTTAGAAGGTTCGATAGGGCTGTACAAAGTTCTGAAAGGAGTGGCGGAGTATATCGGTGAATATAGAAGGTTCCGAAAAGATCTAAAAGCTATAGTAAATTTTGGAAGGATTGGCGGAGTATGCCGGTGTGTTTAGAAGGTTCCGAAAAGTTCTAGAAGGCTCGATAAAGCTCTAGAAAGTTCTGAATAGAGTGGAGGAGTGTGTCGGTGTGTCCAGAAGGTTCCGAAAAGTTCTAGAAGGCTCGATAAAGCTCTAGAAAGTTCTGAAAGGAGCGATGGAGTGTGTTGATGAGTCTAGAAGGTTCTAGATAGTTCTGGAAGCCTCCCTAATGCTCTAGGATGTTATGGAAGGAGAAATTTCTAGAAGCTTTCAGAAATGAGTAGCGGAGTTTCATCGAGTCTAGAAGGTTCTGGAAAGTTCTGGAAGTTTGGATAATTTTTATCGTCAATATACATTATTAAAAAAGTGTTCAATGTGCATGCCGCTAAAACTCAAAGACGAGTCCCGGTATGATAACGGGAGTTATATTGTGTGATAGGTCCTCTATCCCATATTCATGAAGAAAGTTATCGGTTTTACCTGAAGGGCGTGCTTTTAAAGATATAAGGACTGGAAGTCTCACCCCCTTGAAATTTCTAACAGTTCAAAACATTCCAGAGTATTCTTGAGCATTCCAACACACTCCGGAACATTCTAGAATATATTTAGGAATATACCGGAATATCATTGATCATTGTGGAACATTCCAAAACACTCCTGAATGTTGTGGAATGATCTGGAACATTATTCTAGAACATTTAAAGTTTTTTTATGGGGCTACCCATATGTGGTATATAAAGCAAGATCCGTCGTGGATTCGAACGTCAATTCAATCTCACATCAACTCCATGAGCGATGTCGGACACCCCAGTCAGAGTATTTGAGAGCATTCCACAAGGTTCCAGAACATCCCGGAACCTTCTGGAAAATTGTGGAATGTTCGAGAATAGGAAATCGGGAACATCAATGTGAAACATTCCAGAAAACTCTCGAATGTTTTCCTGAGCGAAGCCGGGTAACCCAGCTAGTATGAAATAATTGGATAATTTGTATAGCGCCGTTTTTGTGAAAAATCACCTCAAGGGCGCTTTACAATTTGTTATAAATTCTTAAGCTCTATCTAATTTTATACAGAAACATACTTACCTGGCAGGTCACTTTCGATAAACACTTTATTAGAAAGTTTAGGCTTGGGGAAGATACGACTTTGCACGTGGAGAGGACATTATATTTAAAACACTGGAAATTGCATGTTTTTACCTTTGTTATCTCATCACTCACTATTGGTTTTACATTTATAAGAAGACTAGCTGGGTTACCCGGCTTCGCTCAGGACAACATTCGAGAGGGTTCTGGAATGTTTCACATTGATGTTCCCGATTCCCTATTCCCGAACATTCCACAATTTTCCAGAATGTTCCGAGATGTTCTGAAACATTGTGGAATGCTCTCAAATACTCTGATTGGGGTATCCGGCTTCGCTCAGGGAATTGATGCAAGATTGAATTGACGTTTGAATCCACAACGGAACATGCTTTATATACCCCATTTGGGTAACCCCATAAAAAAATATTTAAAATGTTTTAAAATAATGTTCCAGATCATTCCACAACATTCAGGAGTATTCCGGAAACTTTTACAATGATCTGGAATTTTCCGGTACGTTCCTGAACGTTCCATCCTATTCCCGAACATTCTAGAATGTTCCGGAATGTTCTGAAATGTGGTGGAATGCCAAAGAATACTCTGGAATGTTTTGAACTGTTCTAGAAATTTCAAGGGGGCGAAACTGTCAGCCATTATATCTGTAAAAGCACGCCTTTCAGGTAAAAACGGAAACTCCCGTTATCGTACCAGGACTCGTCTTTGAGTTTGAACCTCTTTTTTGAATAATGTACATTGAAGATTAAGATTATCCAACTTTCCAGAACCTTCTAGACTCACCGACACTCTCCGTCACTCATTTCTGAAAGTTTCTATAACTTACTCCTTCCGTAACATCACAGAGCAATAGGGAACCTTCCAGAACTATCTAGAATCTTCTAGACTCATTGACACACTTCATCACTTATTCCAGGACTTTCTTGAGCTTTATCGAGCCTTCTAGAACGTTTCGAAACCTTCTAGACTCACCGACATACTTCGCTACTCCTTCCAGGTTTTTCTAAAGCTTTATCGAACCAGCTTTATAGAACTTTCCGGAACATTAAAAAATCACTGATATACTCCGCCATTCCTTCCAGAACATTATACAGCTTTATCGAACCATAAAGAACTTTTCGGAACCTTCAAAAATCACTGATATACTCCGCCATTCCTCGCATAACTTTTTACAGCTTTATCTAACCGTATTGAACTTTCCAGAACCTTTTAGACTCATTAACGTACTCCGCCTTCTTGCCAAAATTTTTTACGGTTACCTTCTAGAACTTTCCGGAACCTTTCAGACTCACCGACTTACTCCGCCACTCCTTCCAGAACTTTCTACAGCATTATTGAACCTTCTAGACTCACCGACATACTCCGCCACTCCTTCCAGAACTTTGTACAACCCTATCAAACCTTCTAGAACTTCTTACAGCTTTATGGAACCTTCTAGATTTTTTCAGGACCTTCTGACACACTGACACACTTCTCCACTCCTATCAGAACATTTTACGGCTTTACGGCACCTTCTAGAACTTTCTACAGTTTTATCGAACCTTCTAGAACTTTCCAGAAACTTCGAAACCCACCGTCATATTCCACCATTCCTTTCAGAACTTTGTACAGCTTACGGCACCTTCTAGAACTTTCTACAGCTTTATCGAACCTTCTAGAACTTCCTACAGCTTTGTGGAATCTTCTAGAAATTTCCGGGACCTTCTAGACACACTGACACACTCCTCCACCCCTTTCAGAACTTTATACAGACTTATGAAACCTTCCAGAACTTTCTACAGCTTTATCAAACCTTCTTGAACTTTCTGGAACCATCTAGACTCACCGACATACTCCGCCACCACTTCCAGAACTTTGTACAGCCCTATCGAACCTTCTAGAACTTCCACAGCTTTATGGAACCTTCTCGTATTTTCTAGAACCTTCTAATCACACCGACGCATTCGTCCACTTCTTTCAGAACTTTGTATAGCTCTATCGAACCTTCTAGAACTTTCGGAATCTTCTAGACTCACCGCCAATTATTTCTAAAAGCTTCTAGAACTTTCTCCATCCATAATTATCTAAAGCATTTATGGACCATCAGATCCTTCTAGACTCACCGACATACTACGCCACACCTTTCAGAACTTTCTACGGCTTTATCGAACCTTCTAGAACTTTCCACAACCTTCTAGACTCACCGACTTACTCCACCACTCCTTCTAGAACTTTGTACAGCTTTATCGAATCTTCTAGAACTTTCCACAACCTTCTAGACTCACCGACTTACTCCACCACTCCTTCTAGAACTTTGTACAGCTTTATCAAACCTTCTAGAACTTTCTACAACCTTCTAGACTCACCGACTTACTCCACCTCTCCTTCTAGAACTTTGTACAGCTTTATCGAACCTTCTAGAACTTCCTACAGCTTTGTGGAATCTTCTAGAATTTTCCGGAACCGTCTAGATCAGATCCTTCTAGACTCACCGACATACTACGCCACACCTTTCAGAACTTTCTACGGCTTTATCGAACCTTCTAGAACTTTCCACAACCTTCTAGACTCACCGACTTACTCCACCACTCCTTCTAGAACTTTGTACAGCTTTATCGAATCTTCTAGAACTTTCCACAACCTTCTAGACTCACCGACTTACTCCACCACTCTTTCTAGAACTTTGTACAGCTTTATCGAACCTTCTAGAACTTTCCACAACCTTCTAGACTCACCGACTTACTCCACCACTCCTTCTAGAACTTTGTACAGCTTTATCGAATCTTCTAGAACTTTCCACAACCTTCTAGACTCACCGATTTACTCCACCACTCCTTCTAGAACTTTGTACAGCTTTATCAAACCTTCTAGAACTTTTCACAACCTTCTAGACTCACCGACTTACTCCACCTCTCCTTCTAGAACTTTGTACAGCTTTATCGAACCTTCTAGAACTTCCTACAGCTTTGTGGAATCTTCTAGAATTTTCCGGAACCGTCTAGACTCGCTGACATACTCCTCCATTTTTTCCAGAACATTCCAGAGTTTTATCGAATTTTCTAGAAGTTTCCGGAATCTTCTAGGCTCTTCTTGAAATTTCTAGGTCTTCTAAAAACTTTAAGCCCTTATATCTTCAAAAGCAAGCCCTTTAGGTAAAAACGAATACCCTTATTCCCTAGGGGGGATAGAGATCTACAATACCATATAACTGTCTTGATCGTACCGGCACTCGTTTCTGAGTTTTTGCGTTCCGCACGTTTTTTTGGACTTTCTTTTATAATATATATTGATTATGCCAAAGTTGAGTTAATATTTATTTTGAAAGACTGGAGAATTTAGGACTCTTAAGGAGTAGGTCGGCGGAATGCACAAACAGTAAAGCAATAACAATCACTACTCACAGGGACCTGGCAGGTTTCTCCTGTGACGATGGGTGCTTTGTCATCTATATTTCTTAGTGTCAATATGATGTGGACTAGCTGCTCATAATCTAGGTGTTTAATACCTATATAAAACTTATGAATACCAAGCTCGAAATCTTGTCGGTTTTTAACAATCACATACCAGCGGCTTCCGTCTATTCCTTCTCCATACCTTATTTCAGCATCTAATAGGTTTAATTTTGGATTGACATATGTAATGACTGGAGCGATGGGGCCTAAAACAAAGCGTATATAATATGTATTATTGCACTATGCAAACAAGAACAATAGCAACTATTTTTCTCTTCGTATGAATTTTGTCTTTTTATTTCGCATTCTTCATATTTCATACTCTCTTCAATCATAAAAATGTAAGAATGTTCCTTGAGCGTTCATAAACCATTCATCCGATTGCCATGAAACTTTTGTGATTTGGTAATAATAACAATAGCTAGGAACTAATATCGACCCACAAGACATAACACTTGTAACACATTTTATAGTTATTTTTCAATGTTATTATTATGTTATTTTTGCCATACAAATGTATCAAATGTAATGTTATAAAATAAAAAATAAAATAAAATAATAACGTAATATTAGGTCCTTACCACGGACATATGAATATATATGTGGACTTGCCCTAAGTGATAAAAACGTATTATTTCCCCCTCCCCATGGAGCCGGCTAGAGCTCCGCCTTGGAGCCAGCTCGCTCCATGGGGAGGGGGGAGAACCTCGCTTGAATCTAAAATATGTGACGTCATCATTCTAATCGTGACCAGCCCGGAACTAACATTCATATATTTTACGAAATAACACGCTAAAAACGGTAGCTGGTGCTATACATTTATACCCTTGTATTATTGGACATAGCGAATGTGGACGGTTCTCCAGTGTGCTCGTCGCTGGTTACAGGGGTAAGTAAATTATGAAACATTTTTGTAAAAGCGTCTTAACTAAACACGGCAACAAAATATTGCTATGTGAATGGGGGCGAATCTTTTTGGGGCGAGCATTTGGTCTTCGAAAATATGTTATTAACGTGGCAAGCAATTTGCGCGCCCATGTAAAAAATCTATTCATTTAAAGCAGATTTTGATTTTAAGAACTAATCACAGTCTCTTCTTCCTCTCTTCGCCTCCCATAGTTTGGTTTTACCCCTCATCTGTATCTTCTGGTCTATTGATTTGGATGTCTATGGTCCTTACGTATGAAATTGGCGTTTTGTATGGGAGGAACATAAAGTCGTTTTTTTTTTAATAATATATTTATTTAATAAAAGTATGTACCATTGCTATCTATGCACTTTTGCCATCTCATAGGTAGTTCATCGATCCCTTTACTAAAAAAACTATTCGGACGGGAACCAATAAAATCTTTGAAGCCGGTTTGGACTACCCCATCGGAGTTGACTTTTTTCCCTTGCAAGAAGTTATTTAAATTTCGAAAAAAATGGTAATTCGTTGGGGCAAGGTCCGGAGAGTACGGTGGATGTCTTAGACATTCCAATTGAAGCTCTTCTAATTTGGTAGCCGTCTGTTATGCAGTGTGTGGTCTAGCATTCTAACGCGCGTTTGTTGATTTGCTTCACTCAATTCGAGAGGTACCCACCATTCAAGCTTTCTCACCTTCCCGATTTACTTCATGTGGATTAAAACAGTTTTATCACTAACACCACAGCCTGCAGCTAACTCGGACGTGGTTTGCGATGGATCCGCTTCCACAATAGCCTTCAATTCTTCATTATCAACTTTGGCCTCCAGCCGTCCACGGGGCTTGTTCTGCAGGTCGAAATTTCCAGAACGAAAACGTTGGAACCAAAAACGCACTATGTTTTTTTTGCGGCACCGTGGCCATACACATCATTAATCCTTCGAGCCGTTTCTGCAGCACTGGTGCCACGGTGGAACTCGTACTCGTAAATACCGCGATATTTCAAGTTTTCCATTTTGTAAACTAAGTGACGCAAAGAAAAAAAACAATTAAGGAAAAACAAATGAAAACAAGTTTGTCTAGTTCTTTTGTAAACAAATACTCTACTTTTCTTTGTGCTATAGAATTTCTTCCTCTATTTTTCTTCAATATCAGCCAGTTTTTATGAAGCTTAATCAGTTTTTCAATGCAGTGATTTTGTTATCTGGTCGGAATTCTAAATTTACTCCATACTTCTATAATAAGTTCTTGAATAATTTCATGCGCGGAATTCTTTCACATTTTTGGATTCATTTAATTCCTGGTGATAACGGAGTAAAACTTGCCGAAGAGTAGGAAGTTGATTAAGCCTATCAATGGCTCGATTACTAGAACCTCAAGTAGAAAAATATCGTCTTTTTTTTAGTAGATGAACACATTTTACTACACTGATTCACTTCAAATAATTATCAGAACTGTTTAAATTTGTCTATAAAACTCTTCAGTAGTTTATTTTAATATTTATTTTATAGTTTAACACACGAATCTGGCCTGTAGCAAAAAGTAAAAATTAAGCATTTCACCCAAAAAAATCAAAAACAACACTCGTTTGAGCACCCCTTTCTACTTCAGCTATCCCGCTGAAATTTCACTATGTTATTTCTATGAATACATGTAACAAATTCACGGAGTGGCCAAATGAAAAATAATTTAAAAAAAAAAATTGAACCACCTTAATGGTGGACATGCGCGAACTAGTTGGCAACGGTTTTCCAAAACCGTCAACGAAAACGGTTGTTCCTAAAAAATCTAATAAATAAAAATGAATTTCGCGCGTACAAAGTAACTTTCATTGGAAGAATTTGAAGTCACATGATCACCCTACCATTAGGTAAGTAAATTTATATTATGTTTTTGATATTTTACAGCCTTCTGCTTAGTTAGTAAACATTAATCTTAGCCATTGAAAATTTCGTGTAAATGATATTACGCTTTTAATGTGAAAGGCGGCAAAGGGGCTAGTTGACACAATGATAGGGGGCAAGTTGTGACAAGTAGTAATGTGCCCCACCTAGTTTGTTTGTCAGCGAGGAGCATATTCACTTTTAAATACCTTTAAAAATATACATTTAAAAATCGTTAAACACCACAAGAATAAAACGCAGAGAGGGAAAATTTCGCAGGAAAATTACCAAAAGAAGATTAAAGAATCATTAAAGATGTCAATAACTAAGAAGCTTACTAATAAAAATAAGGTAGACTGTTCTTATTCTTTGGAATCAACACATGCAAAGTGCCAATATCTGGTGTGTTTTGAGAGTAATGCCTGTTCTAAACCTAGAGAGGAATGGATCCGACGCACTAAGTGCAAGCATTGGTTAAGTTAGTTAAAGTTAAAAGTTAGCCTCCCAAAAACTGGGCGTACTGTACAGGGCTCGCAGATACTTTAATAGTACACAACTTCTAACCCTGTACAAATTACAAGTGCGCCCCACGGTTGAATTTGGCAGCCACCTCTGGTCTGGAGCTCCAACATACTGTTACATTACAAAAGATAAAGAATAGACCCCCTTATTCCTGTTGCGAGGAGCTAGTGAATTGGCCCCCAGTGCACAGCTCGCCGAACCGCCCCCTCTCCGCCCCCCTCTTCGCACGCGGAGGTCCGTGGCCCCAGTGCCGAGCGCCACCCGGCATCCATTCCCCGGCTAGTCGCGGGCTTGACAACAGTGATTGCGCTAGTGCGCTGTTCGAGAACCTAAAAACTCGTGATTGTTTCTATATTGTGTATTGTGTACGAGAAGGCTCCAGCCCACCGGTAGCCAGTCGGACGGCTACCTCATTTCCTGCTTTGTGAGTAAAATGAACCTTTGCCTCCTTTTGTGTGCTACATCCTGCGTTTAAATTCACTAATATGTATTGAGAGTTGAGAAGAGAGAAGTTCCCCGCCATGTTAGAATTCTATACCTAGCAAGTACCCATGTGTAGTTTTCCGAGGCTGGCAATTGTAAAACCCTGTCTCCTTCTAAATGAATAAACCCTTTACGTGCAAAACTGTGTTCTGATTGAGGAAAGAGACCTGGAGATTGTGAGGAAAGAAGGAGGAGGAATTCACAAGCGAACCACAACACTCGCCTTGGTTTTAAGAGGAACCTTGCTTGCGCCGACTTCCTGAGCTAGTTCTGTTGGCCTATGTATTGCGTGTCCTTTCCAGGTTTTGGTTTAGCAAATGGCCGTATAAGCGGCAATGCTAACAATACCTGAAAAATACCCTCGACTCTGTGCAGAAACGGGCGGTCCGTTTGATAGATTCTCCCATCTTAACAGACGGATTGCAATCTTTAGAGCACAGACGTCGGGTGGGAATGCTATCTTTGTTCTACCGGTATTACAATGGAAGATGCTCCGAGGAACTAGCATCATTGATCCCTTCGGCACCGGTGCATAGTCGGGAAACACGCCAAACGCGTGCCGAGTTGACATTTGTCACATGAGAACAGGTCGTTTCTTCGACTCGTTCTTGTGTTCAACAGCTCAGCTGTGGAATGATTTGCCGGCCTCTGTGTTTCCTCCTCCCTACAATATTGGTCTCTTCTAGACCAATATTGTATCCCTACAATATTGGTCTCTTCAAGACCAATGTTCATTCCTTCCTCTCCTCAAAAAGACCCTCCACACAGCATCCCAGATGACATAGGCCCTGAAGGAAATTATTTTCCTCAGGGCCTCCTGTGTGGAGTTAATGAAAAAAAAAATTTTTTTGGACACATATTTCTTGTGAATTTTTATATTGGCGATAAAGGTGACTTTGTTTGTCAAAACTGAAAAGATTTAAGTAGCGACTGACGTAAGAAAAATGTACATCGGAGTTAATTAATTAATTCATCGGGTTCATGGGATGAGGTTTGTCTAGGTCTTGGAGGCAGATGACTAAGACACACTGAACCCCAGAGTCCTACCCACCCCTTAACCTGTCAATGGCCAGGGTTTTTTACCTTACCTTTTTTAAATTACCTTAAGAACAAGAATGGAGGAAGCTATTTTAAGCTTTATTTTATGTTATATATTAATGGAATAAAATTTAAAATCGCATCCAAATTATTTGAATTAATATTCTTTTTTGAAATTTGATACTCGCGCGCCGGCGCGGCAACGGCACTCGAGAAGTTAAACCCTTTTCCTTCCCAGAACTCTCCTCTCCTTCCTTTCCTTAAAAAAACCCTCCACACAGCATCCCCAAAGATGACATAGGCCCTGAGGGAAATTGTTTTCCTCAGGGCCTCCTGTGTGGAGCTCATGTAAAAAAAAAACAAAAAATTAATATGGTGTCAACTTTATTTTAGTTTTTATTTTGTTGGTAAAAAAATTCCCCCACCATGTAACAACTTGCCCTCCCGAGGAGCATGTTGTGATACTTTTTTGAAGCGAAAACTTCTTTAGCACCGTTGAGATTCGAAACTCGATGAAACGGAAACGAGCTACACTGGTTAAATTCACGGGTAGGTACTCCGTCCCAATATAATACGATAAATCCACAGTTTCCTTTGGTGTAGTGGTTGACGAACCTCTGCAAACATTTAGCGGACCAAGGATCAAATCCTACGAAATCCAAAAAAAGAAATTGTAAAATCAATATCGAATCTTCTAACCACTCCAAAATGAACAGGCAAAAGAAAACACAAAATAAAACGACATCTAGCGACTCTGAAGAAGAAAACAAACACTAATAATTACTATTATTAATTATATTATACATAGAATAATGAAACAATTCAACTTTGTATAAACCACTTATATAATGCGCAAATCCGACCGGTTTCGGAACAAACGTTCCTTCGTCAGGGAAAGCTTATACTAATTTGACAGATTCGAACAATGTTTTATTATGGCAGGGGTGGAGCCGTTGCTAGTTAGTAATGTAGATTGGGTGGGTAGGTATTACCTACCCACCCAATCTACATTATAATCTACACACCCGTCGGATTTGCGCATTATATAAGTGGTTTATACAAAGTTGAATTGTTTCATTTTTCTATAATGGATAACCACAAAGTAATAGCTACATTCAAAAATATATTATACATATTTCCCAATTATGTCACATGGGTGCGAACTGTACCTGAACTTCTCTAAATAAACAATTACAGTATTAATCTCTAGTGACCTCCCAGGTATAAGTATGGTATAAGTATGGTATTGTATTGTATAAATCCTGTATATATTTTCTGCCTGTACAGTAAATTTTTACAGCCGCATCAGGGTCATTGATCAAATCACTGCACATATAGTTTCATATCGGTGATCGACGAACCGATGGATGCAATTTTTAACCATAAGTTGTTGTAGTGGTTTGCCTAGTTTATAATTAGAGGAACCTAATATTGTAGAAATTGTATTATAAGTATTGTATATAAATATTGTATTATAAGATTGTAAAGCGCCCTTGAGGTAATTTTTCACAAAAATGGCGCTATAAAAGTCATCCAAATATTATTATTTATTATTAATAAGATCAACAAATACATAGGAAAAGGTGTACTGGAATCAAACCACAAAAATACGCAAAAAATCATCCTTCACATTAATAAAAAAGTGCTTCGTAATCTCTCCACTCTTGTCTTCTTTAGTTTTCTGAAGGTTTCGCTTCTACCGCGTGTGATTTTTTTTAATTTTTTTTTATTTATTTGTTTATTTAGCACAATATTATACATTTATATACATTATTTATTAAATTTGGACTGCCCAACTAGGAGTAATATCCCGTTTTAGGACAGACAAATAATTATGGGTATGAACATGTGGAGAATGATTTGTACAAAAAAGAAAGAAAATTGCTGAAATAAAAAGAAGAGAAAGAATATAAAATAAAATAATAAAAAAGTTTAAAATATAGTACCTAACTGTTATTTGTTTAGTATAGCAAAAGAAAAAAAAGAGAAGAGAAAGAATAAAATAAAAATGAAATAACCAATAAAACATTGAATTGTACAGTATGATTTTTTTAAAGTTCAATTTTATTATTTTATATTATTGTGACCTTCATTTTTATTGAAAAAATGTTACGTTATTGATAAACCTGTGCATAATTTATAATAATAATTATTATATTTCTATGAATAAACGGTCATCCATAAAAAATAATTTTCATTTTTGCCACAACGAGCCCCGCCTACCCACATATTTTTATCTGTCCAATTAATTAAAGAATTATGAAGACTGGATGTGAATGCGGGAAAAAGGAACGCGGGAGGAGAAGGGGGAGTTCTTGGAACGGGCGGAAGCGGAAGAGGGAGAGGGAAGGCGGGAGGTGGAGGGGGAACGCGGGAGGGGAAGGGTACGAAGGAGGAGGAAATGGGACGAATGAGAAAGGACATTTAAGGAGACAATTTATTTATATAAGTGGCAATGCAACGCATGCCGGGAACCCGCTGGTACCTCATAAATTACATTGAGCGTGGTGATTGAAATTGATCATAGCACTAAGAATTTTGGGTAATAATTAGTAAGGTCTGAATCCAATTGTTTCATCAAAATACAGATTGTATGGCCCGGCTCCCACTACGCCGGACCGGCAGATCTGCCGGAAACCGGACACCTGACAAGAGTGTTCCATTACACCGGAGCCGACAAGAAAATCGGATAGTCAAGTACTCACCTCAGTTGAATTTGGACCTGTGCGCACAATGGATGACGAAATTGTTGTGTTGTGGTGGTATCTTAATAGAAGGCAAAATAAAAGAAAACATTGGGTGCATCCTATTTTACGGGAAAGATTTTCACTTGGAACATTTGAAATATTAATATGTGAACTTAGAAGTGACGAATCAAAGTTCCTCAATTATTTTCGAATGACAGCAACCACTTTAGACAATTTACTGGGATGACTTTCAATGGGAGTACGAGATACAAGTTATAATAATAATATAATATAATAATTATAATACGGGGACAGCCGGATACCGGCACAAACTCGTTCACATTACTCCGGTCCGGTGGTTCTACCGGCAATTTCGCAGTGACAAAAAGCTCGGTAAAAATGCCGGGCTCGGCAAAAATGCCGGACCCGGGATAATGTGAATAGCTACATATAAATTGTACAGCCACTAGCACTTCCGGCAGTTTTACCGGCCCGGCAGATCTGCCGGTCCGGCGTAGTGGGAACCGGGCCTATACGTTCGCCAAGTCAATTACTTCATTAGGTAGGTACGTTTTGAATATTTATGACAAATAGTAACAAGCCATACCAGTAATTCAATCTCTTCAATTTTAAAGCATGTTAGCATTGCCGCTTATACGGCCATTTGCTAAACCAAAACCTGGAAAGGACACGCAATACATAGGCCAACAGAACTAGCTCAGAGCCGGCAGCAAGCAAGGTTCCTCTTAAAACCAAGGCGAGTGTTGTGGTTCGCTTGTGAATTCCTCCTCCTTCTTTCCTCACAATCTCCAGGTCTCTTTCCTCAATCAGAACACAGTTTTGCACGTAAAGGGTTTATTCATTTAGAAGGAGGCAGGGTTTTACAATTGCCAGCCTCGGCAAACTACACATGGGTACTTGCTAGGTATAGAATTCTAACGTGGCGGGGAACTTCTCTCTACTCTCCACACGTATTAGTGAATTTAAACGCGGGATGTAACACACCAGAGGGGACAAAGATTCATTTTACTCACAAAGCAGGAGATGAGGTAGTCGTCAGACAGGCTACTGTGGGCTGGAGCCTTCTCGTGCACAACACACATTATAGAAACAATCACGAGTTTTTAGGTTCTCGAACAGCGCACTAGCGCAATCACTGTTGTCAAGCCCGCGACCAGCCGGGGAATGAATGCCGGGTGCCGTTCGGCACTGGGGCCACGGACCTCCGCGTGCGGAGAGGGGGGCGGAGAGGGGGCGGTACGGCGAGCTGTGCACTGGGGGTCAATTCACTAGCTCCTCGCAACAGGAATAAGGGGGTCTATTCTTTATCTTTTGTAACGTAACAAGCATTAAAGGAATAATATCTAAATGGGTTCCTTCATAACTAGTGTTAAGTACCTCATACAAGAGGCACCTCAAATGTCCCATGCAAACACGTAAAATGTCCCCCCACCTCACAAAATGTACTTGTACCAGCTCTTTTTTTTTGTATTACTACAAATGACATGTCACGTTGTCGCACATGGGACAAATATGAAGGGGGGACAAATATGAGGTGTAAGGTGGTTGGTTTATTGGACAACATTCATGTCATGTTATGTATGGGACAAATATGAAGGGGGGACAAATTTGAGGTGTGAGGTGGTTGGTTTATAGGACTACATTCATGTCATGTCACGTATGGGACAAATATGAGGTGAGGTGTGAGGTGATTGGTGTATTGGACTACATGTCATGTCACGTTGCCACGTATGGGACAAATATGAGGTGAGGTATGAGGTGGTTGGTGTATTGTATGACATTTTTGTATTAGAACCGTGAGGTGGTTGGGGTGAGCCATTCACATATATTGTGAATACCACACAAGCGTCCCAGCTGCTCACATTTTTTTTTATGATTTTTAAAAATTTAAATTGCTGTTAAGTGAATACCGCACAAGAGTACCAAATGCTCAATTTTTTTATATTTTTTTATTGTAAATTAGTGTTATGTGAATACTGCACAAGAGTCCCAACTGCTCAAAATTTTTTTTTTTCTAAATACTTTTTTTATTAAACTTTGTATTGTTTTAATTTTTTTATATTTTTTTATTGTAAATTAGTGTTATGTGAATACTGCACAAGAGTCCCAACTGCTCAAAATTTTTTTTTTTCTAAATACTTTTTTTATTAAACTTTGTATTGTTAAGTGGATACCGCAAAAGAGTACCAACTGATCCAAAAAAAAAAAAATTTTTTTTTTAATTTTTATTAAATTATTGTTAATAACAATACTTGGATGATTTATATAGCGGCGTTTTTGTGAAAAATCACCTCAAGGGCTCTGATTGTTATGTGAATACCGCACAAGAGTCCCAACAGCTCCAACCGGTTGAGGGAGTGTTGAGATGAGGTGGAGGGGGTTAGTGAGGGGGGATCAGAGGGGAGTGCAGGGGGAGGATCATTGGTGGTGGAGGGGGGGGGGAGAGGGTGGAAGGGGGTGAGAGATGGAGGGAGGGGGGGGGTGGGAGGGTAGGCCTTTTTTAAATATCCATTTTTCATATTATAAAAATAACAAACATGGGAGGCGGGTATAGGTACCGCCGCCCCAGGAGCCATTTATTATATAACCAACACCTCTGACATAGGTCACCCCAAGCGATTCGCTAAGAGAGTGGTTGAGGAAGTCCCTATGACTTCTTCGGCCTTACGCCTTGCACCACTGGAGGGATGGATTAATAAGCATCCCCAAAGATGACATAAGGTCTTAGGGGAATTCGTGTGGAGCTGATGTAAAAAAACACCTTCCTAAGTGAAAATATTTTGTAACACCTCACCTCAAATGAGGTGGGACACCTCAACACCTCATTTCGATATTTGAGTACCTCACACAAACTCATCCTGATGTCGTGTCCTACCCAACACTATTCATAGCAACAAACAGTTCGTGCCGGTGTACATTTTACAAATTGTATCACTATTGTACATGTACATACTCGTACGTACATTGTACAAATGAATAAAAGCAATACGTTCTGAAATTACAAAAAGGGTTTTGAACTGCATTTTGCAAGTAGCATTTCTTCTGAAAATAAGATCTCCTTCTGCTAACAGAAACACAAAGCGTCCTAAAAGCCTCATCTAGATTTTTAGTTGTTGACGTGGTCCAGCAATCCTACAAACCCATTCTTGGAAAGGCCACATCATCCTTAATATGGAACGATTTCTACAAATTTTGGAACGGAATTTGCAAAGAAACAACAAATTAAATTGTGCATTTGGTTCTATGAATAAATAGTCGTTCAATAAAAAATACATAAGTAACAGAAAAGTAGGCGGTGTCGGTACCAAACTGCGCGTATCGGCCTACACATTACACAACCCGAATTGCACAGTGAAAAATTGAGCAGTAAGCTCCTTGGCCCTTTTGCGAGAAATGGCCCATACTGAACGACTTGACCCGGGCGACTGAAGTGAATCAGGGTTCCATGTCAGTTCATCCTGCGACAATTCATCCGGCGACAGTTCATCCTGCGACAGTTCATCCTGCCGACAGTTCATCCTGCCGACAGATCATCCTGCCGACAATTCGTCCGGCAACAATTCATCCTGCCTGATCATTTAGAAGATTTTTTCTTTAAGTAAGTATGCAAAGAGGATATACGGCCGTACAACCTTACCTAACCTAAGCTAACCTAACCTAACCTAACCTAACCTGACCTAACCTAACCTAACCTAGCCGTGTTTGGTGACTAGATCTGAATAGCCAGGAAGATACGTTTTCCACATCTCCTTCCCCTCACCACTACTGTAGGGGCGTGTAAATAGACCCTGACACGAGGGAATGAATACCCTATGTAAAATTAACGAAAATTGAATTCTTCCCTATGTGACACAAAAAACAGTTGACCCAGCAATTCCAAAAACCAAAGTGAAAACAAACAAATACTCACTCAGAGAATGCAGCTCAGCCACGATGTCCACACAAAAAGACACTTCTTTTCAATAAAAATGTCAAGGCGATATTGCATAATCTTAACAGATGTTTCGCACAGCAAGGAAGTTTCAACCATGAAAAATTTGCATATTAATAATGCGTGCCAAAATCCAATCTTAGGTACAACAATAATTCACTCACTGGGTGAACCACTGGATAATGACTGACCAGTGACATCTGTTGGCCTTTCACTGACACTCCCGTCAGAAGCAATTGCCTGCCTCACAGAGGTAAGGAAATGCATGAATACACTGCATCTCAAGTCACATAGGTTAAATTCAATACAATACAAAAACCATAGATGGCGCCCTTATGGTCTTATAGCATAAATTATTAATTTAAAGAAATTAATGCCCAAATATATTTATGGCGCATATCCATATTCCCCGCCTTGGAAGTTCGTAGAGCTTACAAAAGAAAGAGTATAAAAATACAAATGAAACAAGAAATGAAATAGAAATAAAGTGACTATTCACCGGTAATATTCAGGAATGACACGCATTGGAAATTCGCAGAATCTCATAAAATAAAGAAAAATAACTAAAAATACAATGTAATAAAGTTCAATTGACCAAGATAACGGATATTAAGTAATGCCATGTCTGGGTCAGAGATCATTGAAACAATGACTAAAAACAAAAAATAAATAAATAAAAATAAACAAAAATAGATAAAATATAAAATTATTGCGTTGGAATGGGATATAATTTGACAACCGGACGTTTAAAAGAACCAAATCTTGTCTTTACCGTCGCAACGCGAACAATTTTATCCATTCCGGGATGGATTTCAGTTATCACGCCTAAAGGCCAATTTAACGGAGGGGAATCTTCTTGTCCCACTAGTACGACAGTTCCGATATCAATCGGATGATCAGAAGTAGTCCACTTCTGCCTGACTTGCAAGGTGTGCAGATACTCTGAACTCCACTTCTTCCAGAAGGACTGAACCATGCTGTCTAATAATTGCTTACGCTGAGTCAAATTGATTTTACCGTCTGCCAGGACAGAAGCAGGCAAGTACTGCAATGGTGTCGACATTAAAAAATGCGCAGGCGTAAGGACTTCTGGATAAGGGTCAGAAGACATAACTGTAAGTGGACGCGAATTCATTATGCACTCAATTTGAACTAGCACAGTCTGTAACTCCTCATAGGTGAGAAGCTGAGTTCCAATCACACGGTACAAGTGTGTCTTCATGCTCTTTATGTTCGACTCCCATATACCCCCAAAATGAGGCGCGCGTGGTGGAATCATTTTCCACTCTATACGACGCTTAGCGAGTTCGCGCTTTAATGAGGGCTCATATTCAGATTCAACCAAAAACTTGTAGAGGTCATCTAATTGTGCCTTCGCACCCACAAAATTAGTACCATTATCTGAATACAAGCATGTTACCGGGCCACGCCGAGAAATAAAACGGCTGAAAGCAGCCAGGAAAGCATTTGAAGTTAAGTCAGAGACCAACTCAATATGAATAGCATTGGTCACAAGGCATACGAATAGACAAATATATGCCTTTTGAGAATGTTGTCCTCTCCGACGAGTCAGCGTAATACGGAGGGGACCTGCGTAATCTACACCAGTATGTACGAAGGCCTTTGCTTCTGCAACACGATATGACAGTAAATCTGCCATCTTTGGTGTAGGATGCGATGGATTTAAGCGGAAGCAACAATTGCATTTCCGCACCATCGCCCTAATAACAGTCCTAGCATCTAATATCCAATAGCGTTGACGTAAGATAGACATAAGAAGTCCTGGGCCTGTATGACAGTTCACGACATGAAAGTGAGCGATGATCAGATCGACAACACAGTCATGTTTGGGAAGTAAAACCGGATGTTTAACCTCAAAAGGTAAATCCGATTTAGAAAGCCGCCCCCCAATACGTAACAGATTATCTCCATCAAGAAATAGAGATAAACTCTGAAGTCTTTTGGAATGAAATTTGCCTTTCTGGAGTGCAGCAATATCTCCTGCAAAATGAATACTCTGCACAGCACGAATCACAGCCTTTTCAGCAGTCATAAGATTATTGACCGTTCCAGAGGAAAGTGATATCTTTTTTATGAATCGGAGGACATAAGCAACAATCCTTAGTAGTTTATCCCAAGTGGATATACGCTGAGCCAGTTCACTCAGGACCGATTTTTCACCCTGAAATGTTGCAATGAGCACATTAGCCTTGTGTTCAGGCATTTCACCAGTATTGGTAGGGTGAAACGGTTTTAATGGCCATTCCAAAGGTGGGCTGCGAATCCATGATGGGCCGTTCCACCATAAATCATGTGAAACGAGTTGGGAAGGAAGCATGCCACGAGAAAGGCAGTCGCTCGGGTTTTCACTACCAGCAACATGGTAAAAGTTCTCTGGAGACAAATTTTCTTGGCACTGAGCTACGCGATTACTAACAAACACCGACCAGCGATGCGGTGAAGAATGTATCCAAGAGAGCGCAACGGTAGAATCGGAAAACGCATATGTTCCTGCAATAGGAAGACGCTCAGAATAATTATCTTGAACCGTCCGTATTAATTTGGACATCAATACTGCGGCACAGAGCTCCAAACGAGCGAGGGTCGTCACTTTGGTGGGAGAAACCTTTGATTTTGCGCACAACAATCTCACTGTAATTTTTCCAAACAGATCAGTGGTGTGCAAATAAATCACACAGCCGTAACCATTCATGCTTGCATCGCAGAAAGCAACAACGAGCACCGTACTGTCTTTCAGGACACCAACATGGCGAGGGATTTTTATCATTGAAATTAGAGGAAATTCCTGTGTAAGCGCCGAAAACCGACGAATAACGCTATCAGGGGGTGTATCATCCCAATCAATGTTGCACAGCCATAGCTCTTTGATAAGTAATTTAGCGTACAGAATGACAGGGGCGACCAAGCCGAGGACATCAAATAAGCGGGCGACTATGGAGAGTATGCTCCGCTTTGTGCACTTCTCCTGAACATAAGATGTCGTAAAGAAGAAGCTGTCATCAGCTGGTTCCCACGAAAGGCCCAACACCTTAGAGGTATTGTTAGAACCAACAGTGAAGTCCACTGGGCTGCGGTGAGAATCCGGGAGGTTCTCAAGTACAACTTGAGAATTACTAGTCCATTTTACTAAATCAAAGGCACCGGACTTAAGCAACGAGATTAATTCTCGAGAAAGACGTATGGCGCTGGGCTCATCTGCAATAGAATAGACCAGGTCGTCCATATACAGCTTGGACTCTGCCACTTTGGCAGCGTCCGGGTAATGTGGTCTCATATCCTGGGCCAACTGGCGAACCGTCCGCATTGCTAAGTATGGACTTGCCGTCAAGCCGAAAGGAACTCGATTGAACTGAAAAGTTCATATGAGACCATTATTTGAGAATCGAAATAAGATCCTCAGGTATCTGCGATGCTTGCTAGGAACTTCAATCTATAAATACATTTGCTTTATATCCGCAGTCATAGCGATGGGAAAAAGACGAAAGTCAAGCAAAAGCAGAAACAAATCGGCTTGCAAATTGGGACCAGTATGAATAATGTCATTCAGTGACAGCCCTGTGTGTGTTTTAGCACTAGCATCGAGCACAATACGAGGCATTGGTTTGTCTGGACGAGTGACAGCATGATGTGGGATGTAATATCCATCTTCTGTGATATCAGACTCTGAGACTTCTGATAGGTAATTATTTTCAATATATTCACTGATAACCTTGTTATAATTCTCCTGCAAAGCAGGGGAATGTTTAAATTTTCGCTCCAATGCCAAAAATCGGCGTTGGGCTGGAGTACGAGAATTACCCAATTGTCTTGGATCTTTACAGAAAGGTAAAGCAACAGAATATCTACCATCATCAGTGCGAGAAATTGATGAAGTAAAGAGATTCTCACATTCTGTCTCCTCCGGACTTAGAAATTTCATATTAGGTATCTCTTCTAACAGCCAAAATTTTTGCACTAAATCATTCAGTGCGAGTGCCGAAAATGATGTGTTTGTGTTGAGCACATTATTGGGGTAATCACCCATCAACACGAAACCGAAAGCGGTCGATAACGCGGGGGGTGCACTAGTACCCGATTCAACCCTGTTCCCTAAATAAATATATGGGAACAGTTGCGCACCGATGACGACATCCACGTATCCAGGAATATTCCACGTTAAGTCTGCGAGAGGTATGCCCTCTAAGTACCTCATGTCACCCTTGGCTATATAGTGATTAGGTAATTGGTCGGTGATACTGTCAACGACAAGCGCATGTATATTATATTTATTCTCTGGGTATACGCGAGACTCAATATCCAAATACACGTAACCGAAAATTGGTCGAGACGTTGATCCAATTCCTTTGACAAACGAATTACTCAAAGGAATTATTGGTAAATTCAGCGTCTTACAACAATCTACCGTAATCAAATTATTTTGAGAGCCATTATCAATTAGGCACCGAACAATAACTTTATTTCCGTTTTTAAGCTTCGCGTATACTTGTGCGGTCGAAAGTAAAATAGAAGAGTTCGGTGTTACTTTGGCACAAAGCGAACACGAAGGATTGACATTTGCAGTCCCCTCCACTTGCTTATCACCAATGCCAGTTCCATTGATGCTGGATGACACTGGAGGGGGGACTGACGGTTCTTCACTGGTAGGTACTTGCGACGTATGTACATGAGTATTGGTTTTCATATTATTCACACTGCCGAAATGTAAGAATGTATGATGACGTTTATTGCACAAATCACAAACTAACCCCGATTTGCATGACTTGAATGTATGTGAACCACTAAGGCAATTTACACAGGCATTTTTCGATTTTATAAATTCAAATCGAGCCTGTGGGGAACTCATACATTTAAACTTTGAGCAAACGTTGACTAAATGATCAGTTTTGTTACACAGAATACATCCTTTCGGCGGAGCTGGGAAGCGCGGAATATTCGCATTACTCGCGACGAACGATTTAGTATTATTTGATCGGGAGGACGAAATGGGATGCGTTTTATTTACGACACCATGCGAGTTACTCGTTCGTTCTAAAATCTTTACTTGATCTTGTACAAACGAAACTAACTCATTATAAGAAGGAATTTCTTTATTACGAACTGTCAGCTCAAAGTTCTGAGCCGTCTGTGAATCAATTTTTCTTACCGCGCAGTGAAACAAAATAAAATCAGTTAAATCTTCAATACCTAACTGCTTTAATGCCGACACTGACGAAGAATATCTTTCAATGAAAGAATTGAGACTGGCAGATGTATTCGTGCAGTTTTTCGCATCGAGAATATTATTTAAATAATGTGTTCCTAGTGTACGTTTATCTTGATATTTTTTAACTAAACTCTCCCAAATGATCTGATATGTATCACCCGAAGGCACAATGCCTGCGGTTATGTTCAAAGCACCGTGTGTGAGTTTTCCGACTAAGTACTGCACACGCTGCGAGTCAGTTAGCTGTCTATTATTATGGATATTGGCTTTAAATGACTCAAAAAATTTCGACCAGCTTTCATTCTTACCATCGAAGGTTGGAAGATCTATTGCAGGAAGATTAATCATACACGGCTCCCGCGACTTATTTTGTGACGTCAGTGATTCTCTTACAGAAGTTTTCATATTCGATCTAGTTCGTTTGACCTTCAAAAAAAGATCATCAAAGCATTTAAAGCTTGAAAATCTGGTTTAAATTCTGGATTTAAAGTTAACTGACGATCATTGATGCTATCTATAATATTTTCAAATTGACTTCGCATTTGATCAATCATCTCTGACTGAGCCATAAACACTTCGTTATTTCTTGACTCAAAATTAGATATATTATTTGTTGCATTATACAGATCGTTCATACGAAAAAAAAGATTTTCCTTTTTTGCGGTTAAAAGAATAAGCGATCTGTCTTGAGCCTCATCAAAACCCTCCTCCGTAATTCTTGGCATTTTTTATATATGCGAAAAGATTACCACAAAATTTTACAATAATGTTACAATGTTAATAATTAATTAATAATAATGTTGCGAATAATTATCCAAAATTACGACAATTCTGCGAACAATGTTAACAATTAATTAATAATAATAATGTTGCGAATAATTATCCAAAATTACGATAATTCTGCGAACATCCAAATATGTCATCCAAAAGCAAAAAACAAGACCAGCTATAGTTCTCAAAAAATGAGAGGTACTTCAAATTTACCAAAAAAAATACGTAAATTCGAACATCCATGTAATATCAGCTATAATCTCGAATTGAATGAATAATCCAGGCTACGAAGGACCATTAAATATGTAGGGGCGTGTAAATAGCCCCTGACACGAGGGAATGAATACCCTATGTAAAATTAATGAAAATTGAATTCTTCCCTATGTGACACAAAAAACAGTTGACCCAGCAATTCCAAAAACCAAAGTGAAAACAAACAAATACTCACTCAGAGAATGCAGCTCAGCCACGATGTCCACACAAAAAGACACTTCTTTTCAATAAAAATGTCAAGGCAATATTGCATAATCTTAACAGATGTTTCGCACAGCAAGGAAGTTTCAACCATGAAAAATTTGCATATTAATAATGCGTGCCAAAATCTAATCTTAGGTACAACAATAATTCACTCACTGGGTGAACCACTGGATAATGACTGACCAGTGACATCTGTTGGCCTTTCACTGACACTCCCGTCAGAAGCAATTGCCTGCCTCACAGAGGTAAGGAAATGCATGAATACACTGCATCTCAAGTCACATAGGTTAAATTCAATACAATACAAAAACCATAGATGGCGCCCTTATGGTCTTATAGCATAAATTATTAATTTAAAGAAATTAATGCCCAAATATATTTATGGCGCATATCCAACTACCTTCAGCATCACACCATACAGGGGATGCCATTGGCACTCACTGGCTCGAGACGGTTGGGACTCTTGTGTTTTTTTTTTAAATCCGTTAATTCACCCTAAAAAGATGGTGTTAATTTCAGATAAAAAAGTTATATTAGATGCAAGTAGGAATCTTTACCGTTCTTTGCTAAGCCGACTGCACGTATAAGTATGTCGTATTTTGATATTCACGCATGCTTCTTCGGAGAGTCGAAATTATTGTTAGTAAAATATTTTTACAGCGGATTTCCACTCAAGATGCCTTCAGATATAAGTATATCGATTTTGGTTGTACGGCAGTATATCCTCTTTGCATACTTACTTAAAAAAAATCTTCTAAATGATCAGGCAGGATGAATTGTCGCCGGATGAATTGTCGGCGGGAAGAACTGTCGGCAGGATGAACTGTCAGCAGGATGAACTGTCGGCCGGATGAACTGTCGCAGGATGAACTGTCGCCGGATGAATTGTCGCAGGACGAATTGTCGGGTCACCGTGAATCAGTTACAGGGATACGAAATTGAGCGGCACACAATTTACGTAGGGGCACGATTCGTCCGCATTTAATAGATATCGTTTTTTCTCACATATTCAAATAAAATAAAAAAACTTTCACATCCTACTCTTTCCCTCATCCATATTTTTACATCAAATCGCTTGGTACTTACCTTATTGGTTGCTTGCAACCGGCTTAAAGCTAGTATATTATAAAAAACTTTCACCTCCTACTCTTTCCCTCATCCATATTCTAACATCAAATCACTTGGTACTTACCTTATTGGTTGCTTGCAACCGGCTTAAAGCTAGTATATCGTCGCCTTAGTTCGTATTTGTCCAACAGACCATTAGAAAATTTTAGACGAGAGAAAGGTTTTCTTTCATTATTTCAATGAAACATTATGATAGGTGTAAGATAAAGCATTTTCCGTAAAAGTAAAGGTTTGATTAGTTTAAATAATTCTTAGTTAAGTGATTAACTATCATTTTTTATACCTTATTTTTTAGTTTAAAGTGGAGATTGAACAAAAACTAAAATGGTCTGTTGGACAAATAAGAACTGAGGCGACGATATTATAAAAAACTTTCACCTCCTACTCTTTCCCTCATCCATATTCTAACATCAAATCGCTTGGTACTTACCTTAATGGTTGCTTGCAACCGGCTTAAAGCTAGTATATTATAAAATAACAATTATATTTAAGATCATTATTCCCAACGAGCTTAATCAAATTTAGGTTGGGAAAGATAACATCGTACAATTAAGAGAAAATTATTTTTACAGAAAAAGCCGAATTTAAAAGGGAGTTCAATGCATAGTGTGTATAGATTTTTGAACGGAATAGAAAGACACAGTTAATTGAAAAATATTTCATAAATACATAAAGAATGATATATAAAAGTAAAAATTTGAACAAAGGAAATTATATTCGTTCTTTGTTTTTGGGGTGTTATGCCGTGTTGCGCTACCTCCTTCTTTAGCCAAGGTTTCGGACAGCGTTGCAGTGTCCATCATCACGGCAGATCCGGCAGATCCGGTTAATGTGACAAATAACGAAAATACTTTTGGCCGTGAAAATCTAAAAACGTATACAAAGGAAATTGTGTTTCTGGTTAATGGACCTGCTTAATAAATGGTATTTTGTTTGTTATACATTTGCTGCCTCGAATGGGGTACCACAGGGATCTCATTTGGGCCCGATATTATTTTGCTTATTCATAAATGATATAGTTAATATTTTTTGTAATGTCAAAGTCCTATTATTTGCTGATGATCTGAAGATTTACAGAACAATTAGAAACGATGACGATCGCACCATTCTGCAGTCAAACCTGAACAAACTGTGCGCGTGTTGTTCTGTCAATGATTTACAACTAAATATTGGTAAATGCCAGATTATTAGCTTTTACAAAGGTAAAAATCCTTTTAACTTTTCTTATGATTTGAATGGTGTTAATCTTCTTCGTGTATCGCAGATTCGTGATCTTGGTGTTATATTCCACGAGAGTCTACAGTTCAATGTACACATCGATAAAATAACAAGCGATGCAATGAGAATACTAGGTTTTATCTTGAGAATGGGGCAAATTTTAAAAGTATGTTAACATTAAAACATCTGTATTGCTCACTAGTACGAAGCAGATTAGAAAACAATTCCTCTGTATGGTCACCATACTACAATGTTCATTCTCAATCATTCGAAAAGGTACAAAACAAATTTCTTCGGTACATCAATTTTAAAATGAAAATTCCAATCGAATTTATAAATTATAATTACTTACGCGCTGAAACCAGACTTCTTAAATTATCAGATAGAAGAGTGTTAATTGATTTATTATTTTTATACAAAATTATAAAATCTTTAATTGACAGCCCGAACTAATTTGCATTAGCATACCCGCTAGACAAACTCGTAGTAAAGATATTTTTAAATGCAACAATAAACTCAACACTAATTACTCTATATACTTACCAATTCCAAGAATCCATAAACTTGCGAAAAAATACTGCGAATCTATAGATATATTTAGAATTGACAAAATTGAATGTTTCAAAAATTAACTTTTATTATTTTTTTTGTTTTTCTCATAAAATATTTTCTCATCTAAACCTCACCAGTAAAATGTATACTTACTTTATAATATTTTTGCAGTTCTATTTACACTTTGTTCTATGTCAGGTCTTATTATTATTGTTAATAATATGTATAAATATTTAAAGCTGAATTGTTTTAGTTTTTTGTAAGTACAACTTGTACTATTTCATTTCATTTCTTTTTTATGTTGTAATATTCTTTACCTAACGAGTCGATTGCATTCATATTTATTCTGTTTTATTGTTTATGTAATACAGGTTCCACGACAGTTCATCCTGCGACAATTCATCCGGCGACAGTTCATCCTGCGACAGTTCATCCGGCCGACAGTTCATCCTGCCGACAGTTCATCCTGCCGACAGTTCATCCCGCCGACAATTCATCCTGACAATTCAACCTAACTTAACCTAACCTAACCTAACCTAACCTAACCTAACCTAACCTAACCTAAACTAACCTAACCTAACCTAACCTAACCTAACCTAATCTAACCTAACCTATAAGTATAACCTCTAAGTATAAGTATGTCGTATTTTGTAATTCACGCATGCTTCTTCGGAGAGTCGAAATTATTGTTATTAAAAATATTTTTACAGCGGATTTCCACTCAAGATGCCTTCAGATATAAGTATATCGATTTTGGTTGTACGGCCGTATATCCTCTTTGCTTACTTACTTAATAAAAATCTTCTAAATGATCAGGCAGGATGAATTGTCGCCGGATGAACTGTCGGCAGGATGAACTGTCGGCCGGATGAACTGTCGCAGGATGAACTGTCGCCGGATGAATTGTCGCAGGACGAATTGTCGGGTCACCGTAATACATGTAATTAATATTGTTAATTATATATTTGCTTATTTTCTTGTAAAAGCCCACTAGGGCGTTAATAAAATATAAAATAAAAAAATAAAATAAAAATAAGTTCATTGTATGGATACAAAATTTAACAGCATTATAAGGAACTCCAGTAAAAAATATTATGGCTTTAAAAATATGTTCATACAGACCAATGACCAATGAATGCGACAATTCATCCGGCGACAGTTCATCCTGCGGCAGTTCATCCGGCCGACAGTTCATCCTGCCGACAGTTCATCCTGCCGACAGTTCATCCCGCCGACAATTCATCCTGACAATTCAACCTAACTTAACCTAACCTAACCTAACCTAACCTAACCTAACCTAACCTAAACTAACCTAACCTAACCTAACCTAACCTAACCTAATCTAACCTAACCTATAAGTATAACCTCTAAGTATAAGTATGTCGTATTTTGTAATTCACGCATGCTTCTTCGGAGAGTCGAAATTATTGTTATTAAAAATATTTTTACAGCGGATTTCCACTCAAGATGCCTTCAGATATAAGTATATCGATTTTGGTTGTACGGCCGTATATCCTCTTTGCTTACTTACTTAATAAAAATCTTCTAAATGATCAGGCAGGATGAATTGTCGCCGGATGAACTGTCGGCAGGATGAACTGTCGGCCGGATGAACTGTCGCAGGATGAACTGTCGCCGGATGAATTGTCGCAGGACGAATTGTCGGGTCACCGTAATACATGTAATTAATATTGTTAATTATATATTTGCTTATTTTCTTGTAAAAGCCCACTAGGGCGTTAATAAAATATAAAATAAAAAAATAAAATAAAAATAAGTTCATTGTATGGATACAAAATTTAACAGCATTATAAGGAACTCCAGTAAAAAATATTATGGCTTTAAAAATATGTTCATACAGACCAATGACCAATGAATGCGACAATTCATCCGGCGACAGTTCATCCTGCGGCAGTTCATCCGGCCGACAGTTCATCCTGCCGACAGTTCATCCTGCCGACAGTTCATCCCGCCGACAATTCATCCTGACAATTCAACCTAACTTAACCTAACCTAACCTAACCTAACCTAACCTAACCTAACCTAAACTAACCTAACCTAACCTAACCTAACCTAACCTAATCTAACCTAACCTATAAGTATAACCTCTAAGTATAAGTATGTCGTATTTTGTAATTCACGCATGCTTCTTCGGAGAGTCGAAATTATTGTTATTAAAAATATTTTTACAGCGGATTTCCACTCAAGATGCCTTCAGATATAAGTATATCGATTTTGGTTGTACGGCCGTATATCCTCTTTGCTTACTTACTTAATAAAAATCTTCTAAATGATCAGGCAGGATGAATTGTCGCCGGATGAACTGTCGGCAGGATGAACTGTCGGCCGGATGAACTGTCGCAGGATGAACTGTCGCCGGATGAATTGTCGCAGGACGAATTGTCGGGTCACCGTAATACATGTAATTAATATTGTTAATTATATATTTGCTTATTTTCTTGTAAAAGCCCACTAGGGCGTTAATAAAATATAAAATAAAAAAATAAAATAAAAATAAGTTCATTGTATGGATACAAAATTTAACAGCATTATAAGGAACTCCAGTAAAAAATATTATGGCTTTAAAAAATATGTTCATACAGACCAATGAACGTTGATTCTGAATATATAAGTTTTATTTCATAATATTTAACGTAGAGTTCTTAAAAAATAATTAAAAAGTGCATTTTTAAACCCCTCGTCAAAACACACTGTAAAATTGGTATTACTGAATGGTTAGTGCTGATGTCACGCGTCACCAGTCATTGTATTGAAATCTTTGATTATGTAAGTATGACACAAGCCATCAGTATTAACAACATTTCATGTTATACGTTATTTCATACTATTTATAGAGATTTAGTTGTTGTGTTTATTGAAACAATATTTAAGCCTAAATATTTCAGTATCAAAAATAGAGGTATCTCAATTAGTTTATGTATATTATTTAAAATATTGAAAAACTTTAAACTGTACGAAAAAAATGTATAATATGCTACATCATAATGCCTAGAGACGGGCAAAGCGGCTCAGTTGAACGAGAATGAAAATATCCGGTTCAGTGAATCGGCTTAATTGAACGACGCTATGGACACACTTGCTCATTAAAAGCCAAAGAGCATGCTACCTAGTAGCAATTGCTACCCGCTCACTCGTTCGAAAAGATCCGCGAACCGCGAGCAAGTGTGTCCGTAGCTTTGAAGATCGGTCTTAAGGAATCGGATCTCACGGATCCATATAAAGATCCGGGTCACTGAGCCGACTCGTTCGCGAACGACTCACTTCTCTACGAAATTCGAATTCAAAATGACCGTTGTCGATCAGCTGGTAGACGCTGTATCGCCTGTATCTTATTTGCCTAAAAATTTTGCAGTGTGCAGGTGATGCTCCGTTTGAGGTAGTATTGATTTTAAAAGCTAAAAAAATAATAATTTCAACCAATTTCTATACCACTCTCCCGTTATAATATTGAAAAATATAGTAACATAATAAATATAATATAATAAATAAATAATTCCACCTAAATTATGTTTTAACTTATCTAAATAATACCATACTCTCTTCCGTATAACTGTCATACAAAATGAACATCTGTTGAAAAACTTTTCAGGAGTGATGCCGTCACACGATTCGTTATACGTGCGGTGTTTTTCGGGGGATCTTGAAAAATTAAAACTTTGAAAATTATTTTATCTATTAAAACAAACTAAAAATACAGTTATTTAAGTCAGAAGGTTTTAAGTTTAAAAAAATTTTAAAAAAATGGACTGGAGTTCTCTATTGAAAATAAAATCCAAGATACACTGAACATTTCGACGAATTTTTTTAGAGTGCATACTGACAATAACTGTAGACAATAAATGTATGCATAACATACGGGACTCCCTACAAGTACAAGAATATTGATTAAGCCAAATATGTTCGAAGTAGGTGAAAAAAATAATTCCTTACCTGCCGTGGCCGAATTTATAATTTAAACGATTATTTCAAGTCTTAATTTATTTATCATAAGCATAAAATGTAAAAATTCTCACCTGGCTCACTGGTCACAATGGCAAGAGATAAAATTGTCAAAACGATTAGAATACGAAAATAAATTACAAAACCCATTTTATGACGAAAATTCAGTGTTTGTGTTTGTTTTACTGACGAGCAACGTTGACCGAAACGAACTGTAAATTAGTTGGGTGATGAAGATGCATCACGCGAACTGCCATAAATATATCAGTCGACATTGCTTATTACACGTATCTATAATCCATAGACTTAAGGCGACGTAATTTAGGCGCCGAAAAGAGAGGGTTCAATCTATCCTCCTCCCTTTCCAAAATGTGGTTGCCAAAATCAAAATAATTTATTTTTTTTACATGCGCTCCACGCAGGAGGCCCTGAGGAAAATAATTTCCCTCAGGCCCTATATCATCTTTGGGGATGCTGTGTAGAGGGTTTTTATTAAGGAAAGGAAGGAGAAGAGAGTTTTGGGAAGGAAAAGGGTTTAAGGGGTGGGTAGGAATCTGGGGTTCAGTGTATCCTGGTCATCGGCCTCCAAGACCTAAACAAACCTCACTCCATGAACCCGGGCACCCCTGCTAAATCACCAAACGTAGCGAACCACTTGGGTTAACCTATGGCAGAGGTGTTGGTTATCCAATAAAGGTTCCCGGGGTGGCGGTATCCATTCCCGCCTTCCAAATATGATTTAATCATCTTAAGTGCTTCTTAACATTATTTCTCCGTATTAAAATTTCAAAAAGGCCTTTCCATGTAAAAAAAGTTACAATATTCCCTACCTTCAAAGATGGACGATAAGATACCCAACATTATTTCATCAACAACGCAACATTGATAGCTCTTTTGGTTACAACGTTATTCCGGGCCTGAATTTTAAAATGCAGTATGTAGGAAAAACATGGCAAATGTAAAAACTCTATTAACAGAGGACTAAATGCGGTAGATGCTAGTAAAAAGTTCTCAAAAGAAGCAAGGCTAGCGGTTGACAATGGAGTTCTGATACCTACGCTATTGAAGTGAGGTAAGAAACTGATAAAGAAATGATGAAAGTAGACTAAATGCTGTAGTTAATGTGTTGTAAAATCATGAGGATTTTATAGTTTATAATAATTGTGGAGATCTGGAAAGAATCCAAGATTGGTGTAAGCGCACCTAGTGATTAAGAACATAACCCTTAGAAAATAACATGGATTTGATTTTCACAAAAATTTGATTTTTAAGAACATAAATGAAACTGATTATATTTTACCCTTACATCTGACCTTCAAACTATGTCAATTTTGTAGATTTGGAATAAACTCTTCGTAAAGCCCAGGCAACGCTGGAGACTTCATCTAAAATATTTATGCACGCGTTAGTCCAAACAATGTTTCAAAGACCCAATTTTGTCTGATTACGTCTAAAAGGGATCGAAATGAAAATCTAGTATCTTTCAACGCAAGCAATCTTCGGAACAGGCCCTCCATAGATATGCTTGAAGTAACCCTAAGTTACCAGCTCAGATGTGGGGGCACCATCGAAGTCAGAGTAAAGTTAGCCTCCCAAAAACTGGGCGTACTGTACAGGGCCCGCAAATACTTTAATAGTACCTACACAACTGCTAACCCTATTCAAATCACAAGAGCGCCCCACGGTTGAATTTGGCAGTCAGTCTGGAGCTCCAAAATACCTGAAAAATACCCTCGACTCTGTGCAGAAACGGGCGGTCCGTTTGATAGATTCTCCCAACTTAACAGTACTTTACAGTACGTATTTTATTAAAATTAAATAGTCATAAATACATTGGGAATTCATATGTCAAATATTGGTTTATAAATGTGTAAATTCTAATTATGCAATTGTAAATGTTCTCTAAAATGGCTGGAAAGAATATACTACTTGTGATCTCACTAAAGAAACCACTCATTCACTCTGAATGCAATTATTAATGTTCTCCAAAATGACCTTAAAAAAAAATCACATCTTTGCGATTCTTTCAAAGTCATAAAGAAACCATCCCTTCGTTCAGAATACAATTTTAATGTTCTCAAAAGTTGTCTTGACAGAAGCAAATTCCTGTGAAATCTTGAACGAAACCATTCCCTTGTTAAGAATATTATGAACTAAATATACAATTTGGCTGTCCTGAAACGGGTATCCTTCTCAGTTGGTCAGACAAAGTATCATTTTGTAATGTATTGTAATATATATGCATGTATAAATAAATAAAATTAACAGAAGGATTGCAATCTTTAGAGCACAGGCGTCGGATGGAATGCTATCCTTAATCTACCGGTATTATAATGGAAGATGCTCCGGGAAACTAGCGTCCTTGATCCCTTCGGCACCGGTGCATAGTCGAGAAACAGGCCAAATGGGTGCACAACATTTGTACACGGTTGACATTTGTCACATAAAAACGGGTCGCTTCTTCGACTCGTTCTTGTGTTCAACAGCTCGACTGTGGAATGATTTGCCGGCCTCTGTGTTTCTTCCTTCCTACAATATGAATCTCTTCAAGATCAATGTTCATTCCTTCCTCTCCTCAAAAAGACCCTTCACATGGCATCTCAGATGACATAGGCCCTGAGGGAAATTATTTTCCTCAGGGCCTCCTGTGTGGAGTTAATCTAAAAAGAAAATTATTAATATATATTTCATTAATATTAATTTATATTTCATAATATATTTGCGCTCTGATGATGGACACTGTAAGCTATCCGGAACGCTGATTAAAGAATGAGGAAGGGCCTCGCGGCAAAATAACATAAAACTAATCATCTTAAAATCTCAAATCTGTGCAGCGCAGTACTATGAGGAGATTTTAAAATTATTGTTTTTACTTCTTCAAACTTCGCAAATTTATTTTGTGGCATCATTTTTCATATAATGAATAACTTATTACTTTGTATAAAACCACTATATTTAAAACAATATCAACATGTTTCGACAACAATGTTGTCTTCATCAGGATATGTTACTATGATAAATGAAAAACAAGTATAGACAAATTAAAATAAATTATAATAATTATTATTATTATTGTTTTTACATTAAGATAACTTGGAGAATGCTGTGTGGAATGTACTTTTTAGGAAATGAAGGAGAGGCTGTTCTGAGGAAAAAAAAGGAATGAGGAGTGAGTAGGAATCTAAGGGTCGGTCGGTGTTATCAGGAGTGACGTATGAATCCGTCCCTTCAACTGCGGTGCTAGTCATTGGTTTATGGAGAGAATTCGATTAGACACTACTGGAGAAGGTCTCCCTCATCCGGTCTCTTCCGAACGGCCCACCACAAGGTCGATGACACACGTATCAAGATCTGGACAAATCTCACCCTATGAACCCGGGCACCCCTAAGCTTGTCAACAAATGTAGTGAAGATCCTTTTATTGCAAAGAAAAACTTTAATGTCCCTGATCCAAACCAGGCCTTAGGCGTCGCACTCCGTGGACTACGATCCATCATTTTTAGTTATACATTTTAACAAACACCGTCTAAGTTTATTACCTATACTAACTTTCTTTTTTTATAAATAGACTTTTACGACAAAATATTGTCTTTGTTCAATTGATATTTGACAACCACTTAACTTTTTGTGTAATAATCAGAATATCAGCAAAGTTCAAGCTGCCCCACACGTTATGATTATTTTTGGTTTATTTTTTATTTATTAGGGATAATATATTACAAAATTATTACATCAAATTTATAATACATTACTCCCAATGAGTTTAATAAAACTCATTTCGGGAAGGACAACATTATACATCTAAAGGAAAATTATTTTTACATAAGAACACGGAAATCAATGAACATTACATAGATTTTTAAATGGACTAGACACACTTGATACAGGTAATTGAAGAATATACAAAAGTTACAAAGGAAGACAGCTAAATTCGTCACTAGTTAATAAAGTTGCTGAGAAAATATCCTTTAAGAGCCTTTGCCAATATTTTTTTGTTTGATTCTGGTAGTTTTAGGACATTAGGTAATGCGTTGTATTGCGTATGTGCGATGTATTGTAAGGAGTTAATGCCAAATTTTGTTGTGTGAGTAGATGATTTGATTGTGTATTTGTAGTGTAAGTAGTGTAAGTAGTGTATTTGATTTTGTGATCGTGTTTTGTTCTGGTGTATATCGGAATTAAAGGCTGGTTTAGTGTTGGTGTGTGAGGAGTGTTGAATTATTTGCAGGATGGCAGTGGTGATGCTATATTTTGGCAGAATGGTAAAGGGAAGAATTTGTGTCAGTGAGTATATGTCTGACATGTGTATCCCATGGTAGATGGTATATATTTCTTATGGCTCTATTTTGGATTACTTGTATTTCGGATATTTGTTTCTTATATGAATATCGCACAGGAATCACAACTGCTGGAGTTTCTTACTGTCTGTAGGACTGTGGCGTCCACAACTATTTGTATGACTGGAGAGAGTAAGAAATGAAAGAGATGGGAAAGAATAAGCTTTGTAAATATGTAGGTACCTGGCTATACAGAAATGATAATTAAACACGGCTAAAGCCATTTCAAGCAACGTTATAATATGGATATTATAAACTCAAAATAGTGCATTGCCATAAAAATTAAGGACTGATTATGACAAAAATACACTGCAATTTTTTTTTAAATCTAAGCTTACCCTTCAACAGTTTTAGTTTTTCAAGAAATTTATAAAAATTGGAATCCTATCATAGAGTATTTGAGGCAGTTGCTACCGATTCTACCATATTCACCGATATACTCGAAATAGCATGTGGATTGGGGGGATTTACGCAAATTATTGGCAATAAGGTTAAATTGTTATCGCACGATAAAAGTTGCCGAACCAACTGCTGATTACGAATAAAAATTAACTATATTATCTTTTCGTATATTATTTGTATCATTTCTACTATCCAATAATAAGATTAGGTTCACAAAATATGGAATGAGAAAAAAGCAGAGAAGGATGGTTTCTGCACATTCTAAGAGAAGAAGAGAAGATACAGTTGGTTTAGGGAAAACACGGTGAACCTACTTAAACAAAATATTACTTGTGTCCCCGAAGAAATGCGCACAGAGGACGCCGCCGAATAACAAAAGTATAAAATATGTTTTCATTCAAATGCATCAAGGAAAAAACTACTTGCCTATATACTGTATATATTTAGTTATTTTATTTTATTTTATTAGGAACATTTAAAATATCATTACGTGCTGTTTCGATAGCTGATTGGAAGCCTGTTACTTTCTTTCGCGGAGTTCGGAATCTCCACCTATCACTGTTGGAATGGAAAAAGGGATGAAGGGGAAAAAATGGGATGTCCACCGAAAACAAGATGAAATCCTACCTTGCTGATGACTTCCTGGGTCCCACACTTCATGCACTCAAGATAACTCGCGGTTGAAAGCATATATTTTGCGCGGATCCGGGTTTTGACTATAAGCGACGAGACACCAAAGTATTTGGGCTGCTGTCCGCGCGGTGTTGAAATTGTACTGATTTCACGGTTAGGAGTCAAACTTGAACCGGTGACAATAGCAAGATGGATGTAACAGGATAGGTAGGTAAGACGGGAGGGATAGATGGGAGTAGGTACAGATTTGCCCGAACATATACCGCCCGCCAAAAATACCATTTTTCCAACACCCATCGAAACTGGCCAAGAAACCTACTCCTAACATTTAAAAGAATATGAAAAGAAACCTACTCCTAACATTTAAAAGAATATGAAAAGAAACCTACTCCTTACAAACTAGGTGCACGTGAAACTAAAGACTATACGTGCAGAATGTAATGAAAAAATAATAACTCGAAAGACATAACTAAAACAAAAGATAGCTGAATCGCAATCAATGCGAAACCATCGAAGGCATAAAAAACAAAACAAAAAATATATGAACCTATTCCAATATTCATATAAAAAAAAAAAAGAAAAAACGTTGCTATCTCATTCTACAGGTAAAAGACAAAGCTTTGCCACAGGCCGTAGATATATACCATCGCTGGTTTGTACTGAGGCTAATCGTACGACCCCGTCAGAGCCCGGTTTCACCTCCCTTATCCTGCCGAGCGGCCATTTCAATGGAGGACTCCTAGTATCTTTGATGACCACTAGGTCATTTACTTGAAGGTTACGGGTAGCCTTATACCATTTGACTCGATTTTGTAACGCTTGTAAATATTCTGTATTCCAGCGCTGCCAAAAATGTTGTGTCATTTTCTTTAAATGTTCCCACCGATTGAGACGATTTATCTTAACCTCTGAATAGTTATATTCTGGAATCGAAATTAACGGTTCTCCAATTAAAAAGTGACCTGGAGTAAGGGCCTGAATGTCCTCAGGGTCTGAGGTTAGAGGACAGAGGGGACGAGAATTTAGTATGGCTTGTATTTTATGTAATATAGTTGTAAATTCCTCAAACGTCAATGAAGTGTCCCCTATTACTCGTTTTAAATGATTTTTAACGACTCGAATGTTCCCTTCCCATAGACCTCCGAAGTGAGGACTGGAGGGAGGGTTGAAGTTCCACACTATTCCCTTTTCTGAACATGTACGCATGACTTGTTCATCATTACGACAACTATTTAAAAAATTTTGTGTTCCAATCAAATGGCGTTTCGCCCCAACAAAGTTCGTACCGCAATCCGAATAAATGGCCTGACAAATACCCCGTCGTGAAACAAACCTATCGAGGGTAGCGATGAAAGCGTCAGACGAGAGATCTGAGAGAACCTCGAGATGAATCGCCTTCGTTGACATGCAGACAAAAATTGCAAAGTAAGCCTTGTATGTCTTAGCACCTCTGCGTTTTCCTTCCTTTAAGATGTATGGGCCGGCCAAATCCACCCCCACCCGATTGAATACGCGGTTCGGTGTGACACGCGCTTCTGGCAGACTGGCCATGAGAGGATTTTGCGGGGACGCTCGCAATCTCGCGCATCTCACACATTTGGACACCATTTTCTTGATTTTATTACGTGCCGACACAATCCAATAATTTTGCTGAATCAGGAATTGCAGAGTTCGTGAACCAGCGTGTAGATAGGCCTTATGGTAATAAGATATTAACAGTTCCGCAATCTTACTATTTTTTGCCAAGATTATTGGGAACTTAGTATTATATTTTAAATGAGAGTTGCGGAGCCGCCCGCCAACGCGAAGTATGTTTTCGTGGTCAATAAACACATTTAATTTTTGAAATGCCACTGAGTTGACCGCATCATTTTGCAGCATTCTGAATTCCTCGGGAAAATGAAACTGCTGATCGCATTTTACTATTAGGGTGACCGCGCGATTTATTTCTGCGCCGGTCAGAATTCCAGATCTACGAGCATCCTTGGTCCGTTGCTGCGTATTGTGAATAAACCTAAGCGACCAAGCGACCACATTCCGAAGACGGTTCCAAGAAGAAAATCGGAAAAATTGTAGGCCCTCATAGTAATCAAGCGGCCTGTTAACTGTTGAGACGTGGGATTTTACTTCCGGTAGCTCTTCATTTAATTTTTCCGGTAAAGACAATGGCCACTTCTGACTTGGCTGAGCCAACCAAGGAAGCCCTTGAAACCACAATTTGTTGTCTATTATTTGCGATGGACATAAACCGCGAGAAGCAAAATCGGCTGGATTTTCTTTTGACGCAACGTGGTACCACTTTGCGTCCTCGATTTCATCAATAATTTTGATAACGCGGTTCGCGACAAAAGTTTTCAAAGTATGAGGTGGTGTCTTTATCCATGATAAAACTATGGTAGAATCGGAAAACAATATTATTTCTGTAATTTTCACGAGAGTTTCTATAGACGACTTCGTCATTTTTACAAGCTTTGAAAGTAGGTAAGCTCCCATAAGCTCGAGACGTGATATTGATAATATTTTCAGCGGTGCAACTTTAGATTTACTCGTAAGTAATGTGACTTGAGGCTGTGCTTCTTTCGTAACCAAATATATGCACGCCGCGTAACCTAATTCGCTCGCATCTGAAAATCCTACTAAAGTAAAATTTGAGTTTTTTATTGTACCGCAATGTATCGGTATTTGTAAATAACATAACCTAGGTAATTCATCCAAGAAATTTTCCCATAAATTAACAATATTTTCCGGGAGGGAGTCGTCCCAACCTAACTTTAATTTCCATAGTTCCTGTAGAAGACATTTCACCTTAAAAACAACAGGTGTTATTAGACCAATGGGGTCGAAAATACGTGCAACACAGCTCAGTATCGCACGTTTTGTGAAAACCTTTTCTTTTTCTTCTACCGAGTACGAAAATGTATCCTTATCAGGATTCCAAATTAATCCTAAAATCTTCAACGAGAAAGATGTGCTATCATCAAACGCAACTTTACCACTCGTGTGGCTCCGGTGCTCAATTGGAATGTTATTTAAAACTGACTGCGAATTGCTCATCCATTTTCTCAATTGAAAGCCTCCTTTTATAAGGAGTTGTTTTAGCTCCGTCTGCAGCTGAGCGGCGCTTTCCGGTTCCCATTCACCGGTAACGATGTCGTCCACGTATGTGTCCGACAACAGTGCTTTAGAAGCCTTTGGAAATCGAGTACCAGTTCAGTTCATCCTTCACCAGTTCATGTAAAGTTTTTATGGCCAAATAGGGCGAAGAAGTCACCCCGAATGTGACAGTACCAAGTATATATTGCCCTACCGGCTGTAACGGCGAAGATCGCCAGAGAATCCTTTGAAAATTTGTATCTTCTTCTCTCAAACGAATTTGTAGAAACATGTTTTGTATATCCGTAGTGAGTACTATCGGGTATACACAGAATTTTAAAAGTATGTGACTTATTTCATTTTGTAATTTTGGACCCGAATATAAACAATCGTTTAGCGAAATTTGTTTATCAGATTTACATGAGGCGTCAAAGACCACCCGAATTTTAATATCATTTCCTATTTTTTGAACAACCGCATGATGTGGAATGTAATAAGTATTCGGTATCTCAGTCGATGGAGAAACTCTTGTCATGAAGCCTTGCTGTAAGAAATCATCCATATATTTACAGTAATGGGCTGCCAATGTTGGATTTAATGACAAGCGTTTTTCAAGATTATAAAATCTCTTAAGGGCGATATCATATGTACTTCCGATATCCACATGATCTCTGTTCTTGAAAGGTAGTGCCACGATATACCTGCCGCACACTTCCCGGTTGACTGTTGATTGAAATATGGTTTCGCATTCATTATCTTCCTTACTTTGAATAATCTCGTTAGAAACCTCTTCAATTTCCCAGAAACGACTTACCACGTGGTTTAAGTCACTATTTTCAACCGCAGTTAACGCTGACGTCACAACGGGTTGTGCTGAATTATAACCTTGTAAACATGAACCCATTATAACATACCCGAATATCGTATTCACTGCTAGCAAATTACATTTAAGACTTGATACATATCCATTTCTCCATATGTTCGCAATCAAATCCGATCCCACTAGAAAATCAATGTCTCCTTGCTTTTGGAAATCTGGGTCAGCCAAATTTAAATGTTTGAAATCTTCAAATGATTCTTGTAAATCTACGGGCGTAATTTTAGAAGTAATATTTGATATTATTATAGCTTGCCCTTTCACAAAGCAGTGATTTTGAATAGAGAATATTTTACAGGTAACTAAACCCTGTACATTGTTGACAATAGCATTGTTTACACCCCGAACTTTCCCGGACCATTTTTGTGAATGGAGTCCTAAAATGTTATATAGTTTTTCGGACATAAATGATATTTCACTACCCGTATCAATTAATATCCGCGCTCGGTGTTTACGTCCCGAACAGTCCAGGAATTCTGCTAGCGCGGTAGGTAATATCGAACGTTTTGATCGCCCGTAAGCAATATTACACTGTACAGAATCGTCCGCGTCCGTTGCACTGCGGTTATCACTTCCAGTATCACGGTTGTTCGGCGAAGGAGATCTTTCATCAGTATGTAGGAGAGTATTGTGGGTTCGGTTGCACTTTTTGCATCGAAACTTTGAACGGCAATTTTTAATAAGGTGCGGTTTTAAACAGTTGAAACATAACCTCTCCTTTTTTACGAAGTTCCTCCTACTGTCTACATTTAGTGATAGAAAGTCTTGACACTTTGTCAAGTGATGTATGTGATTGCACATTATACAAGTAATTTTCTTGACATTATGCCCGTTTGAACTCGCATTTGAAAATAATACCCGCTTAGGAATCTTTTTTTCTTTAATATCTGATAACATATTTATACGGTTTTGAGTTGCTAAAAATTCTATTAATTTTCCAGTATCCGGTATTTCATCTTTTTTAACAAGAGATTCAAAAGACCGACGCGTTTTTAAATCTATTTTTTGCAGAACCATATGACAAACGAATTCTTCAAATAATTTTCCTCGGTTTAAATCTCGAAGCCCCGAGAGATTTTCACGCAAGACATTCAAAATCTCTTCATTATTAGCAAAATTACAATTTAAAATCGAGTTGGCATAATATATAAATAATGCTCTAGATTCAGAATAATGGTTCCACAATGTTTCCCACGCTAATTCATAATTTTCTTGAATCAGTGGAATAGTCTTAACCAATGACAAGGCTGTTCCCTTCAAAGAGGTCAATAAATAATGAAATTTTTCAATGTCACTCAGAGAACTGTTCTCATGCACAATACTTCTGAATATATTAAAAAACGGAGGCCAATCTTTAATATATCCACTAAACATAGGAATTTTTATTTCTGGAGCTAGTAAGTTGCGACCGGGCGGCCCAGAGCGTTGTACTTCTCCGCCTGACACGTCATGACGATTATTCTGACTCATTTCTAAGGCATCACGTGCCGATGTAACTTCAAAGAACAATTCCTCAAATACACGCGAAACCTCCAATATATCATTTTTCGACTCAAACTCGGGAAGTGAAACCAGATCTGACAGCTCACATTGAATACTTTGAAATTCGTCATATGTGGACTCTAATTTATCCATTCTAGCCTTAAATTGACAAAGTTTTGTTTTTTGTTCTAAATCTTTAATGAGATCATATGCGACCTGCACCCTTCCAAACAGCCTTTGCCGTTTTAATTTTAACGAACCAATTTTGGTTGCAACTTTATCCATTTTGAAATGTATTAAATACGCAAATTAACAATTATAATAGTAGGTATCTACTTGCAACAAATAAAGTATTCTATTTGCCCCAATATTATCTACCTACCAGCTGAACTGATAAGCCGTATCGAAACTACCTACTATTAATAATAATCCTGTAATGAAACTAGTTTGAGTACAATTTCTAATCATGCAAATTAACTAATCTGTAAAGAATGTACATCCGCCGAAGGACCAATGTTTCGATAGCTGATTGGAAGCCTGTTACTTTCTTTCGCGGAGTTCGGAATCTCCACCTATCACTGTTGGAATGGAAAAAGGGATGAAGGGGAAAAAATGGGATGTCCACCGAAAACAAGATGAAATCCTACCTTGCTGATGACTTCCTGGGTCCCACACTTCATGCACTCAAGATAACTCGCGGTTGAAAGCATATATTTTGCGCGGATCCGGGTTTTGACTATAAGCGACGAGACACCAAAGTATTTGGGCTGCTGTCCGCGCGGTGTTGAAATTGTACTGATTTCACGGTTAGGAGTCAAACTTGAACCGGTGACAATAGCAAGATGGATGTAACAGGATAGGTAGGTAAGACGGGAGGGATAGATGGGAGTAGGTACAGATTTGCCCGAACACGTGCATTAAAGAAAATAATAAATTATAATAATTAGATTACAACCCAATAACAAATGTTCACATCATGCCCAAATAATAAATGAAAAGGCAATAATTATTAACTTTTTTTTTTGTTTTTTTTGTTTTTGTAACTTTATTTAGATGTAAGCAAATTTCATACATCTAGTATTAAAAAACATATAAAATACATAATAAAATAAATAAAGTCATAAAATTATAACGGAAAAAATACAGTTAAAAAAAGAGAAATACAGTTACTCCAGTTAGAAATACAAACAATAGGGTTTAAGACATACAGTTAATACAGGGTGGCCCTTAACTGTATACCTAGTTTCAATTAACAATAAATAAATTTTGGTAGAACTTAGACATGTTTTATTAATATTTTCAAAAACTACAATAAATGGAAATTTTAATGACATTAAGTTTTAAAAATTATATTGTCCAAGTGAGCTCCATCAGCCTGTTGATATTGTCTAAGGCGGATTCGAAAATTCTCAAAAAACACGTTGACAAGTTGCCCGTGGGATGGGGTTAATTTCCCGTACAATGTTTTGTTTTAACTGATTTATTGTTAACGGATTGTCTTCATAGACTCTTGATTTTAAGTCTCCACAAAAAATAATCACACTGTCTGAGATCTGGGCTCCGTGGAGGCCACTCAATGTCTCCTCCTCGTGAAATGAGTTTTTCGGGGAACATCTTCTTCAAACGGTCCATGGACAGTTTAGCAGTGTGTCAGGAGGCACCGTCCTGCTGAAACCAGCTCCTAGAATTGTGGCCTTGAAAATCTTAAGAGCTGGGATCAAGAACTCCTGAAGCATCTGACAATAATTCTTAAATTTCACTGTCATAGCAACTCTCCTTTCGTTTTCAAAGAAATATTGGCCAAAGATACCCCTCTGATATTGCAGCCCACACAACGACCTTCGGGTTATGCAAGGGAGGTTGATGCTTCTGTCGGGGGGTCTTCTTCTTCTTCTTCTTCTATTCTCAGACCAATACCGGCAATTTTGTTTATTAACATGGCCATTGATATGGAAATTGGCCTCATCGCTGAACATTATGTTGAAAAAATTGTCAAAACGTTCCAGCATCACATTGGCAAAATTAAGTCGAAGATCGGTATCATTCAGCTTCAACTCTTGCTTCAGCTGAATTTTATAAGCTTTTAGATGTAAATCGTGGCGTAAAATTCTTTGTAAAGTGGTCCTCTTGATGGATAAGGCTTGGCTTCTCTTGCGAGTAGTTTGTTGTGGATTTTCCCTCACTGATTCACTAACACGCTAAATAACTTCTGGTATCCTCACTGACTTCGGGCGACCTTCATTAATTGTTTTTACTGTTGAGCCGGTTGTCTCAAACATTTTGATCCATTTCCGATTAGATTTTGCTCTTGGTGCTTGATTAATGTCTCGTAAACCGAAATCAGCACGGTACATTCGTCTCGAAATCCTCACGGAATAATTGTTAATACAAAATGCTTGCTGCTCTCCCGTGAACGGCTCCAAGGCGACTAAAATTTCCACGAAATAACGCGTCTAACGATACCCCTTGAACCGCGCTCGCCCCACGCGTTGTTAAAAAAATAACGAAACAAACCGCGAACACAGTTATGGTCCACCTAATGCACAGTTTTATCGACGACTCGCGTTCTCCTTGATGATGCGAAAATCGACCTCCTTGCCCTTGCGTTTCAACCACCTTAAGGTTCGCTTTCGCTTGAGGACAAAAATTCAGCCACGAAAATTAAGACACGAAATGGGGAGGTTTTTTTTTTCGACAAAATAAAATATATATAAAGATTTATTCTCTGATGCGAATCAGCGGCGAACACTAGAACTTCTAATTAAATCACTCAATTCGGCTAGGTTCTATTTCCCGCCGACAGATAGCGTTTCAAAAAAAAAAGTGTCAAAAAAGGCGTTTGTTTCAATACCATTTTTCCTTTATACGGGAATATTGAGTCAGGTCAGGATCTTAGATGTCAAATATTTAGCCTAACAAAACAAAACTCTCAGCGGTTTCGGTCGTCGTTTTGCCGAAAACGTCATTGCCACTAAAAAACCGATTTCGGGTTAGATGTTTTAAAAAAAATTGATAGCCGGAAAGATTCCGCAACTTTTAACACCAATTATACATGCCCATCTCATGTAAAAATGTTCAGGAGAAGATGCCAAAACTCGGAAGTTTTCCAAAAAAAATCACCAAAACACGTGCTTAGACATTTCTTCAGAAGTGTAAATTTTGGCCAGTTCGCTTATAAATAATTGTACAAATAAATACAATTCATAAATTTTTCTTAATGTATGTAGCACATGTTTTCCGAAAAGTGCCAAGACTTGAGGCTTCTTTTATGGAATTTGGTAGATTATTATAAAGTTTTTGACCTTTATAAAACACGCTGTTCTGTGTACACGTAAGTTTAGTTTTGGGAAGCCTGAAGTCTCGGCAACTCCTCGTAGGATAATTGTGAATATTTTCATGGTACATAATATTAGTTTGCATATATTTAGGGAGCATGTTATTTTTAAGCTTGTACATCATTGTTAACGTATTATATATTATATGTTGTTTAGTTGTCATCATATTTAAGTTTTGTAACATAGTTTTAACTCTAGTAAAGATATTACATTTCAGAATCATCCTCATTCCCCTATTTTGTATAACCTGTAGTTTATTATTTTGGGTCTCGTTACATAAGAATAGAACACTAGAACAATAATTTAAATGAGGAGTTACAATAGAATTGTACACAAGGTGCGTTGTCTTGAGATCCAAGTTATTCCTAATCCTTTTTAAGATGCCAACTTTTTTAGCAATTTTCTTAGATATATAATCGAAGTGTTTGTCGAATTTTAATTTATCGTCTAATATTACACCCAGATATTTAATATTGCTAACCCTTTCTATATTTATGTTATCAATGGTTAGTATTGCATGTTCAGTTGCACCTTGACTATCCATAATCAAAAATTTAGTTTTCATAACATTCAGTTTTAGTTTGTTTATGTTTAACCAAAGCGTTACATTATTTAAGTCATTTTGTATCTCTTCAATGGCATCCTGTAATTTTTTTCTGGCTATATATAACAATGTATCATCAGCAAATAATTTAATGGCACAATGCTTTAAAACTTTAACAATATCATTTATATATATAATGAATAACAATGGACCTAGGACAGATCCCTGTGGAACGCCTTTGCTAGTATGACGTGGATCAGATGTTATTCCACCATATTTTGTTACTTGCTTTCTTTCTGATAGATAATCAACAAACCAATTAATTTCTTTACCGTTAATTCCAATATTTCTTATTTTTTTTATTAATCTGTCTCTATCGATTGTTTCATATGCCCTTTTTAAGTCTAAAAATACTGCAATAATTTTACTGTTTTTATCTCTATAATTTTTCCATTCTTGTATTACATAGTTAATAGCGGTTTCACAAGAAAATTTATTTCTAAAACCCGATTGTTGTCGAATTAATATCTGCTTTGTCTCAATATATTCAGTTAATTGCTCCTTTACAATGTATTCAAGTATTTGTTCATATTTGGGTAAGCAATTTATCGGTCGGAATTCGTCAAATTTTTTTGGGTTATCGATTTTCGGAATAGGAGTTATTACAGATGTCTTCCAAGTTTTGGGAAACACTCCACTATTCAGAGATTCATTGATAATTTGGACCATCGATTCGCCAATAATATTAATGGAGTCTTTGATTATATTTATTGTAATACCGTCTGGAGATTCTTTCGATTTCATGTTACTTAAGACTCTTTTTAAGTATGATAAATCTATATTTTTAAACTTAAACTCTTCATCGGTGCATACAGGCCTGTCTATGTCTAGTTTGTTTTTGCCTAATATTACAGAGATAGAAACTAGATAAACAATCTAAACATAGTCTATATATGTATACTGTCTAATACTGTGTGATACATAAAATATACATATAAGGTAAGGTAAAAAAAAAACAATGAAAGTAGAAAAAATAAATATATAATAATAATGATGAAAACTGAAAAACACCAGATGTAGGATCGAGAAATGATATAGGGCGATTCCGCTATAGACGATTCTCGACAGTAATTTTTAAATCGCAGTATTTGTTACTTTTTTTGATATCAGTGCAAAGAAGAAGGTCAATATTTAATAATAAAAAAAAAATTTTTGATTTTACTTCATATTGAAATTTTTGGCGCGCTTGGAAACATTATCATTCGAAGAATCAGTATATAAACTGTAAAATCACACCGTGCAACACTGGCGCGAAACAGCTGTTACCGATGGTTTGAAGTTATATTTTACTGCTAAACGTAAAGTGACAATATTAATTTATTCTTAAGTGCCGAAAGATGTAAGTACTTGTTGTTATTTTTTAAGCATCATTGACTACAAGAAGTCACTGTTAGCTTGTTGCACCCGCGATACAAAAGATATAAAAGTTTGTGTTTTTCACAGAAATAAAGTGCTAACGTTTTGAAACTTTGTAAAAGTAAGAAGAAATTAAAGGCAAACTTTAATAAAACGTTTTTAAGAGTATAATGTTAGCTGTACTGAAATAAACGTTGACTCAAATCGGTTGCACCCGCGATTGTGTTGTTAGAATCGCGGGTGCAACTCTTTGACAACTACCCTTATTGTGTGATTTATCATATATTTTATTGTTTTTTATGCCTTCAATAATAATATATGCTGTGTATTACTAGTGATTTATATTTAATAGGTGTGTTTATATTATTTTCAGCTTTTTTATAGAAATTATATGATTTGGCACGCAGTCTCTCTGAAAAATCTTCTTTATATTAAAAAAAAAGCAGTTAAAAAAAAGATGGTCACGTTGGATGATAAATAGGAAGGGCTGAAAAATAAATCAGGCATTCAATTAAAACATTTCTTTCAATCTGAAGACGGCGATAGCATTTCCGTGGCGCGAACCTCAATGTCTCGTCTCCAAAGCACATTGGTTTTGAAATCTCCGAAAACCACAACTGAAACAGAAAGTGATTGGGATGATAACAATCTGGAACCTCTTACAAATTACAAAATATAAAAAGAAATTCTAGAAAATAAGAAAAAAACAATTTTTTTGTTTTTGAAAAGGATTGATGGATGTAATATGTTCATAGAATTTTCGGCAAATTTGGACGTAACCGAAAAGAAATAATTAACATAAATGACAAAGAAGTGTACTGATTAGTAATACGCATTGTTGGATTTGTTATTTCGGTCCTCTATCAGGGTTTATTGATGTTTATATACACTTAAACTAGACGAGTTGCACCCGCGATAATTTGATGTTGCACCCGCGATTGTTTAAAAAGCTAATAATTCATTGCTTGTTTTTGTTTTCTATATATTTGTTTATTTTTTTAGTAGATTAGTTAGAGGAAACAATAATCTATTACCTGTGACTAGTTCATATTAACTTGCTCCGCAGAAAAGTGTATTTTTAAAACTATAACGCTCAAATTAAAAAGTTACTTGGAGTGTTACGTGTTTGTACTACAAAGGTCTATAATATTTTTATAATATCCGAGTGATCTAAAGTTCCTTCCGAGTTTAATCAGCAAAACAATATCAGTACAATTTGCTTTAACGCGGGTAGAACGAAAAAAATCATTAATTCAATATGCATTGCCGAGTGTGCTCAGTAACCATACGTACTGAGGAATTAAAATTCACGTGCGCCGCATGCAAAGGCACATTTCATTTAGCTTGCGGAGGTATTATCGCGAATACTTACCGTAGACTTAATCAAGAAAGGCGATCGCAACAAATATGCAAGCAATGCAATACAGCCACGCCCGGCGCCGCTAGCTCAGTGCAGACAAACAGTGATACTGAACCTTTGGTGCAGAGTAAAAAAGTTAATGATAACAGTAAGTTCAGCGCTCGGCGCTCAGACACCGACAAATCTAAAAGATATTCAAGATCTAGTGATGAACAAGACTTCTAATCTGGAAAAAACCCAAAATGATATTCTAGACCAAAACAACAAAATACTTGAAAGTATTCAATTTATGAGTTCTCAATATGAGGATTTCATGGCTAGAATACGTGACATTGAACTAAAGAACGATGAACTTACTAAAAAGAACTCAACCTTGGAAGCGAGGATTTATGTCTTGGAAAAATGTGTGGACATGCAGGAAAGGGAACTCAAAGCGAACAATATAGAAATAAGAGGCATCCCAGAAATCAAAGGAGAAAATCTGCAAGACGTTTTATTTAATATCTGCAAAACAACAAAGTCCTCCACTGATACAAAGGACATTGATGCCATTCATCGCGCCGCAAAAAAACACAACAATAGTCATCCGAGAGAAATCATTGTTAAATTCAAAACGAACATAGCAAGAGAACACCTGTTAACAGACGTAAAAACTTTTAACAAAAACAAACAGAATCTAGAAGACAAATTGAACACCTCAAACATCGGTATAGCTGGTTCCTGCTCACCAATCTTCATTTCAGAACAACTGACATTTCGCGGTAAACAGCTGTGGTACAAGACACGAACTGCGGCGAAGGAGAAACAATATCGCTTTGTTTGGACTAAACGGGGGCAGATCTATATTCGCAAAAACGAGGGTACTAATGCCATTATTATCTCCGACGAAAGCAAATTGGCTGCGCTTTGATAACTTTGATAAATTTGAACTAATGGCTATTCTTTCGAGGTATGTCTTGACCCGTGCATTTATGTCTCGCCCTCATATTTATATTTGTATTTGTTTACTATTGTTTATTATCATTTACTACCCTTCTGGAATTAACTTGATATCACGCAGTTCCTGCTACCTTATTATTATTATTGTGTTTGCCTCCTGCTATATCTTTCGTAGTACTACATTTAATTACATTATTTATACTATATTATTGTATATTACTCATATGTGTATAATTTACTACAGTTCTGGATTTCATTTGATATCACGCAGTTCCTGCTTCCTCTTTGTTTTTGCTTCTTGTTATCTCATTCATAGTACTACATCTAACCACATCGCTTATACTATATTATTTATATTAAGCACACCTACCAATATAACTTCATTTGAATTCGCATTTAATCACATTTTACTCGGGAACCAACTTCTATACAACACACAACCAACACATACTTATGATTCAATTACATTTTGATACCGGAAATGATTCCGGTATAGATCTTAACATGAATGTCATTGATGATCTGAACAATCTAAATAACTACAAATGGTGCGCTTACAACGTTAAAATTATACACCAAAATATTAGAAGCATTTCTAATATTGACGATTTTTTAATTTTTCTGGATCAATTCAATTACCAATTTGATGTTATAATTTTATCGGAATGTTGGCTTAATAAAGATTACACCTCAAAAGTCATTCGCAATTACTCTGAACACCACACAAACATATATCTCAATAAGTCTAGCGGGATTGTTGTCTACATAAAAGACGGACTTCAATGTCAAGTTGAGGAAATATTCTTATCACAAGCCAACTGCCTAAAAATTGTACTGAATAATAACTTATGCATTTTTGCAATCTACAGATCACCCTCTTTTCAAAATATTGACACTTTTCTGAGTTCACTCCAATCAATTATTAACAGCTCAAAAAATATAGAACAACAAATAATTATAGGCGACCTCAACATCAATACGATTAACGAATATCACCGCCAATCCAACGATTACTTATGTTTGCTAACCGAAAATGGATTCATTCAGACAATTATGAGCCCTACTCGTGAGCAGGGCAGGAGTAAATCTTGTCTCGACCACATCAATGTCAAAAAAATTAACCATGTTGATTCATTTGTCTTTCACTCTACAATCTCAGATCACTACACAACAGCACTCTGCCTCAAAAACAAACCTCCTAATCCTGCTAAAATCAAACACATTGCAAGAATAAATTACAATAACTTAATTGAGGACTTGAGCTCAGAAAACTGGCAAAACGTTCTAGACCAAACTGATGCCGACTCATCAATGAATGAATTTATCACTAAATTACATTCATATATATCTAAACATTCAAGCAATAAACTTATACCACATAAACAAATAAAACTCACGCCATGGATCACCCCTGGCCTTATCAAATCAATTAATATTAGGAACCAACTTCATGCGAAGGCGAATAGGTGCCCTGAGAATATTATAGTACAAGCTCATTACAAAAAGTATCGGAACCTTTGCAAAAAACTTATAAAATCGGCGAAAGAAAATTATTTTAAAAAATTCATTTACGATAATAACTGTACTCCAAAACGTTTATGGGAAGCGTTTCGCAACATAACTAAAACAAAAATAAATAAATCTTCCGATATTAAATCATTGAACATCAATAACGTGAACACCTCAGACCCAAAAATCATTGCGAATTTTGCCAATAATTATTTCACGTCAGTGGGAGTCACACTTGCGAAAAAAATTCTCAACAATCTTAATACAACAGAATCCGATCTCGCTAAGTTAACAATCTCTAATTTCGGTCATAAATTAGACAATATCCAAACAACTTCAAATGAAGTCATGAAAATAATTGACGAACTCAAGTCATCGAATGCTTGTGGTCCTGATAACATCTCATCAATTCTACTAAAAAGTATTAAATCCTTCATAGCAACTCCAATCGCATATATTTCCAATCTAAGCTTCGATTCAGGAAAATTTCCAAATCATTTAAAACACTCTATCATTATACTGCTTCACAAAAATGGAGATAAATCGCAGATACACAATTACCGGCCAATTTCTTTGCTCAATTCTGTCTCGAAAATTATAGAGAAAATTGTAAAGAATCGGCTCAGTCATTACCTTGAAAAAAATAAAATCCTTTCCAATAGACAGTACGGCTTCAGACCAGGCTTGAGCACTGAAAATGCCATTACAAACCTGACGAAATTCATCTCCAACAATATCGATAGAGGAAGAAAATGCGTTGCGCTCTTCTTGGATCTAGCCAAAGCGTTCGATACTATCTCACACAAAATTCTCTTAAAAAAACTACAGCGCATTGGCATTCAGGGTCAGCTACTAAAGTGGCTGAGTAGTTATCTGGAAAATAGGAGCCAAAGAGTGAATATTAACAATATTCTAAGCGATCCAGCTGATATTAACTTTGGTGTACCTCAAGGAAGCACTCTAGGACCACTTTTATTCAATATCTATATAAATGAATTATGTAACAGTTCATTTGCCGATCACATTATCACCTTTGCCGATGACACAGTATTATTATTTGAAGGCAAAAATTGGAATGAAGTTCATAATAATTCAGAAATTGGTATTAACAAAGTAAAAGAATGGCTGGATAATAATCTTCTCACTCTCAACACTGACAAAACTAAATTCATCCGCTTCAGTGCAACTCAAGCGGGACAACCAAGAGAAATTCACAGAATTATTATACACCATTGTAATGACCCAAACACTTGCAATTGCAATACCTTAGAATATGTGAATAGCATAAAATATCTAGGAATTATCGTAGACAAGAACCTGAGATGGAACGAACATATCGACGCAATTTCCACAAAGGTCAGAAAACTCACGCATCTTTTCATGGCTATTAGAAATATTCTCAGCACAAAAGATCTGAAACTAATGTACTATGCCATGTGCAACTCATTACTTGAATATGCATCTTTAGGATGGGGAGGATGTACCAAATCAATTCTGGACCCCTTAGCCAAAGCACAGAAATCTTTACTAAGGGTAATCCTTAAAAAACCATACAGATACCCCAGTAATGATTTATTCAGAGAGATAGGAGTTCTGGATGTTAGGCAACTATTCATAAGAAAAGTTATATTGTACACAAAAAAATATCGTCACCTCTTCCACTCAGTAGAACATTATCATGACACTCGACATGCAGGGAGGAATCCAATAGTTCCACTTACTACTATGACATCCCTTGCTCAAAGACAATATTCTTACCTAGGTCCAAAAATGTTCAACCTTATACCTGGTTCTTGGAAATTGAAAAGTTCAAGCGTCATGCGTAAATTAGTCAATGATTGGATTCTGGACTTAGGGAGAGTCGAAAGTGAACGTATGCTGTTTAACTGATAAACAAAATCACCTAACTTTACTGATCACTAGACCAAAGTTCCTACCACACTTCATTGAGTTCTGATTTTGCTTCACAATGTTTCGACATCTTTTTGATGTTTTTATACCTGGGATTTATGGTTTTGCGCCCCTGAAGACTGTTTGCTTCAACACTGCTGCAAGCGACACAAGACACACATCGCTCATTAACATAATGCTACACTAGAAGTCTCGCTGTGTGAAACTTGGTACGGTATTAGTTCATTTATGCTTGGTACCTCATAGCGGTGATGATTTATAATAAATTTGAAATAGGTACGTAACACAATATGACGTTTATTTGACGTTTGAAGTAATGCACCAATTTCACTACATCGTTATCAAAGTAGCACTAAATCAGATTTATGTATATTCATAGTTTCTTTTTATATCTCTATCTATATTTATATTGTTTTCATATTTTAGCAGGAGTAGTTAGACATGAGCGCAGTGTATTCGTATTGTTGTATAATATAATTTTTACTGATAACATGTTTCAAATCAGTGAAAATATGTAATCATGTTTGCACATAATTTACTAAGCACTGTAGTTCTAACGCATAAATAAATAAAAAAAAAAAAAAACAATATATTATTACATACACAAATTCTATCTGATTTTGTAAATTTTAATATAGTTTCTCTTTAAATGTACTATGTATTATCTATAGGTTCACACTTCAAACACAAAACCTAACATAACTTCATATCTTTATAATATTGTTTATAACAACTCCTTATGTTGTAAATCTTTATGTAATTCCTCCAAATTGTTATCAGGTACCTGGTTTATTCTTTTCAATACTTACAACTAACTTACCTGCTGATCTCACTGTAAATCCGAATATATTATGCGTTACCAGGTTAATTCGGTAAATCCGAGTATAATATTATATGCTACCAGGTTACCTTTTCTATTTTTATTTTGTTGGTTATGTAATTATGTACATTTATTGGAATAATATTATGAACTAAACCTGTCAATTTGTCTGTCCTGGAACGGGAAACTTTCCTAGTTGGACAGACAAAGCTGCCTAATATGTTATTTGTACTTTCTTTTGTATTATAAATAAATAAATAAATAAAGTTTAACGCCTTACGAAATATCAAGACATAACATAATAGATGTATCACAATTAACAGACTTTTGTGTTTTTGTCTTATGATCTGGAAAGGGTGGGCCAAATTGGTTGCACCCGCGATCGCACTTTGAACCTCCCTCCTGACTATTTTAATACTTCAATTAAATTCTTATAAACTAATAAAAAGTAAACATGTTAAAATGTAGCCCTTCCAATAATAATTTCATTAAAAATGTTTTTTGTTTTATTATTATTAAGCTTTATATGCGTCTAAATGTTGCACCCGCGATACTGGAATCACCCTATACATACATTATTAAAAAAAACAAGTAAAAATAAGATAAAAGTAAAGTGATAGTACCCACAAAAAAATAGTAAAATATGTGTGTGTGCCAGTTTTATGGCTATTTAAAAAATATATATTTATAAAACAACAACAAAAAATTGAAAAAACACCAGACGTAAAGTGGAAAAATAATATATATATACGCACATGTACGGATATACACATATACGCTCATGTCTCTTGAAGTTCAAGTGATGTACTTACAAATTTTCTTTGGACAGCTTCTATGCGTTTTGTGTATATATACTATAGAGGGGATTCCATATAGGAGAGGCATACTCAAGATGACTACGAACATAGGAGTAATATAATATTTGAGGGTTTGGATATTGTATCATCGTACAAGTACAAAAAATCGACACTGCAAATAAATTCGTTTGTTATTCATACCAACTTTTGGATTTTTGAAGTCAATTTTAGGATTGAAATGGTAAAAAATGCAAAAAATAATAATTTGAGCAACATTCTTATAAATACTAACCAGGAATTATTAGATTCCTGGTCAAATAAAATTATTCACGCAAAACACTTCAATTATCTCAACCAAACGTATGTTGACAAACTTAAGTCAAACAAATGGTTGGGTATTGGGAGAGTTGAGCGCAGAAATAGAAGGATTTATGCTTGCCATTTAAGATAGAGTCATTAATACTAAAAATTATAGGAAGCATATAATCAAAGATATAAATCAAATTGATGATTTATGTAGAAAATGTTTGGCTTTACCGGAAACTATAGAACATATTATATCGGGATGTTCTATATTAGCGCCGTCCGAGTATACATTTAGGCACAATCAGGTTTAAAAAATAATTCACCAAAGTTTGGTAATTAAACATAACTTGATTGATTGCCGTTATGTAGTACCATATTATGAATACGAACCAAATTCATTTATAGAAAATGAATTTTATAAAATATATTATGATAAAACTATACTAACAGACAGAACAATTAGTCATAATAGACCTGATATAGTTTTACATGACAAAATTAAAAAAATAACTTATATCATTGATGTAGCTATTCCAAATTCCTGTAATATTCAAAAAACTGTTTCTGATAAAATTAGAAAATACACAGATTTAGGAAATGAGATTAAAAGAATTTGGCATTCTCGGACTATAAAAATATTACCATTTGTTATTTCGGCCTCTGGCATAATACCTAGGAATCTGATTCAAAATTTAAGCATATTAGATTTACCAAAGAATTTGTATATAAAATGCAAAAATCAGTAATTTTAAATACATGTAGGATTACAAAAGATTTTTTAAATATTTATATTGAGGGATCAGTAGGATTTATAGGTTCAATTAGAAATGCCACAGAGCCGAACCCTCTGATATGAAAATATCTGGAGTCGGTGAATTATATTCCCATTTGATCTAGTAGGTTGACATGTTGTTCTTGTATTATTTTGTATTTATAATACTTATATAGTGCAATTGCATAGCGTGGGTTGACTAAATGATCATTTGGGGAAGTGTGTGAAAGGGTTTAGTTTTTCCTGTGGGGAAAATTTAACCCGGACATTTAAATCTGGTGCGAAAATATATATTATGTATAAATATTTCGGGGGCCAACTCTCAGTGATCAACTGGCGGTTCTTCAAAATACATTCTTTCATTCTTATTTTGTCTATTTTATTATATGTATGTATTGTAACACACAAAATAATGAGTTATGCGTACAGTACACACATGCTTTTTTAAGATATACTTTCTTTTACTTATTGTTTGGGGTTGAATTATAATTATTTAAATTTAATTTTAATCATCATAATATAAATGTTTTGCTAATTTGCAATATATTTTATTATAGATAACTGCAAATGTGCGGTCTTCTTATGGGTATATTTATATTTTTATTGAAATACTCACTTACCCTAATCTTAAGTAAAGTTTTATGTCTAGGGGGTTAATAAATAATAAATAAAAAAATTCGAGTGCAGTTACCACGCGGCAGAAGTGAAACTTTACCAAAACAATCTCATCCAATGAAGAACCAAGGAGCCTTGAAAAGTGAGGTCATAACCAAAGCGGCCAATGAGCGCAGACCTAGCGTCATTTCCGTTTTATATCTCAACCAGTAATAGCCTTGATAGGAGTGTGATGCTTCCCAGGTGTGTTACGCATCATTCCCGTTTCACCCGAATTCCAAATCACAACGTGGCTATAGAAGTTTCACTTCAATAACTGGTAGTAGAAAGTACGTACTGTAGATTTTTAAAATTGATAAACTTTATAGAAATTAAAGCAATTCAGACATTCATTTGTATTTTAGCAATGATAATAAAAATAGTCCAGAGTCACCAAAGTTTGGGAAAAAACTTCAGGAAAATAACTAGGTAAATTAATATGTTATTATAAAGACTTTAAAATTGTTATTAATGTTTTCGTAATTTTTCTTTTATCTGTATTTCTGTAAAATTTTCAATTTTATTTTATACCTATAATTGTAAAAATGTAACTATTAAATCTCTATAATAAGATCTTTAATGTAAAGAACCCGTTAGACAAACTGCTAAAAAGTAGTTTATCGGGACTCTTTTTTTGTCTTATATTTGTAAAGTGTATAAAATAAAAAATAAAAAATAAAACTTAAAAAATGCAATCACATTTTATATCTTAAAAAAAGAATAAACAAAGTTGGAGGCCAGTGTAAAATACCCACTTGGACGTCAGTGTAAAATGTAATGACAGGTTAGGTTCCACGCGGAGGACATGGAATCAATGCTTTCTCCACGGCTAGCTCTCAGCGGCATGAAAGTTGAAACTCCTTCAAGTGTAAGTCTCCTAGTGACTTAGTTCTCTGTAAAAAGGTTGGCTGACGGACTATTGCAAATAAGTAAAAGAGGGCGTTATGAGACATACCGTTTATTGGAAACAAGCAATACGCCGGAGCGCACATAGGGTAGAACTACATACATGATGCAATATTAATAGTTAGTCATAACATTCCTATCTAACAGTATTATTTCGGGCAAATCTCTCTCGATTCTGGCCCTGGTGGCATAGGGACGCGATAGTAGTAGTTAAGGCACAAATAAGTCGGTCTATAATGGATGGACTCACACGTGGAAAGCGGCTGCGTGGTCATCTTGGGTGTATGGTATTGGCGACCTTAGCGGTTATCGCTGGCACCCCGGATAGTCAGGAATCGGCTCAATAACGGGCTCCACAATCGGGGCACTCAGTTTCTCAGAGAGTTTCTCAGCGCAAGAAAACACACCGAAGCAGAACGTGCGACTTTCCGGGCGCGTTCTAGGATATGAATCCTCAACGGATTTCTTGTCCGTTGATCTCGCCTCAAGGTTCGTAATATAATATTCGTAAGGATATTTTGTTACGTAACATACGTGCATAATTGCAAAGGCTAAAGTAAGTAAAAAAAAAGAAGCGGGTCTCTGCTTTTAGTTCAATAAAGATTTTTTTAGTTTAATACTTGTATAACTGCAGTAAATCTTCCTTGGTTGGATGCTGAATCCTGAAAAAAAAAACATCTATTAGCCTCAATAATTTTCACCCACTTTCACGTTTTCAATCGTACCACCGCGTCGCGTCGCGTCGGTGAGAATTTAACCAAAAACAAAACAATCGTAAAAGAGACTAAGTCTGACGATTTTCAGGCATTCCGAAAGGGCCACGCTTAATCCCAGCTTAAAATCTCGTTAGTTCAGTTTAATTAAAAAGCATATGTATTCATTAACCCACCAAAAAGAGTACAAATTAAAATCGTAATATTACTTGTAAATTATATTACTATGAATTAATAACTATTGAAATTAAATTAAACAAATAATTAAGTAAATTTTCTTACAATAGCTGCGATGACAAATATGTATATTCGTTCTTCATCATGGTTCAATTCTTTTAAAATTGTAAGTCCAATTTCGAAGTTTTCTTTTCCACTATTTGCAGGAGCAGTGTATCCCAAAATTTCAATCCCAAACAATGTATCTTCTTCCCGTGTGCGTGGTACTATAAAGTAATTTGGCGATCCAAAATTATTTAGTCCATCCGGATCTGTTATGCTGTAGGTGCAGTTTGACAACCCCGTAAAAAATGCCTGAAAATTAAAATAAAAAACACCCACATGAATATTTGACGCCACATAATAAAGAAGAAGAAAAATAATTGCAAAGCATCGCCAAAGAGGAATGATCGAAAAGAATCGAATACCTACCTATGTATCATTGACCTAATAATCACATTTTTTTTTTTAAAAGAAAGACAAACATTCCCGGGTTACGAATAACCCAACAATGTTTGAAAATCTCCTACTACCACCACAGAAAGCCGAAAATGTTGCTTGTGTTGTGATGGAGGACTTAGCCAGCCGAGGAATTGAACACGCGACGCCCGGATGGGATCAAAGTGCTATGCTCACTCAACCACTGACCAGTCAAAAGAAAAGAAAAATTAGAAAATATCGTTACCTCGGTTGGGCAAGGTTCTAAATGACATTTTTTTTCAAAAATAACCTTTAATAGCAAAATAATTTCTTTTACTAATTTAAAACGAATATTATTTTCAGAGCCATTTGTGTTGAATTTCCGTAGATACTTGTAAAACGAAGCTCTAGCTTCATTATTTAACATGGTTCTAACATCACTTTTGCAATCCCCAATTTTTGTATCTGACAGTTGAAGCTGTTACGGGTTGTGAGTTCGTCAATTTGAATGTATATGGATCTAACATATGCCTCACCAAGTTCTGAGGTGTCAAAGTTCGCAAAGACGAATTTTCATAATCTGTTTAACAATTTTCGATTTTGCAGTTCAATCTAAGTGTAAAAGTTATTTTGTTAATTATATTTTGGATTTATTATTAAACTTGGAATAGCTTCAGGGAAATGTAGTTAGAATCTTATGCAATGAATTATTGTACCCTAGCTCGTTGCATATGTTATATCGCAATATGGTAAGTAGACGTCATATTTAATTATGTTCCATTAAATTATGTTCATCTGAAATAACTTTCCTCAAAATTCAACCTCAACATTAAAAATTGTTGAAAAATAATGAGAAATCGTCCTTGCAAACTTACATCTCAGAACAAGGGAAAGTTTATTTAGAACCCTGTTCAACCAAAGTGAGATCAATATGACATAGGTAAATATAATTACAGGAAAAAAATACGAAAAAATCATAATTTTAACACTGAAATGTTATTTTAATATTACTGGCGGATAATCAAACTTTTGCTTTATGGCAGATAAGTTACAGCAGTGTTTAGAGTTAACAATAATTCAAACCCTTGTAAAATGCAAATAATTTAAAAAAATATATTTGTACAACAATTTGAAAAAGTTGTGTCATATTTAGACAAGGTATGGAAGCTACTCCATTACTGAAATATCAAAATTCCGCTGATCCTCGATTTGATGGTCCATCTATAAAGGAGTTTGAAACATCTCAACCTTAGCACAGTTCTGATGAAATTCAGCGATCAATTCGAAAAATTGATTGAAATACTTTTATTAATTTATTTGTTTCTCCTTACAGAATATTAAGCTAAATTTTTCACATTATAATCAACCTCAATGTTTGGCCTTTACCGAGGTTGACAATTTACACATTTGAGGGAAGCAATATTAAATAATCTCTGCATAAACAAACACAAAATATTGTAAGGAGAAAGAAGGAATTATATATTACTAGCTGATCCGACAAACGTTGTTCTGCCATATAAATTATTTCTAGTGAATATTTTGGTTGTTAAATAAAAAATAACGAATGTATTGTAAGTGTGTGGGGATGGGATCTATCACAGAAAGAGGAATGGAGCGCTGTGGACGATGACCGCCGATAAAAACAAATAAACACCAACTAAAGTAGGAAAATGAAATAAAGAAAATCAATATTAATTTCGAAGATCAATTGAGTGTACGATATTTTTTGTCAGTCCGTCTTTAGCCAACACAAATAAGCTCGATGGTTTGCCCACGCCAAAACATGATGCGGAATGAAATATCAAAATGACGCGACGCTTCTCGTGAATGTCTTGCGCGTGTGTGGATGAATGTTCGATGAGGTGGACGTAGCGCCATCTGTCATTCAACAACATAAGTAAATTAGTTCTGTTTGAAATACGAAAGACGATTAAATTCGTTCATACAAAAATACTAAAATCACGATTTAAAAACGGGAGGATGGGGGTAGGAGAGTTAAAATTTTGGGTAATAAGTACTTTTTATTGCCAAATAAAAAAAATACTAAAAAAAATGGTCAATTTTTTTTCTGGATAGGAACACACTAATCACCTAGCGGTATGAAATATACTTTAGACCCTATTCTCATACCTACCAAATACAAATAAAAAAAATCATAAAAATCGGTAAAGCCGTTTCGGAGGAGTGCGACCATAAACACCGTGACACGAGATTTTTATATATAAATCGTACTTTATATGTTTATGGAAAAAAAAACTTGATTCACAAAACGCCTGGCATGCAGCGCACGTTTTACTATTCATTTGATTGTAAAACGCCCAGTTGGTTGATTTATAAATGTATCCCGAGTCGATTTTGAACGCGTACATAGTGTTTGTCATAGGTTATTGTCACGATAATATTTATTTTGATTAAATAAATATTGTCTTGACCTAGTTAATCTTAAACTCACCTGGCCGCTGACATTTTATTATGATCGCCGTAACGATTAGTTCTTAACTGCTAGCGACTAGCGCCATCTATTTCGGGAGCCACTTTTTGAATTCTCGTCGTGTAGGGAGCCGACGGTGATTCGACAAGTCGCCGAAATATTTAAGTTTCTTTTTAATATGTGATAGTATCAACTTTACGGGTTTTACCCATTTAAAGAAGAATCATGGATTATTTTATAACCGCGAGCTGTGTTGTTTCCGTGAGTGAAACGGGATTTTTAAAAGTTTAAATGGTGGAGTCGCCATATTGTCGATGTGCCTGTCTTCACGCTCGAACTTGATTGTGGATAATCGTTGTAATCCTTTGTTTGGCGTTCATGATATTAACGTGGCCAAGGCTTTGAGAAGGGTTATCCTCGCGGAACTCGATATTTGAGGCGGATGGAGGCCTGGCGCTGATCTATGAAGGGCGCGGTAAACGGAGTCTACCGAGATTTCACTGGTACGCACAACCGGGACTTTGAGCCTGATGCTGGTTCCTGTTCCCTGAGGAGGAGTCCCCATCCTCTGGGACCTTTCCTGGTTCCTGTTCCCTGGTGAGGAGTCCCCATGCCCTGGGGCCTTCCTCGGTTCCTGTCCATGGAGATCCCGCATGCTCCTGGTCGCCTATTAACAGTGGTTCGCGTCAACGTTAGAGTCAGGATAATTTAGATAAATTACGGTCCACAGGTATGCTCTCTTGCTTATGTGTTATTTTATTATTTCTTTAGGAAATGTGGAATTCTTGACCCCTTGGAGGGCACCCATGTATAAACCATACCTTTAAAATATAGGTGATATTGTACTGCTAAATAATTTCTTTTATTTATCTAAAAATGCCCGAAGATAAAGACTGTATTTTCCTTCCCACAAACTTGAGGGAGATTCTGATGCTCTACCAAGAAATACACGTTACATTATATGTTCTCAACGTGGGCGATAACGCTCCCTTGTGGGCTTCTTAGACTTTCGGGGGGGCAGCAGAAGACCAAGAGAAAATTAGGGGGCGTTGATATGGCACAGTGAGGGAATGGGCAAATAAAAAATATGGTCTAAAAAAGACAATAAACACGCTAACCACGTACTAATTAAGCAAAGTGAACATGTTAATATTGGTTATTTTTTGTTATTGTATTTGGTATTCCAACTGGGAGAGCTGTCGTCCCACCGGGCCGTCATGAGCAATTGGTCTTTTTTGTGTTTCAAATTCAAAAATAACGATTATTAAACTGTTACTTACTGGAACTTGACATGTTTCCCCCGTTATGGCAGGTGCATTGTCATCAATATTCTTAATTTGCAGTGTAATAACTGGTCTTCTTCTGTCGGTGCTAATTTGCAAAGCCATGTGTAAATAATCCACATAATCGCTTTCAAAATCTTGTCGATTCTCCATCACCAAATACCACTTATTTCCCTCCACGACATCTCCGAGTCTTAGTCTGACATTAAAAGCCAAATTATCATTCGCATGCGGAAACTTCAACTCCGGTATGGCAGAGCCTAGAATTACATATAAAATTAGTAATTAAAGAATAAAAAGAAAATTTATATTTGCCGAACGCAAAACATTGGAACGTTAACCTTTCTATACCCAAGATGGAAATATTTAATATTACGGTAACGCTGGTGTGTCAAGTGGGAGCGAAAGAAGAACATGTCAACGGTGAGGCCAAATATATTGGAAAGCAGACATAATGATAGCAGGCGCCGCAATATGTTTCCTTAGTGACCCGGCTCTTGTTCCCCCGACAGTTAATCCCTCGACAGTTAATCCCCCGATACATGACCCTCCAAAGGAAAGTTGAGTTTTAAAATTAATCAATAATTAAAGTAAATACTACTTCAGTAAGTTATTTAAATTTTATATTTTTGAATGTAGCTATTACTTTGTGGTTATCCATTATAGAAAAATGAAACAATATAACTTTGTATAAACCACTTATATAATGTGCAAATCCGACCGGTTTTGGTACAAACGTTCCTTCGTCAGCTTTCCCTGACGAAGGAACGTTTGTTCCGAAACCGGTCGGATTTGCACATTATATAAATGGTTTATACAAAGTTATATTGTTTCATTTTTCTATTTAAATTTTAAATTATAATGTTTGATCACAAAGAATCTGCTTCACGTAAACATGTATTTTTCATGATTTACTGAACTTAACCGTACTTCATTTGTGCACAATATCATGTACATAAGTATGTCATATTTTCTTATTCGGCAATATATTGACCCATAATCGGCAGAACAGCGTAAACGACATTTTTGTCAAATTACGGTTTTTAACGGAAACTGTTCAATGCTGCCTAATACATCTGTGACAAAAGTATTGCAGCTCTATCTTATCTGCCTGACAATTTTTTTAGCAGCTGTAGCTTTCAGCGTAAACGACTGTGGTCGGTTACGCTGTTTACGCTATCTACGATGTCGCTGTATTAGTTTAAATTGCTTTAGCCGTGTTTGGTAACTAGATCTGAATAGCGAGGTACATTTTCCACATCTCTTTCCCCTCCCCACTACCTTCAACCTCATAACACCAAAATTGGGTAGGCCATAGTCTCACTGACTCCAGACGGTTGGCAAAAGGTGGGTGTTTGGTGTTGTATTCAGATAAAAAATGTTATATAACATTTTTTTGCTAAGCCGATCGCACGAATAAGTATGTCGTATTTTGTTATTATCGCATGCTCCTTCGGAGAGTCGAAATTATTGTTAGTAAAAATATTATTACAATAGATTTTTAATCAAGATACCCGCATATACAAGTATATCGACTTTGGTTATACGGCCGTATATCCTCTTTGCGTATTTACTTGCAATTCATTATATTTAGTCAACATTAGGATCAACTGTCATGGAACCTTTTATTTAGTTATTTGTTTACTTATCATGATTGCGTGATAAATATTTCAAAAATAATGATGTACTCCAAACAGCGTATGCGACATTTCCTAGGGGAAAATCTGTCAGGGTCATAGGCAAAACAGCGTTACCGCCACTATCTCAAAAACTGAAGGCATTTAGATATTTGTAGTATCAGCTTTATGTAGGCATCAACCAAAGATTAATAATCCTAATTTTTGGAATCAATGAAGAAAGTTAATTAAAAAAAACCTTCTCCTCAACAATTTACTCTTTGGCGCTTACGCTGTTCTGCCGATTATAAATCGTAATATCCTATCTATATACTCCTTCGGGGACACTGCATTATAGTTAGCAAAAATATTTCTTTAGCGGATTTCCACGCATGTATATTACACGACCGTATACCATCTCTGTATACATTACCAGGGAGGAAATACTACAGAAATAATCCTTTTGGGAATCAAATGTCCGAGGGATCAACTGGCAGAGGGATCAACTGTCCTGGAAATTTACTGTTGTGGGATCAACTGTCAGGGTATCAAGCGCCATAGAATCGTTTCTTCATATTGTTTTACTTTTTCAAACCCGTTACAAAACTTACCGACGTTTAGCTAATTACTGATCATGTTTACCTTTATAATTGAGTAGACCAAGTATAACTTCTCCCTCTATCTCTTCTTCCAAAACGATCGGAAAAATTAAGGAATCTTCCCCGATATTATTCAGGTTCAAGTATTCCATCTCAGGCCTTGGTTTTATATTAATTAACACTGGAAATCCCCATTGTGATGTCGCTGAAATAGAACTGCGACATTATCATTTTTTACGCTCAAATGTACATATTACATAAAAGTCATTTTTTTACTATATCATGGTTGGCGGCGAAAAGATGTCAACACAAGATAAATAAATCGTTAAAAATGCAATGCAGATTAGGTTATGACTGATAAAGCAGTTATGATAAAAAAAATGAAACCAATATACACTAAAAATAAAAATAAAATAATTGCATTAACATGCTTCGATTTTCCACGAAATAATTTTAGTTCCCATGTATGTACCTACCCCAACCTTCAGATATGAAGCAAGCACATGTTTATACAAATTGACAGGCTTAACTATGTAACCTCAATATTTAAAAGAAAAGTTAGGATCAGTTGGTTAATATTATGAATTTAAATAACTTTTGTATAAAAAACATTCTAGTCCATTCGGAAAAAATTACAGTACTTTTTTGTATACAATTGTTATACGTAATTAGTTTAATAATTTTTGGAGTTAGAAATAATTCATTAATAATTTTTTTTAAGTTATAAAAATTATAGTAAATAAAATCCTACAAAGCTTGGCAAAATAAACGTTCTGGTTTAATACCGTAATAAAAATACATTTTTGTCACTTACTTTGACTTAGTTTGCAGGGAAATCCATAAATCACCAATATACATATTATAGAACGGATGTTAGACATTACTTCCGTGATTCTGATACATATATAGACTCAAAAATTACCCATCCGATTTCACTGAAAATTGCAGAGTTTGTTCTTATTAGTGCTAGGAGTGTTTAGAGAGTGATTTAAATGAAAGAAAACGTGGGGGACGCCCTAGAAAGACACGACAAAATCAATTAACAATAAAGAAGCATTGTCGGGCCCGTCAGTAGCTGTTAAACATATCTTTTTTAATTCCTTGTACGTTTTTTATTCGATATTGAAAAGATTACTATTTAGGTTCTTAAACTCAGATTTAATCCACTGTGCCATAAAGATTAATAAAAAATTAAAATATGAAAGGTACTGGAGTACAAATATCATTAGAGCACTTTCCACCCTGTAGGATGCAGCCCACAATGATTTGGTGAAACTGCAATGTTAACATTACGTTTCATGTTGGAGAATAGCTTTCACTTGGGCACTTTCCACCCTGTAGGATGCAGCTAACAATGAGTTGGTGAAACTGCAACGGCAACAGTTACGTTTCATATTAGAGAATAGCTTTAACTTGTGCACTTTCCACCCTGTAGAATGCAGCTAATAATGATTTGGTGAAACTGAAATAGTAACAGTTACGTTTCATATTAGAGGATGGCTTTCTCTTGGGCACTTTCCGCTCTGTAGGATGCAGCTAACAATGATTTGGTGAAACTGCAATGGTAACAGTTACGTTTCATATTAGAGGATAGCTTTATCTTGGGCAGTTTCCACCCTGTGGAATGCAGTTAATAATGATTTGGTGAAACTGCAATGGTAGCAGTTACGTTTCATATTAGAGAATAGCTTTCATTTGGGTACTTTCCACCTTTTGGGATGCAGCTGACAATAATTTGGTGAAACTGCAATGGTAGCATTGACGGTTTTATTTATTCAGTGGATGCACATATCAATAATTTAACAAAGAATGGACCGCACTTTTTATAATATTTGATTTCACAAATATTAGGAATAAAAACCATTTATCACTTATTATTACTCGCATGACCAATAAATTAATGTACCTGCTTTTATATATACCATTAAACTAGACTCGTGATCAAAATAATAATGGTGTCAATTCAATCCATTTAAAAAAAAAAAACTTTTTTCGAAATGATTACTAAATTATTTAGTTTTCTTCACACTTGTAATATTTTCGTGGATAGTAAGTATCTAATAATCAATAGAACAGTTTCATCTGCAAAGTTATAACTTTTTCAGTGACATGGTAAAATTATGATTTGCCAACCTTCCATGCACTTCGTTTGCTGATGACGAATAGCCTTTATATTTAGGAGACATATTATACTTATGATGAAAATCCAATTAACTAAACTTATCTTTAAATATCATATCCGTATCATTGCTCTAATCATTTCCTAGTTAATGGAATTTTGATAAAGAATACGATTTGCGGAAATAATAATTACAGATAAGGAGGTAGATTCGCAACAATGCACTTGTAAATGTCAAACTTTTTGCAAGAAAATATTTTTTAACATTGAATTGGATTCATTAGAGAAATAGTAGAGTATGCAGATTAATAAAAAGTCAGTGAAAAAACAAAACAAACATGCAATGATGTGTGCCATCAAGACGACTCACATAATGATCTGTGCCATCAAGACGACTCACATAATGATGTGTGCCATCAAGACGACTCACATAATGATGTGTTCCATCAAGACGACTCACATAATGATGTGTGCCATCCAAACGACTTATAAAATGATGTGTGCCACCAAGACGACTCACATAATGATGTGTTCCATCAAGACGACTCACATAATGATGTGTGCCATCAAGACGACTCACATAATGATGTGTGCCACCAAGACGACTCACATAATGATGTGTGCCACAAGACGACTCACATAATGATGTGTGCCATCAAGACGACTCACATAATGATGTGTTCCATCAAGACGACTCACATAATGATGTGTGCCATCAAGACGACTCACATAATGATGTGTGCCATCAAGACGACTCACATAATGATGTGTGCCATCAAGACGACTCACATAATGATGTGTTCCATCAAGACGACTCACATAATGCTGTGTGCCATCAAGACGACTCACATAATGATGTGTGCCATCAAGACGACTCACATAATGATGTGTTCCATCAAGACGACTCACATAATGATGTGTGCCATCAAGACGACTCACATAATGATGTGTGCCATCAAGACGACTCACATAATGATGTGTGCCATCAAGACGACTCACATAATGATGTGTTCCATCAACACGACTCACATAATGCTGTGTGCCATCAAGACGACTCACATAATGATGTGTGCCATCAAGACGACTCACATAATTATGTGTGCCATCAAGACGACTCACATAATGATGTGTGCCATCACGACGACTCACATAATGATGTGTGCCATCAAGACGACTCACATAATGATGAGGGCCATCAAGACGACTCACATAATGATGTGTGCCATCAAGACGACTCACATAATGATGTGTGCCATCATGACGACTCACATAATGATGTGTGCCATCAAGACGACTCACATAATGATGTGTGCCATCAAGACGACTCACATAATGATGTGTGCCATCAAGACGACTCACATAATGATGTGTGCCATCAAGACGACTCACATAATATTATTTCACTTTATTAACAAAACAAACATGCAATGATGTGTGCCATCAAGACGACTATTATTTCACTTTATTAACAAAACAAACATGCAATGATGTGTGCCATCAAGACGACTATTATTTCACTTTATTAACAAAACAAACATGCAATGATGTGTGCCATCAAGACGACTCACATAATATTATTTCACTTTATTTATATTTTTTTTGTGTATCACAGACTGTGTGTCAATTACAATGCACATGTAACCCAAAACCCAAGCTATACCTTTATGGATATATTCTTAAAAAAAGGATAAACAGAAACATGATATAATATATGGCATTTAAATGCCTCTTGAATTCTTCCAGGTTACTGTTTGAAGTCAACAGTTTTGGAAGCGTTATTTAACAGCACCATACGTCGTGTCTTGCTATGCCGAGCCAGAACGTCCATTCTGCTATGTGAGATACAATTTACTTACTAAATTAATATAATAATATTATTACTAAATTAGTGCGCCCCACGGTTGAATTTGGCAGCCACCTCTGGTCTGGAGCTCCTAAATACCTGAAAAATACCCTCGACTCTGTGCAGAAACGGGCGGTCCGTTTGATAGATTCTCCCATCTTAACAGACGGATTGCAATCTTTAGAGCACAGGCGTCGGGTGGGAATGCTATCCTTGTTCTACCGGTATTACAATGGAAGATGCTCCGAGGAACTAGCATCATTGATCCCTCCGGCACCGGTGCATAGTCGGGAAACACGCCAAACGCGTGCCCATCATTTGTACACGGTTGACATTTATCACATGAGAACGGGTCGTTTCTTCGACTCGTTCTTATGTTCAACAGCTCGGCTGTGGAATGATTTGCTCCGTGTTTCCTCTTTCCTACAACATAGGTCTCTTCAATACCAATGTTCATTCCTTCCTCTCCTCAAAAAGACCCTCCACACAGCATCCCAGATGACATAGGCCCTGAGGGAAATTATTTTCCTCAAGGCCTCCTGTGTGGAGTTAATGTAAAAAAAAAAAAAAAAAAAAAAAGGTCCTGGGTTTGTGTCCCAGAGGTGCCAAAATCTTTTTCTGATTTTTCTGTATCTAGATTTTCAATTGAGTTTCGCTAATATTATCTTCATTTACTTAAAAATTATTACTTCACATTGAATAATTTCTGTATTTTGATTTAGTGTGATAGGAATGTATAATATGTAATTATGATTGAAGTGTAAAATGACGATAAAAAATTACGTTAAAAAATTGATTATAAATATGAAATTTTATTAGAATTTTCTCTTCATCCTCATTTTCTTTAGAGCTAGGTCGTCAAGACTGTCTAAAAAAATGTGCTCGATTTACCAAAGGGGTAAACAGGGGACGTGTATGTAACATTTTTATATTAGTTATAATATAACATATTTTTTCGAACTCGTAAAAAAGAGTGGAGGAATTCTGTCAAACTTTTTCTACAACTCTAGCTAAAATGAAAAATTCAAAATAAAAATGTTATTTCATAAAACGTTACATACATCTATAATGTTAACAATAATTGCAAAATACCTGACTCTTTAAAATCTATTTTGAAAACCTTCAGAATTTAAATTAGGACGAGAGTAGTAAAGCGGCCTACACACGACACTGCATTTAGTGACTGCGGCAGTGACTGCAGAGAGCGTGGAGTTGAGCGAACTAGCGCTGTTTCGTTTGTTAAAGGGCCGCTAGAACGAGACAGCGCTAGTTCGCTCAACTCCACGCTCTCTGCAGTCACTGCCGCAGTCACTAAATGCAGTGTCGTGTGTAGGCCGCTTTACTACTCTCGTTCTTATTTAAATTCTGAAGGTTTTCAAAATAGATAGGAATTCTGTCAAACTTTTTCTACAACTCTAGCTAAAATGAAAAATTCAAAATAAAAATGTTATTTCATAAAACGTTACATACATCTATAATGTTAACAATAATTGCAAAATACCTGACTCTTTAAAATCTATTTTGAAAACCTTCAGAATTTAAATTAGGACGAGAGTAGTAAAGCGGCCTACACACGACACTGCATTTAGTTTCTGCGGCAGTGACTGCAGAGAGCGTGGAGTTGAGCGAACTAGCGCTGTCTCGTTCTAGCGGCCCTTTAACAAACGAAACAGCGCTAGTTCGCTCAACTCCACGCTCTCTGCAGTCACTGCCGCAGTCACTACATGCAGTGTCGTGTGTAGGCCGCTTAACCCGTCAATGATTCAGGCGCTGCTAGCCAGTATTGGCCGCGTCCAAAGAAAATAACTCAACTGCGGACACATATTATGGCATTAAACTCTACAATAAAATACCACTGTTACTCAAAAACCTCAACATTATAACATTTAAATTTCAAATAAAAAGCTGGATACTACCTACAGGGAGATCATAAATAGAAAATATACTGATATCAAATACAGACTAAAACCAAACCTAGTGAACTGAATTATAAAAAAACCACTATCTTATTTACTTTATAATTTAAAAACAAAACTACATGATATATGTTTATAACTAATTCATATTAGTTTCTTATAATTACATTATAATATGTAAATGAAATCCTCAGCACGGGAGATCCGAATGAGGATATCATTTTCTCTATTTGTTACTAAGAAATGAAGACACTAAATCATTATTATTATTATTATAATGCAGGCAATCGGGTTGCATTTACAAAATATTTTATTTTGCGGTTCATTTTGAACTGGTTTATGGAATACGTTTTTAGATTTTCACGTCCAAAATTTTTTTCGTTATTTGTTTTTGGGGTGTTATGCCGTGTTGCGCTACCTCCTTATTTAGCCAACGTTTCGGACAGCGTTGCAGTGTCCATCATCAGGGCAGATTTGGTTTATGAAAGTTTGTTTATATTTTAAAGTTATTTGTGATTATTACTTTTAACTTTTTTTAACCCATTTTGGAGCCGTAATTTACTTTGGCTGTCCTTGTGTGCGGCGCGGGCGGTCCCGGGCGTTCCATAGGGCCGACAGAAAAGGCATGTTTAGAACAAAAGCGAAGCAATTTAATAATTATTTTTCTAAATAATAAGTAGAGACATTTTAAATGAATACGTGATTTTATAAAATATGTTTTAGGTTACACTTGTTTTTGCTTCATGTGATTATAGCCTCTCTGATTACTTCTATGACTGCAGTAAATCTTCCTTGGTTCAATGCAGAATCCTGAAAAATAGAAATATTTCTTTAAAAAAATAATGTAATATAAAAAAAAACATAAGCTGCACATCTCACTAGGGCATTCCTGTATCGAGCTTACAATGTGCAGCTTAACAATAATTATGGAATTTAAAAAAAAGTTAAGTAATTAAGGTCAAGTTCTGCAGCATAATTATTATTACATAATTATTTCTCCGTCTAAAGGCATTATCAAACTGATAAGTTGGCAATTTAAAGTGGTTTTATGAAGTTTACATTTATCATGTAGAGTATTTTGGATAGCAAAAAAAATGTTTACATTAGCTCCACACAGGAGGCCTCGAGGAAAATAATTTCCCTCACGGCCTATGTCATCTTAAGGGATGCTGTGTGGAGGGTCTTTTTAAGGAAGGGAAATATAGGAAGTTCTGGGAAGGAAAAAGGTATGATGGGTGGGTAGGGATCTGGGGGTCGACGTGTCCAGGAGTAACGTATGAATCCATCCCTCCAACTGCGATGGGTGGAGAGAGTCTGGCTGGAAAGGTCAAAAGGCCTTCCACAACCAGTCTCTCTCAATCCGGCCTGCCATGCAGCAGGTAGGCAGACGCTTCTGCCGCCAAGACCTGGACAAACCTCACCCCCTGAACCCGGGCACACCTGCTAAGTAGCGAACCACTTGGGATGACCTAAGGCAGAGGTGTTGGTTATCTAATAAATGGTTCTTGGGGCGACGGTACCCATACCCGCCTCCCAAAGTGAAGCAATCAAAAAATATGTGGGCTTACCACAAGGTAATCGATTGGTTCAAGTTTTAAAATATGTGGGCTTACCACAAGGTACTCGATTGGTTCAAGTTTTAAAATGAATTCATGGTAAACGAATATTATAAAATGAATTAATTTTATATTAAATTAATTTTGTTTTAGAAAACTTATATCTTGAACTGTATATGTACATACTGTTATAGATGATCATATTTATAGAAATCAAAATAGTTTAATTGGGTTTCAACTCACAGTGGCTGCTATAGAAAATATATATAATCGCTCCTTATCGTCCAGCTCATTTAAAATTGTTAATACAATTGTAAATTCTTCGAAGTTATTGCCGTCCTCACTTTCTATTGGAGGATAAACATCAACCCCGAACAATGTATCTTCTTCGTGCGTTCGCGGTATTATGAAGACTTTTACCGATTCAAGGCTCATCAGCCCATCTGCATCAGTAATACTGTACCTGCAGGCTACCCGCCCATCATGAATTAACTAAAATAAACATTTAAACATTTTAACGTTTCAAATTCGAAACAACTCAATGACAAATGAGGAACGCAGATCATAAAAATCAATATTTGAAAAATTGTAAAAAACAAATCAATCAAAGACAACATTAATATCAGCACGAATGTAGACTTTTTAAAGAGATATGACAAAAGTAGAAAATAAAGAAATATAAAATATTAATTAATTTATTTAATATAAACGGCATAAGTATGCCATAAACACTAATTACATGTCACAAATTCATATGAAAAATAATAGTAATAATAAAAAGGTGTATGTATAACAGTAAATTATGGCGTTACATTAGGAAGTGACACCAGAGATACATTTACATGCAAAAATCTATAACACAAATAAAATTAATATTGATTAAATAAATGTGCAGCTCAGCCTTCTTGTACCTACCTTCCGTGCAGTTAAATAGATCTACCACATCAGCATATCTATTATTAACTTCATGCAACCTAGGTACAAGCGAGTGTTTCGTATACTCAGTCCGATTATTGTTATATTTAAAAAGGATTTTAGAACGAGTCGTTCTCGTGGGAATATGGAATTCAATGAAGATGTGAAGAAAAGGACAATAAAACATAAGCAAAATTGCAAAATATGGTATGGATTTTATGGTTTTCTACTTCCCGATGTCGACTCCAACTAGAACAGAACGTCATTCAGGCAGTTATTTCATTGAATTTTTCCAAGCTGTTGGATTAGGGTATTATATGCCCCATATAGAACCCGAGTGCTCTGAATGCACTCGTACCTTGAGCAACATTTTCGTAAGCAAACATTTTAACCATTTCTGTTAAGTTATTTCCGTCCTTCTCCATCGGCAAATCCACCAGCTGAATTAAAATGCACGTGTTTAATTGCTATCGCGGTTGCATAAAAAAAAAAAAAAATAAAACAATTTTGGTCATACGGTTACATAGGTTTACTGAAATATTTATTTATTTTACTTACTGTAACTTGACATGTTTTTCCTGTAATAACAGGGGCGTTGTCATCGATGTTTTTAATGTCAAGTGTAACAATACCATCTTTGTCTTCATTATCAAATTTGAAAGTCATTCTGACAAATTTCACATATGGACTTTCGTAGTCTTGTCTATTCTTCAACACCAAATGCCACACGTTTTCTTCTTCTGATTGTATTACTTCGAGTCCAAAAACTAAGTTGTCATTTTCATTTGACAGCGTCATTACTGGAGCTTCTTTGCCTGTAAATTTATAATGTAGATTTAAACATCTTATAATGTAGGTTGAACATAAAAAAATAAACTGAAAAATGTTTAAAGAAATGCCAAGTAACACCGTCTTACGCCAAACGTGTGTTGTGACAAAACTGTCTGTAAACACACACTAACGCAAAAATATCCAAAAAAGCGTCTTCCACGAGTAGCGCAAAATCGTTGCCAATATCCAATAGGAGGTACAACAATAAGGACAAAAAATAATAATTCTTTTATGATAGTTAATTTTGTATACCTCTGTAGTAGAACTGGCCTAATACAACTTCTCCCTCAAGCTCTTCTTCCAAAACGATATTTTGTTCCAATTCTCCTTCGTTGTTGGAATGCGAGTAACTTAATTCTGGCCTTGGTTGTATATTTGATAAAACTTTCCCTGGTTCTATCTCTATAATCATCGAAAAATAAGTTATAAAATGCAGTTAATAATATTTATTTTCTAGGATGCAGTAATTGGCAACCCAATATTAAACGGTAATAAGAGAATTTGCCTTCATGGTAACCAAAATCTATCATAACAGTCTATGATCTTTTATATTATAATATCTACTATCGCACCTTCAGGGTAAAACTAGACGAGATCTTCTCCACAGAACGTCTACTAAGAGCCGGCGTCCCCCAGAGCAGACAATTGTCACCTAAACTCGATAATGTATATAGTAGTGACATTCCCAAACCAGTCAATCGTAATGTAAAAATAACTCAATTTGCCGACGACACCAATATTATTTCAAGTTCGACTGTCGTGACCACTGCTACAATCCCAGCCACTCTAACCGAAGACTTTCGCAAACAATGGCGAGTTTCAATAAACCCCTCCAAAGTGCTACCACCGTATTTACAAGAAGAAGGTTCAAGTAGCCCCCGAATAAAGTAATGTTTGGGGAAAAAAGTACCGTGGGTAAATCCTATCAAATACCTCGGAATCACCCTAGACTCGAGATTAAAGTGGCAAAAACATATTAATGATAAAGTAAAATCAACAAATAAGTCAATAGCTGCACTCTACCCCACGCTAGGTAGAAAAAGGAGATTATCATCAGAAATATATTACTACTCTACAAGACGACCATCAGGCCGGGCTTCACACATGCTGCACCTATTTGGGGCCATGTAGCTCACACACACATAAACAAACTTCAAACCCTGCAAAACAAAGCTATTCGACTTGCGTTGGATGCGCCGAAGTGGATCGGGGTTCCCACTCTTCACAACGACACAAAGATTCCTCTGATAAAGGATTTAAGAGCTATGCCGGTCATTTAAAAATATCATCGATAGGTATTGTAACGAATGTCTTCTGTTCCACTCCGCGCTCCCTTCAGGGGAACTGAGCGAAAGGGACAACTGCATATCGGGCCCAAAATACTTAAATAAAATCGTCAAAATCGATGTTTTGTATTCCCCATTTTTCTTCTCCAAAACTGGACAGATTTTAAATTTTTTTCACTAACTGTATTAGAAGAAAATATTCTGTGTCGGTACGTTTTGCTTTTTTTAAAATACATTGTTTAATTTGTATACTGAACGTCTTTTGACGGCGTTTAAACCAGGCAATTTTAATCTTTTTTGGAAGGTCCTAACTTCTATAAGAAGTAAACTATCAAACAAGCAAAACTTACCGACACGCTAGTGGTCGATATCTATATTATGTAAAAAAAATTGCTCTAGGTCAAAATTCAGAGAGATAAACGGGGAATACGTTTGTATGGAAAAAAAACGTCGCCCGCATTCCCTCTTAATTGTTACACATTTTGAAAAATTTTATGCCGGACATGAAAACCCCACCATTAAAACTCTGACTACATATAGCAAGAATGAAATTTTTAATTACATTAAACCCAAGAATATCCTCCGCAAGGATTGAAATCCTGCCTCAAGTTGCAGTAAAGTTTATTAAGTTTCATTTTCTCAAAAAACATTTTTAAAACAAATTCCACATAAAGTATTTTTAGATAATCCATTTATTCATAACGTTAGAGTTAGTAATCTCATTTTAGGAAACTCTGAAAATAAATAATATCCAAATCCAGAACAAGTTTCTGAAGGAATCGCTTAGGTTCCTGCTCACGCACTCTACACTTCCTTTTGGACCATTCATTGACTGGATTACTTGTCTGATCTGTCGTGATGCGGCCGCTCCCTCGTCACCCACCTCCACCGCGCTCTGACGCCGATCGGGATCGTTGACGCGACACGGCATCACGGCACTTGGCGACACACTAATATAAATCTCACCATACTAAATTTTGTATCCGAAACTGTTCTGATGCGTCACGACACGACACGTCAGACAAATGTAGAACCACCTTGGCGTAATCAGGCATGTTTGGATATTTGAAACATTAAATTCGACTTGGTTACTCTTATCACAAGAGGAAACCCTCTAGAAGTAATCGTCCATTCTACGCTTCATAGACCTCTGTTACGTCTATAACTGAATAATGAACTTGGGTTTGCTTTGAATTTATTTTTAAACTGGAACTTATCGTGTTACAATTATTCAGATAACCGATAAAGTAATTACAAAAATGAATAGAATTATAATCTTTGTTTTTAAATATTTATATTAAGGGATCAGTAGGATTTATCGGTCCAGCTAGGAGTTCTACCGATCCGAACCCTCTGATATGAAAATATCTGGAGTCGGTGAATAATTTTCCCATTTGGTCTCTGGTAGGTTGACTTGTTCTTGTATTATAATATAGTGCACTTGCATAGCGTGGATTGACCAAATGATCATTCGTGAAAAAGTGTGTGGAAGGGTTTAGTTTTTCCTGTGAGGAAGATTTAACCCGGTCATAAAGTCGTAAAAATTATAAATGTGAAAGTTTGTATGGATGTTTTTTTGTTACTCTTTCACGCAAAAACTACTGAATGGATTTTAATGAAACTTTACAAGCTCTGGCATTATAAAATTAGAATAAAAAAAATTGGTATAGGTGGCTCGCGAGCTGTTTGAAAACCGACTGTACCGAGAATGAATTAATGGAATTCGGGAAGGAGGAGGGGAACCCAGGAGTGGCGAGGGGTAGGCGAATACGGGAGGGGGGAGGGGAACCTGAGAGGGGGGTGGGGAATTCGGGAGAGGGGAAGGAGGAAGTGAAGTGGGGAAAGTGAAGCTGGAGGAATCGGAGTATGAACGCGATAGGGGAAGTGGACGCGGGAGAGAAAGGGGAGGCGGAATGGACGAAAGGGAAAGGACACGCAGGAACGCATGCTTGGAACCAGCTAGTTAATAATAAATTAATAATACTACATTAGAAATGAGTATTTGTAATAAATTTACTAACGGTGTCCATAAAGGTAAATTTGTTTTTGAAAGGCATTGGTCCTTTGATTCTAAGGCAAACGCTTTTTTATTTACTTTCAGCCTCTCAAAAACTATAATAATTTTACATATTTGTTAAAAGCACTAACTTTGTGGCTCGCCATAATTTACAATAAAAAACAAATAAATTTGTTTAAGACCACTTTTATTTTAAAACACTCTACCGGTTTCAGAAGCACCCTTCCTTCATCAGGAAAACATTATAACTAAACTATGATACAGAATGTTAGGTGTTTGAGTGGGAGGTGAGCAAAGGGGTGGGGGTAATTGCGGGATTTCCGGAAAGAACTCACTCAAACACCCAACATTCTGTATCATAGTTTAGTTATAATGTTCTCCTGATGAAGGAAGGGTGCTTCTGAAACCGGTAGAGTGTTTTAAAATAAAAGTGGTCTTAAACAAATTTATGTGTTTTTTATTATAATAATTTTATTTTTAATTATATATCGATATATGTTTAACTTACCATCACTTAACACACTATGTAAAGTTACAAAGGTCATTATAAAGAAACAGCCGAGGTTAATATTTTTCAACATTGCACCAGAATAATCACTTGGAAAGGAGAGACGTGAACAAATGAAAAATATCCAGGGTTTCGAATTAAATAGGAACGAATAGATAATTCCAAAAGAGACGGCGTATTTGAAGAATTACAATGTAGACTACTATGTGATGGCTTTCACCAAAAACTGACTTAACTGATTAGCCATGTTTTCGTTGCTTTGTCTTTTTACTGATACTATCTTTTTATTGGCAGTTAATCTTCAGGCGCGATATGGACTTGATGTTGTTTCTTTTATCTTTATTGCTCTTATCCTAAGGTAAATGAAATATGTTGTTATTTTTTTATTTATTTATTTATTTTTTTTAATTATAAGGTTTACATGGTATTTACAAAATAATTTTACATCTCAGGTTTTTTTACTACCCTTCCATTAAAAGCATTTGCTTTTGTATGGAAGGGGAGTGTACATAAACGCTATTAGTTATTAGTTATACATAAGTTAGTACTTAAATAATTCATTGTATATAAATATATGTGAGCTGCAGTACTTATTTTGATAATGGTGTGTATTTAAAAAAAAGAAAGAATGTTATGAAAAACTTAGGATATTTGTAAGATTAATTGACAGTAGTTTTTTTCTTAAGAATATTTTTAAAATGTCTCTTGACAGAAAGCAGTATTCGGGTTTTATCATTAATGCTTCTGATTTCTTCTGGTAGACGATTGAAAAAAGTTCTTCCCTGGTAAGTGTAATGATGCTGTGCAAAAGACGTATTTAGTTTTGGGCATAGAAAAACATGTTTAAGTCGAGTTCTATTTTTGTTTAAAAAAGGATATTTATCTTTTTCTTTTATAATTTGAATTAATGAATTTTTGATATATAAATCTTTAAATGTTGGTACTTGAAATTCTTCAAATAGGCGTTCTGTTGGGTAGTCCCAGGATTTTTTTAATATAATTTTAATAATTGTTCTTTGTATAATTTCTATTGGAAGAAGGTTAGATTTATACGCGGATCCCCAACTAATAATAGCGTATTGTAAAGTGGATTGAACTAAGGCATAGTAGATTAAATATAGATTTTTTATCGACAGAAAATTTCTAATTCTTAAAAATATATATATTAATTTTCTGATTTTGTTTACTACCTGACATATTTGTTCCTTCCATTTCAGATTTTTATCGATAATTACTCCGAGATATTTAATTTTGTTTGTTGTTTTTAATATTGTACAGTTTGATTTGCAATAATTTTGGCTATGAATTTTAGTATTATCGTGTATGACAATGTTAAAATTTTTGGGAGCATCGTTTGGATGGATTGCAAATGGAATTACAAATGTCTTTTCACTATTTAGTGAAAGTAAATTAGTGTCGAAAAAATTCTTAAGCGTGTTGATGTCTTCTGTGGCCTTTGATTCTACATTTTCCCAAGTCTTTTCACTTATTATTAATACTGTATCGTCGGCGTATGATGTAATTTGACCATTTAAACGTTGAAAAAAAATATCGTTTTCATATATGGTAAAAAGGATTGGTCCAAGCACTGTACCTTGCGGGATTCCAAAGCTTGAAATCTCTTGATCACTATTAACCCCATTGATTTTTACCACTTGAGGGCGGTTCTTTAAGTAGTTGGTGATCCATTTAATTGCGTTGCCTTTTATGCCAATATTACTTAACTTTTTTAATAGCATCTCATGGGATATGCTATCGAATGCCTTTCTGAGGTCAATAAATATACCCGCACATTTTTTACCTTTATTTAATGATTCGTAAATGTATGAAGTTACGTTAGCAATGGCATCTTGTGTGCTGAGTGATTTAATAAAACCAAACTGGTTTTTGTGTAGTATTTTATTACTATCTAGGAAATTTACCAATTGTTTTTTTATTATTTTTTCAAAGATCTTTCCTATGTTAGAAATTAGACAAATTGGGCGATAATTCGTTACTTGGTGTGGATCACCAGATTTGTAAATAGGTGAGATTATTGTGTTTTTGGAGTTCATTGGAAATATTCCTTTCGTTAAATTCAAGATTATTAAATGAGTGATGGGTTTTATTAAGTAAGATTTCGTTATCATTCGATATGATGAAGCAAAGTTTTATGTGGGACGACAGGTAGGTAGGTACTGTTACGTAACGTAATACTCCATTAATAAATCACTTTTGGTGTTCAGTAGCCTCCAACACAGAACTGTTTACTTATAATGTGCAGCTACGCAAGCTTCGAATTCAAAATACGTGGCATCTTCACCAATCTTGTCCGCCGTCAATAATAATTATCCCCGGAAAGAAAGGTCCCGAGTTCGAGTCCCAGAGGTGCAAAAATATGTTTCTGTTTCCAGATTTTCGATTGAGTTTCGCTAATATTATCTTAATTTAATTAAATCGATAATTATCCGTTGATTTCATTTATAAAAAAAATTGCAAATTAAAAAGTCGGGAGCAGGTCGCGCGTTCGAGTTATTTGACCATGTTTGGCGACCAGATCCGAATAGCGAGTTAATTCTTCACCTTTCTCTGCTCCATCTACTTCACCTCCTCAATATCTTCACCCTCACAACACACCCCAATTGGGGATGTCATAGTCTCGCTGGCTCCTGATGGCAGCAGTTGGGATTCTTGTGCAATATTCACGTTAAAAAATGTAAAAAGTTGTAACCGATTTTTTAAAAATCTAACTATAGTCGTGGCTCGTTCAAAATATTATTTACGATAACTAATTTTGCGATTAATTTATTAAAATAATGTTTTGACAAATTAATAAGTTTGAGTGTGGGCATACTATTATAGTGGATGTAATATTTTTATTCTAATATAATTTACTAATTTTTCATTAAAATTTCACGGGTATGATCATCCAGTATATTTTGGTGCTTTGCTACCCACCTCCATATTTTTTTTCCTTTCCAGAACTTCCTCACCTTCCTCTCCCTAAAAAAATCCTCCACACAGCTTCCCCAAATGCACCGATGGAAATGTTTGGTACGAGGTCATCTAATTTTGAAAAGGTGTTTTTTAAAAACGGGCTTGTTAGAAAGGTCCAACTTTTTCAACAACCAAAAACAGTGCCCTTGAGTTAAATAAATTGTAAAAGCATGGTTAAATAAATTTTTAATATCTGTTAACCTGACAAAAATATTTTACAAGTTTTGCTGTTTAAACACGACGGCGGCCTTCATGTCATCTTCATCACCCTCAATAAATATTCCCCTAGCATATTTTTGCATACATTCAAGAATTATGTTTTTAACACAATATTTCTTTCAAGGGTATATTTATGAAAAATTAAAAATAAAAATTATAAGCAACTTTTTTTATTTTTTTTTTATTCAGTGCTTTGTTAATTACATTTGCTAATTTTTCGACCACCTTGCTAGACACATGTCATGTCAATGTTAGCAAGTTCTCTGTCAATATTGGTGGTCGAAAACTACAATTATTGTTTCCTAAATGAATCTCCTGGTAATGTAGCGGCGTCTGGTTAAAGTTGAAGACCATTTTTGAAGAGGTTTCCTTCATCCACGTCTGCTTGTCTAGAAAGTTCCTAATTTTTGAACTTGTATAACTGCAGTTATCCTTCCTTGGAGAGATTCAGAAAGCTGAAAATATGTCAATTAACTGGTTATATATACTTTTTTATGTGAATATCTTACAAAAGTCAGGAACTGGTGAAGATGGCGTCGATGAAAAGAGGTTCTTTCAATAAATTCCCTTTTGAATCTCCCCACTGATGCCAAATTAATACAATAACATCGGAATAAATTTGGTTCAGGAGCAACACACTCCTCCCCACCGGTAGAGTAAAACATTGACAGGTTGGTTCAGGCAGAAAAACAGAATAATCTATAATAACGCTCTCTAAGATTTGTCATCAGGAACATAGAGATTCACGTGCTCCAAAATAGCTGAGCTATCGAAATAACGTCGCAGCAGTCTGAATAAGTGGATGACGGCATACTCCTCTTTTCTGTTGCAGGGAGTTGAATCGAGCACGACCAGAAGAAAGTTTATCGTTTAGAGCCAGGAATAGAGGCCGCATTTCCTGATGAAGAAATGAGGATTCCAGATAACCAAGTCACTCTCCAGCCTACTGCGGATTAGGAAGAAGTATTCAATTCTCAGTATTTGGGTATCCCGAAAAACTCTATGGTTCGGAGAACAAACCCGTACATTTTTAAAGCCAGCTGGAATACCTCTTTAATGAACATGAAATGTCAGCTTACTTTCATTCATAATCCCAAGATCCTTTATAGTTGAAACTCGTTTGAGAGTATGACCGAACACATTACACCTTTGGTAGGAGAGACTGGACCGCACATTTCAAGCCATTGAAAGTCATGGATGGGAGCCGCTGATGTGACCCAGAATAGGGATACTTGCAGGCGTATCGTCACTGATGGGTCCCACCGACCCAAATAAAACAAATGGAATAAGACGATATGAGACGAACAAACAATATTTTTTTCTCAAGTTACACGAACATCCTAGCAAAAGATTCACACCACGGACATATGAATATATCTGGACCTGCCCTAAGTGATAAAAACGTATTATTTCCCCCTCCCTAAGGAGCCGGCTGGAGCTCCTCCTTGGACCCAGCTGGGCTTTACGAGAGCCTCGCTTGAATCAAAAAAATGTGATGTCATCATTCTTGTCCTGACCAGCGCATAGGTAACATCATACATTTTACGAAATAACACGGCAAAATATGAGAGCTTGTGCTATACACCTACCTAGAACATAGCGAATATGGGCGTTTCTCTAGTGAGCTCGTCGCAGGTTACAAGGGTAAGTAAATTATGAAACATTTGTAAAAGTGTCTTAACTAAACACGGCAACAAAATATTGCTATGCGAATATGAGCGAACCTTTTCAGGGCAAACATTTGTCCTTCGTAAATATGTTATAAACGTGGCAAGCAATTCGCGCTCGCGTGTAGAAAGGTCTATTCATTCAAAGCAGATTTTGCTTTTAAGAACTAAATGGTGATATTATAATGCGAGATGCCTATATACTGTCAGATTGATTATTTAAAGAATCGCAGTCATTTTAACCCTCTTCGCCCCCCATAGTTTGGTTTTACCCCTCATCTGTATCTTCTGGTCTATTGAATTTGGATGTCTATGATTCACACGTAATGAGCGATTTTATTATTACCGTGAAGTTTCATGGTTACGGTACCGGTCTAAAAAAGGCAATAAACATACGTTCCTTATCACAATAATGCTGCAGCTCTTTCAAAAGAAGAAATACATAATATACGTAGGTCTGTTTCCTCAAAAGGAAAAAAAATACCTAATCATTTTCTGGCATCTCTCTCACACACCGCACCGTGAGGTCTCCGTAGACCCTACAATACTATTAGCCGTGACCAAATCAAATCAAATCAAATCAAATCAAAAAATATTTATTGTAAAATAAAAATTACAAAAGGTGTAGCTTATGGGTAGACCCCATTTCTTCCAGCTAACCACATTTATTTAATTACAATGTTTATATAATATTATTTGTTTTATTATAATTACAATGTTTATACAGATAAAATAACAATATACCAATGAAAAAAAAAAAATACAAATATATATACCAATAAAAATAGGCGTTTCATTTACGTGAGGTATTCACTCAACGTGTAGTGACATTTATTAACAAGGAAAGTGTTTAGTGACGATTTGAATTTGTGTGCATCTTGTATTTGTTTAATGTTATGTGGAAGGTTGTTATATACTTTAATGGCCATGTAGTATGGTGTGATATCTTTATCTTTATTATTATTATTATTACTAAGTATAAAATGAAGCGGCTCACGCTGTATGTGCGCTTAGATCTTTTAAACTACGCAACGGATTTTCATGCGGTTTTCATCAATAGATAGAGTGATTCATGAGGACGGTTTTTAGGCATGAAATTTGTCAAGGTTTTGTGTAAATTGATTGAAGTACATAAAATATCTGGCAAAGCGGCAACGGGCAGCGGACAGCGGGCAGCGGGCATCGGGCAGCGTGGTGTGGATTTGATTTAACAGATGGCATTGGTTATAAAGGTTTCGTTAGCCACAGCAACGTGTTGCCGGATCCGCTAGTTAAAATATAAGGAGATGGGCTATCGGCTATCGGCAGTTTTCACTGGGTGGGACTGTGCTTCCTGGTGTCGCCGATATTTTTAACCGATACTACTACACACCTTCAAAAAATAAAATAAATTAACGAATTCTTTCCGTTTGTTAATCAATACTACTGCACACCTCCGAAAAATCAACTAAATTCCGTATTCAAACTAGGACCATTAGACCGTAGTTCCGCCGACGGTCAAGCGGACATCACAGCATATCTCCTTATATTTCAATATCTATCTTTGGCCGTAATTTTGAAAGTATGGAATATAATTACAACGAAAATATTGAAGTGTAAGTGAATTCCAAAAATTCAAAAACTTCAAACTTCAATGCTTTTAAACACATAATGCTGCAGCTCTTTCTTACACACTAAATAACAATAGTAAAAAAAGAGACAAACGGTGAAAGTTTGTCTGCGCCCCCTAAAAGGAAACATACAATCATTATTGCGCCTAGAAAAAAAGAACAAAAATATCATACATCTCCCCCATACGTGTAAAGAAAATGAAACGCCGCACCGCCGCCGTAACTGAGCCGTATTAAGAGTATCTGTTTCCTCCAAAGAAAAAAGAGTAGTACTTTGGAGGAAACAGACACACGTATTTCGTGTGTCTTATCTTTTGTCTCACCTTTATTTAATGTGTAAGAAAGAGTTGCAGCATTATAGCGGTAAGGAATGTATGTTTAATAATACGGTAATAATAAAAGCGCTCATAGAAATAAGACATCCACTAATTTAAACTGAGACTTTTAAATTTTAAAATTTTCATAATATTTTGTGAAT